>JARHVA010003996.1:1395000-1743026 GCA_037957365.1 Torreya grandis
TCTTTATTTACATGCTTGCACATAATATCTTTTCAACATTGATTGTACATAATCTCTTCTACTTGATTGTACATAGTTTGAAATTTCAAAAATATAAAAATAACATAACATTTCAAAATTCCAAAAACATTCAAATATATCAAAATAATAAAAACATTTTGATTGTATGCATCATCCATGTTTTACATTTATACTATTGTGTTAGACTTACATTTTCTATTCTATAATATTTTTTTGTCAATTATCTACATTACCATGCTTCACTCGGTCTTCTTTGAGTGTGTGTAGTGACTTCCAGTTCCTTGATTGTTTCATTCTACCCATTGAGGGGGCATCCTAATTCTATATTCAAGATACACATCGACATATATCTTCCCACTAGGGGCATATTATACATGAATACACCATATAGGTTATGCCATTCTTACACCACACACTCTAGTTATCATGTTGACATACATTACTCACTAAATTACATAGATTAACACATCGACACTCACTAGTATTTTGCACTTGTGTACTTCCAAGCATATACCTAGTCTTGTACTAAACATGTCTTACATACTTTCACTCTTAATTTGATTAGTTAGATGTGATTTTACCTTTCTAGTTTTTACATACTTTCCTTTCTTGCTTTGCATAGCTAGATGGGACTGCATTTCCATTTCTAGTTTTATTTATTTGTGCCTTAGGACATTTGCCAACATCTTTTACTTCTATTCATGTGTGTGTACCTTTGGAAATTTTCTAATAAACCTTTATTTTACTCTTCTTATTATTAGGGCCTTCATGCCAATATTTATTTATGTAAAATTGCATGTGTATGTGGCTTTTGAATATGCCTTGTATGTTTACTTTCTAGGTTGAGTAATATGTGCCTGTGTCCCTTGTTTGCATGGCCCCTTCGCCAACCTTTTATGCTTCTTGTTTCTTGATTCTTACTTTATATGCTTGTTGCTTAAATTCTATTCCTTGTTTGTATTGTCATGATCCATATCATGTATTTACCTTATTTTCTCATATGCCATGATGGACATCATGCTCCATCCCTCCAACTAACATCTAATATTTATAGTTCCATATCAGTACATTACACATGAATTATTATATCTATCTAGGCATATCCCTATTGATATAACAATCTCTCAATACAAACTTTGCTATATCTTGAGATATCTTGTGAAATATCATTTCTATATCATGTATTTATGCAAAATAACACACTTACAAGATTCTTTTCTTCTGAGGGTAGTCATTATAGGTTCAATCATTCCTACATTCATAAGAGGGGGAAACAAATAGGGGTTTTGTCACAAATATCAAAGCTCCTAGTAGTCAAATAAGTAGCATTTAGATCACCCAATTCAAAATCCAGAGGTCAAAACAATCAGAATAGAAAAATAGTGACAATTCTAAATCAATAGCCAGTTTTAACACAAGATAATAACACCAAAAATGGATAGTAACACCAAACACAGGTGTGTCCTCATTTTATCACTCTTGTCTAGGAATAAAAACACCCAAGTTTTCTAATAATAGGTAAAATGTTTAGCTCAACTATAGTTTTTGCACATCTAGATTACTAAGAATTAGAGGTTTTAGTACAATTTTCTTAGGGAATATAGATATAGGGGGTATCATGTGTGACATGATGGCTCTCACTTCTAGTTTAAGATTAGGTAGTTGACAACTTCTAGATCAGAATCCATGTTCTAGACACTAGTGATTGGGGGAAATGTGTGCATCACATTGGTCTTCTTTTATTTTTGAGTTTAGTTTATTACCTAGGTATTCTCAGTAGTTTTATGCCTTAATCTATCTACAGGTGGTTCACATCTTTTCAATTTGAACTTTCATATAATTTTAACTTCCCAAGTTCTTGAATTGGCTTTCACATTAGCCTAGTGCATCATTTTGGAGTGGTTTCATATAGACCTAATCTTTATCTTTCAAAATGGCTAAGAGTGGACTAGTTTCTAGCATACATTTAGCTATCCATGCCACACTGTTAGATTTTAAAAACATCTATGGGCTCCATGAACTATCTCATATGACATATATTCTATACTGATATCACTTCATATATTAAATTCATAGGGCAACGATGGATCCAAAGGGCCAGACTTTGTATTCTTGAGTCACCTATTTAGAAGGATTAGACAAATAGTCTAGACATCGATTATCACATGCACGATCATTTAGTTTCACTCAGTAGGAAATGATGGATCCAAAGGGATAACTTTTGTATTCTTGAGCCACCTATTTAGAGGGATTGGACTCATAGTCTAGACATTGATTATCACATGAATGATTATCTAGCTTTACTCAGTAGGTGATGATGGAGCCAAAGGGCTAGCCTTTGTATTATTGAGCCACTTTATAGAGAATTGATCACTCATCTCCATTCATGATATAACTTTTAGAACAACATCATTGAACATTAATCAACCTTACTTAGGATGATAATAGATTCACACTTGCATAATGTGCTACCTATGCACTATCTAGCATTACTCAACTTTACACAAGATTCATAGGATTCACACTTGCACAATGTTCTCCCTATGCACTATCCAACATTACTTAGCATCACACAAGCTTCAAGGGCTTCATATTTACATGTAAGTTTAGTTATGCTTTATATTTTTTTCCTTTATCCTATTATTTAAATTTTCTACATCACTAGAATAAAGGGGGGGCAAATTTAGTTATATAAAATGCAAAATATAGTTACTTGAGTATGGCAAAAAACACCTAATCCATAGGTCCTCCTACTTTATTGTACAAACTTTTTAGGCTTTTATTTCACTTATTCCTAGTCATCCACAGCCTTTTAGACCTAACCCTTATAGACCCAACAACTCTTTTAGGCCTAGATCTATCCCCCTAGGTCTCATTCCCTCTAGACAATATCACCCAACTTGGATAGGAGCACTGAAACCTAGGGTGTCTAATTTTTGGTGTTGTTGTCCAAGTGAAAAATTGGCTCAAATGGTCATATTCTCACAAATCGTTATCCTAATTCATCTTGGCCTAATGTGAATGCATTTTACCCATGATCATTAAATCCCTTATAAAAGGCCATTAAAATTCCATTTAGAAGGGTTAACAGTCATTTACAAGAGAGAAACAAGAATACAAGAAAGAATACTCAAGCACTCTTCCCTATTCTCTACATACAGCCATCCAACAATATTTCAAGCTTATTCAAACCTTTACACTAGTCCCTAATCATTACAAGTACACCTAGTTTCACACCTAGTTGTATTTTCATATATAATTGTACCACATAATTCAATGGGAGAACTACATTAGCATGATCCCTCCTTGGAGTATTGTTATGTAGGTAGTGTGCCAACATATAGGCCATGATGTATGTCTAGTATAGATTTTACATGCTAACCCTTGCTCTCTTTCCAAAGTCACCATTCAAGTTCAATCACAAAGAGCTTATAAGGCTTTGAAGATTAAAATAGATGCACAACAAGCTTCATAGACTTCTAGGCTTTTATATTTCACTAATAGGGTAACACAGACCTACCAAGTAGAGCCCAAAAAAATTAAATCACTTGGACAATAGTGTAAAACAAGGACTATAACATAAAATATTAGGGTGTCCCACTTTTGACACTCTTGTATAATCTAGAAATAATCTCTAGGATCCTATTTGTGATAGTCCCCCAAGCCTGCACATAAATTTCTCGACCCTAAAACATTTATCTTAGTATGTTTCTAACTAAGTTTGATTTTATGTCTGTTATTACTATTTTTAGAAAATGTTAAAATATAATTTGTTTACAAAAATTAGTGGTTTAATTATTGCACATTATTTAGTAATTTACCCTACTTAGACATATTTATTTAATTAGGAATAAAACTCTATTATTTTGAAAAACAATAAAACACTTTCTAATTAGATTAGAGGCAAGAAATCATCTTAAAAAGAGCAAATAAGAGCTAGAAGAAGATCCTTTTTGGGATGAGATAGAAGAATTTTTCTCAAGCATTGACACCAAACTTTCTGAGAAACATGAATTTCATGTGTAAGTGGCCATGTTTCTAAATGAGCCACTAAGACAAGAGCATCTTAATCAGCCAAATGATAGAGAAAAATAACCCAACTTTGAGATCAAGACTGATTGTTCAAACTTTGTCTTATCAAGAGTGTGCCCTATCAAGTACCTAGCTCAATTGGAGGATGATAAGGAGAATCCATCCCAGGTTGTGATTAATATAAAGCATAACATTGGGCATCAAGAAGGCTAGAACCAACCTACCTATCTACTCCAAGATGATTATTTTTTAGACAACGTATGTGAGCTGGTGAGTTTGTTTTTATTTGCATCCCTAGAGAAGTGATCCATAATTTCATTAAGAACCCGATCCTTCTCCACCTTTAGTTGGCTACCCTCTAACATGAAAATTATTCTAGATTGGTAATAAAAGGTAGTTATTTTACAGAACTAGTCAATGGATATACTAATGTGGCCTTCTATTTAGTTGGTTTAGGGTAGGTTGTATTTTCATTCCTCTAAGTGTTGCAATGCATTATTTTAGACATTTTATTTTCCCTAAATGTCTACATATGCACATTATAATTAGTTTTAGTCATTATTATTTTCTCTAAGTTCTTTGGCACTTTTGTTTATTTTTCTCATTGTGTTTATCATCCATTCATATGTGTTTCTTAGTTATTTAAAGAGTGTGATCGTGAAGCATTAATCTTTATGGAGTTGGTAAAATGATGAATTTTAGTTTTATACTTTCAAGGTAGGCCTTAGAATTACAAAGTAGATCTAAAATATATATGAATGGTGATGGTAGGGATAAAACTTGTTCCTCCTCTAGTAGGTTTTCCATTTAGTCATTCCAACACTTATATTTAGAACTTATTTGATGTAATGAGAGTTACCTATTGCAAACACCTTTGCCTTGATTTAAGTTGCAACTAGGTTGTACTATTATAATGTTAGAATTTTTGTATGATTATATGAATCCATGCCCAATGAATTGCTTCAAAGGATACTGGGTTCCTACTTAGTGGATAAGCAACCCATAGACATCACTAGAATATTTACCATTTTTTATCACCATGGAATAGCCATATCTAATTTAGTTTAAGGCTTTAGATCACCCATAAGTTCTTGAAGTGTAGTTAATTTGGGGGAAATCAAACAAGTACGAGGTTAGACCCAGATGAGTTTCAATGCTTAGACATTTTGAAGAGGTTATTGAGCATGTACTAGTCTTCGTAGCCTCCCTTTTAGCCTTTCTATCAAACATATATTAATCCAAGAGCCCATAAGGGTCGAGCAACAAAAGGACATAGTCAAATTTTTAAAGAATTTTCTCAGTGATGGTTTCAATACGTGAAGAGATAAAATTTGATAGTCCTAAAATGATGTCTTTATGACATCATATTTTGTTAGTCATAGTGGGATTTAGCCATTTATTTTATATTTTTCCTAGTTCCATGCATCACTCTCCTAACAGTCTTGGGCCTATTCAAAAGTGTTTTTAGGACTTAGTCTATTTTCAAGAAGTTACCCAATGAGGTAATGATGTCATACAAGTTTGAGGCAATTAGGATGCTTCCATTTCTTGAAATATTGACCACCTCAGGTCTTATAACTATCCATACAATTCAAAACCCTCTAGACTAGTGGGTTAGTGGGAGGTGGCATGTGACAAAATCCTACCACTCCATATCCCCAGGGGAGGTCTATACAAATAGAATGGTGTGTCAAGGTAGTGGATAAGCAAGATGTATCCACATGGAAAAATCTCTCTTCACTATAGGAGTAATAATCAACATATATTTGAAGCCTAAAATGAGTGATAAAGAGCCACATGGAAGTGGCAGTCCCTAAGTTCACATTAGCAAGAGAGTAACAGATAGCAAATCTTGATTAAGAGAACCTAAAGTAATTAGAGAGATGACACATGGAGTACATAGATTGTGAATGGGGTTTAATGGGTTAAAAGAGTGATGCAATCAAGTAATAAAGGATACAATAGATGAAATAATACCAAATCATTAGTGTAAAATCTTACATTTGATAGCCCATTTAGCTGTCAAAACCATCAAAAATCCATGATTTAATTATGCATTCAATTTGATTTGTAAAAATCAAGTTGTAAATCAATTCATCTAAGAAATGACTGATTAGGTGGTGGAATTCAATACAAGATTAAGCATGTGACACCCACCAAGAATCATGGTGTGCACATTAGGATCAAGCACAAAGCATAAAAGATCAATTCATGCTTAAATAAGTATTTCTCTAATTACATAGGTCATGGGTGGTTAGTGATCCCAATGTAATCCTAACTATTGACCATTTTTTCCCAACAGTGAAAAACATTGGTCCCCTTCTTCCCCTGCTGTTCAAGGCCAATTCATTTTTGATTTTTGCACAAGTCCAAGAATTTCTACTGATTCTATAGAGCTTGGTTTTCTACAAATTCTGTAGGTCTCTATAGACTCTGCAGGTGTAATCCTTGCTGGATGAAGAATCAGTTCAGAAAGTGCTAGGGTTTACAAGGTTCTTTTGGGCCTTCATTCAAAGAAAATTTACAAAGAAGGTTAGAATCTTCAAAGTATTGAACCATCACTTCAGTTCATAGCCTTGGTTTAATCGATAGTTTAATCGACTGGTTCAATGGTTTAGTTTAATTGTAGTCCAATCAGCCTTGGTTCAAGCCTTGGCTCATCATTGCAAGTTCATCACTTCATTCTCAGGCCTTGGTACATCTTCAAGTTCATGGCTTGGTTTAACAAAGAGTTCAACATCCTTAGCTCAATAGTCATTTGAACTGTTGAACCGATTCAATGGGTTGGTTCAACACCTTGGTTCATCGACGAAGTTCAAATGCCTTGGTCCATCACTTAGTTCAACACTTTGGCTTAGCTCAACACTTCGGCAAGTATATCATCATGTAGCATTAAACCATTGAACTAGTTGAATCACTTGGTTCAATTCCCTAGTTTAACTCACAGGTTTAATGGCTAAGGTGAGCGAGAAAGTTCAAAGGCTTAGTTCAATGGCATTGGTGCGCAGCTTTGAACCGTTGAACCGGTTCAAGCGAATGGTTCAATGGCTTGGTTCAAGGGTGTGCCCTACAGCTGGAGGTAAGTTAAAGATCCAAAAGCCCTTGTAGAGGGAAGCCAAAAGCCCATGAAGTAGAAAATCCATGAAAAAAGGACCAATGAACTTTGCCAAGGATGATGACATCTTGAAAAGCATCAAATTTACACTAGGGAAGCTAGAGCATGGAAAGCACCAAGTGACAATCATGGAGGACTTCAATATGCTTTTTTAGGAGTAGAAAAATGTGCCACATGTCCTCTATAGGGCTCAATAGAAGCTGACAGGTGGCAACATCCATGGGTTTCTCTTGTTGGCTTTAAAGAACACTGTGGTGGGACTGACTGAGTTGCTAGGAGCTATGCAGAGTGTGCAAGGTGTCAGCATCCACTAAGAACCAGAAAAGGGCTTGAAAATTTCTCTAAGGTAGTTAAAGGCTCTGTGGAAGTGACCACGTGTCAACTTCCACCTAACTCTCAAAAGGCCCTCAAATGTAAGTGGATGATGCCACATTGCATTATCAGCTCGATAAAATCCGCCACGCATCAACGTCTACATTTCAAAGTGTCTTCTAGGTGCCCAAGCAGTGGATTACAACATGTGTCGAAGGTAGATGCACTCTCAGTGAAAGAGGAAAGGCAGGGAGCCAAAGGAGAGTCCAGGGGTGATGGGCCCGAGGATGTCAAATTTAAAGCTATAAAAAAGTCATTGGTTTATAAATGCTCGACTGCCAACCATGGAAAGAGCCCAAAGAATGTAGTGACCCGCCAGAAGATCACCCCTGAGAGCTGAAGGAGTATAAAAGGACAAAGAGCCTAGAGAACAAAGAGTAGGTAGATGGTGTGGCTCATAAATTCAAATCTTGACGGTAGAATGGCCGTCACGTAAAAGTAGATGAAGCAATCCAAGTGATGCAAGAAGGTGTCAAGAAGTTATTTCAGTGGTTGACAAAGTGCCTACCATGCGGTCATCAAAGAGGCACAACAGTGGTCGATGCGACTGGTTTTCTTCAATATGCACTATAGAGTAGGAAAATAGCATGGCTCATAAATTCAAATCTTGACAGTGAAATGGCCATCACGCAGAAGCAAATGAAATGATCCAAGTGACACAGGAAGGTGTCGATTCAAGAAGTTATTTCAGTGGTTGACACAGTGCCTATAATAGGTCACTTGTAAAAAAGGGTGCTAAAAGGCCCCTTTTCTTCCTCTATATATTGGAGACTTGTCTTCGATAAATGATCTTCCACTTTTGTAAGGCGTAACCCTGGCAAATTTTCACTTGAATCAATAACTACATTTTTTTCCTCTATCCTGGTTAGATACCTATGTGTATGTCTGAGTGTTAGTTTGTGTTTATTCATTACTTCTTGATGCTTCCA
The DNA here is from genome assembly GCA_037957365.1 of Torreya grandis. Classification (NCBI taxonomy): domain Eukaryota; kingdom Viridiplantae; phylum Streptophyta; class Pinopsida; order Cupressales; family Taxaceae; genus Torreya; species Torreya grandis. The sequence goes on from JARHVA010003996.1 coordinate 1,403,470, forward strand.
CAAGTGCAACACCAACGTACCTGGTGTCTATAAGGTGACATTTTTGTAGCTGACAAGGAGAGCTGTATTTGGAAGTGCAAAAAGAGAATAAATTACTATACAGTGTGCCTTTCACAACACCTTTGGTGAATCTTTATTTTTCTGTATTTTCCATTAAAGCCTCCTTGCTAAGTTTCTTACAGCCTGGTCCTTTTGCCAGTTTGAAGTGTATGTATGTGTTTGTCTGATTTTAAGTGTGAGTGTGAGAAGGTCAGATCATTTTGGTCCATCACCTCCTTTAGAGTAGTTTGTTTTCCTACAATTTTTCTCCCTTTTCATCCCCCCATTATATATATATATATATATATATATAGACACACACACACATTAGCACTTATTAAAATAAATCAAATGCATCAAAGGGAGCTAGCCCTTAACTAGAGACTCTCCCCTTTAGCTTTGCTAGTCTCACAGGTGAGAGGGGAGTTTCCATTATTGCGTGTTGAGGGCAGGAGCTCAACCTCCTTGCCTTGGGTGCAATCCACTGTGTCAACAGTTTTTGGCATGCCTGGTGGGACCTAGTTTTACAACTCAGTAAGGTTTTAGGATTGATGCTAGTCTTATTACATCAAATCAACTATTTTCAACATCTGGTGACTCCACTGGTAAGAGCTTCAATTTTCCAATCAAAGACTAGTTTTGACTTTTGATGCCTAAAGTCACCACACGATCTGCTAATAAGGGTGTCCCTTTTGAATTCATTGAATTACCTCTCAACTCAGCAAAGTGACTAAGGTTCAAAGGGATTCATCCTTATTCAGTGATTCATCTTCCTAGTCTAGCTATTGGTGCTTCCTTCACAAGAGAAGTACCCGTTTGAATCCCCTTATAGCTACGACATTACCCTTTATGACCTTTCATGGTCAGAGTCCCTTGAACCTCCAGCATTATGACCCAATTCTAGGAGTGGTCCTCAAAAGTGTGCATCCCTTTAATGGAGAGGGGCCCATTACAGCTATTGAACACATTAGAAATATTGCTAACCTCTACAATATTCACAATGTCATAGAGGAAAATATCGCAATCAAACTGCTGGCATTGTCTCTCAACAGCAAAGCTCTTCAATGGTATGAGACTTTGCCTATAAATTCAATCCATTCCTAGAATGAATTGGGTACTCAATTGATGGACCATTTTGGAGAAAAGAGCGACCACCTCTCGCTTGCTGAGTAGCTGACGACCATGAAAAGAGCCCCACATGAATATATGCAGGATTTTAACACATGGTTTTAGAAGACATGGGATAAAATCCCCATTCTAGTAAGATCAACTGATAGTTATGCTTTCCTATATTATTTAAGAGCATTAAACACTGATATTGCTGTTATGATACAATCCATGGGAGGGCATGTGCTGCCTGCTGCCTATGACATTGCCATAGCAGCTAAAAATTGCTTAGTACAGGCTGGGAAAATATCCCATAGACCCCACATGTCACTTTTCCCAAATATGCTACCTCTAATTTAGGCCATTGCTCCCACATTAGCTCCTCTACCTAGCATAGAGAAACTAACTACTGCTTCATCTAATGAGCTTCATGAAGTTAAGAGTCTATTGCAGAGTATGTCAAATGAACTTGTAGCTCTTAAAAGGCAACAAGCTCAAAGCAACAGACCAAATCAAGGATACCAGCATTATGGTCAAGCCTCTAGACCCCCTTTCCAAAACTACAATCAAGGACAAGGTCAACTTACTTAGACCAAACCATTTCAAGGCTACAACCTAGGCCCCCCTTCATCATCTAAGGCCATGGTGCCCATTCAGAACAACCTGGTATAGGAACAACCAAGTTATTCGACCATGGGATATGGTCAGGAGCAAACTTCTTATACAAATGAGATGATGGGTTGTTACCCAAATGTGCTAGACAATTAGGTAGCCACTCATTCCCAGGTCTTCAAGGCTCCAATGCAACCCAGCACAAGTAGTAGTCAGAGTCAACCTGACTCTACTCTTATGAACCACCTGGAAGGTGAGTTTTGTGCAATCAATTATGTAGGTGCTACAGACAATCAGGTTGACTATGTTGTAGCCAACACAAGATCCAAAGGGAGAGCTATGGAAGAAACTCAAGCATCTATTCAAACATCCACACCATCTCTTCCACCATAGGTGAACCAAAAATTCCCAAATTTCAGGCTGCTAGTCATACATTCAACTCCCTGGCCTACGCCTCAGGAGGCTGTAAGTGACCCCAAAGAAAATATGGAAGGGAGCAATCCTCAGATCAACATGATAGACCAATTGAATACACTACACATAAATATTTCCTTGTGGGATCCATTATCAATATTGGGTGTGTCAGATGAAGGAGACGTTATAAGCTTTCCCTTCGATCTAGGAGGGAATCAAAAATACCTGGTTAGCTATATATAGTAGGTTGCTTTTAGTTTTCTTTCCCTGTTTCCCCTAAGTGTTTTTTGCACAAGTAGTTTTCTTAGCTTTGTGTGTGTTTTCATTCCCTTTTGAGGTGAATCTACGTGATTGGTTCTAGATTTAACAGAGCTATTTCTGATCTTTATGTTATAATCTGACCCTATGCCCAATGGATTTTTAAGGCAACTGGCTTTTATGCATACCAGGCATGCTTCCCTTGGGAGTCACCAATTTGTTGACCATTTTTGCCCAATAGGGCAAAAAATTAGTCCCCTTCTTCCCCTGTTATTCAAATCCAATTCATTTTTGATTTTTACACAAGTCCAAGAATTTCTACAGATTCTGTAGAGCTTGGTTTTCTATAGAATCTATAGGTTTCTATGGACTCTGTAGGTGTAATCCTTAGCGGATGAAGAATCAGTTTAGAAAGTGCTAGGGTTTACAAGGCTCTTTTGGGTCTTCATCTGAAGAAAATTTGCAAGGAAGGTTGGCATCTTCAAACTATTGAACCATCACTTCAATTCACAACCTTGGTTCAATCAGCAGTTCAATCAACTGGTTTAATGGTTTAGTTCAATCGACAGTCTAATCGGCCTTGCTTCAAGCCTTGGCCCATCGTTGCAAGTTCATCGTTTCATTTTTAGGCCTTGGTTCATCTTCAAGTTCATCGCTTGGTTTAACAAAGAGTTGAACGTCCTTGGCTCAATAGTTGCTTGAACCGTTAAACCATTAAACTGGTTTAATGGGTTCATTCAATGCCTTGGTCCATCACTTAGTTCAACACTTTAGCTTAGCTCAACACTTTGACAAGTCCATCGATGCACATCATTAAACCTTTGAACTAGTTCAATCACTTGGTTCAACACCCCAATTCAACACACAGGTTCAACGGCTAAGGCAAGCGAGAAAGTTCAAAGGCTTAGTTCAATGGCATCGGTGCACATCTTTGAACTGTTGAACTAGTTTAAGCGAATGGTTTAATTTCTTGGTTTAAGGGTGTGCCCTATAGATAGAGGGTAGTTCAAGATCCAAAAGCCCTTGCAGAGGGTAGCCAAAAAGCCTATGAAGTAGAAAAGCTGTGAAAAAGGCCCGATGAACTTTGCCAAGGATGGTGACGTCCCGAAAAGAGTCAAATTTATACCAGGGAAGCTAGAGCATGAAAATCACCAAGTGGAAACCGCAGAGGACTTCAACATGCTTTTATAGGAACAACAAAACGTGCCATGTGTCCTTTGTATTGCTCGATGGAAGTCAACAGGTGGAAACATCTATGGGTTTCTCCTATTGGCTTTAAGGAAGACTGTGCTGTGCCTGAATGAGTTGCTAGGAGCTATGCAGAGTGTGCCAAGTGTCAACATCTACTAAGAACCAAAAAGGGGCTCAAAAATTTCTCTAAGGTCGCTAAAGGCTCTATGGAAGTGACCACATGTCAACTTCCACCTGACTCTCAAAAGGCCCTCTAATATATGCGGATGCTGCCACGTCCAATTATCAGCTCGATAGAAGCTGCCACATGTTAACGTCTACATTTCAAAGTGTCCTCTAGGTGCCCAAGCAGTGCATTATGACATGTGTCAAAGGTAGATGGACTCTCAGTGAAAGGGGCAAGGCAGGGAGATGAAGGAGATTCCAGGGATGATGATCTCAAGGACGTCAAATTTAAAGCTACAGAAAAGTCATTGGTTTTTAAATCCCTGAGTGCCAACCATGGAAAGAGCCCAAATAATGCAGCGACCCACCAGAAGATCGCCCCTGAGGGCTGAAGGAGCAGAAAAGGACAAAGAGCCTAGAGAATAAAGAGTAGGCAGACAGTGTGGCTCATAAATTTAAATCCTGACAGTAGAATGGTCATCACGCAGAAGCAAACGAAGCAATCCAAGTGATGTAGGAAGGTGTCAAGAAGTTATTTCAGTGGTTGACATAGTGCCTACCATGTAGTCATCAAAGAGGCACAATAGTGGTCAATGCGACTGGTTTTCTTCAATATGCACTACAGATCAGGAAAATGGCACGGCTGATAAATTCAAATCTTGACAGTGGAATGGCCATCACATAGAAGTAGATGAAGTGATCCAAGTGACGTAGGAAGGTGTCTATTCAAGAAGTTATTTCAGTGGTTGACACAGTGCCTACCATGGGTCACTTGTAAAAAAGGATGCCAAAAGGCCCCTTTTCTTCCTCTATATATTGGAGACTTGTCTTTGAGAAATGATCTTCCACTTTTGTGAGGCGTAGCCCTGGAAAATTTTCACTTGAATCAATAAACACATTTTTTTCTTCTATCCTGGTTAGATATCTCTGTGTATGTATGAGTGTTAGTTTGTGTTTATTCATTGCTTCTTGATGCTTCCATAGGTTCAACACCAACGTACCTAGTGTCTATAAGGTGCCATTTCTGCAGCTGATAAGGAGAGTTGTATTTAGAAGTGCAGAAATAGAAGAAATTACTATACAGTGTGCCTTTCACAACACCTTTGGTGAATCTCTATTTTTTTGTATTTTCCATTAAAGCCTCCCTGCTATGTTTCTTACAGCCTAGTCCTTCTGCCAGTTTGAAGTGTATTTATGTGTTTGTCTGATTTTAAGTGTGAGTGTGAGAAGGTCGGATCATTTTGGTGCATCACCTCCTTTAGAGTAGTTTTTTCTCCTGTAATTTTTCTCCCTTTTCATCCCCCCAATATATATATATATATATATATATATATACACACACACACACACACATTAGCATTTATTGAAACAAATCAAATGCATCAAAGGGAGCTAGCCCTTACCTAGAGACTCTCCCCTCCAGCTTCGTCAGTCCCACAGGTGAGAGGGGAGTTTCCATTGTTACATGTGGAAGGTAGGAGCTGAACCTCCTTGCCCTGGGTGAAATCCACTGCGTCAACACTAACTTTAGCTGCCAAAATTCAATTGAGATGTGGTCCATTTGTATGAATCATGGGCATGCCTTCAATCTATTTAATATTTTGAGATACTTACTCAACCGCATGCTTCCCTACACTATTAATTATTGTAAGCATGCCAAATAGTGGGTAAGACTGAATCAATGACCAATGGACTTCCCATTGCCTATAAAAGTAAGGTCTCGCTTTGTAAAATGGTCATTATATTTTTAGCACTGTAATTTTGCTAAAATTTTCCCTCCATGATCCCTTTACCACCTAATCCTTGCATTTTAATGAAAATTAAGTTCAACTCCTTTCTTTATTTTTACATTTTATGTGAATATTATGGTTTTTTTAATCTTTTCCTATTGATGATTATTATCCATTTGACCACCGTCCATTCCTCCATGTGGTGTCTATATAGACTTATATATCATTCATCATCCCCCTTGATGTTGTATTGTGTCTTGCACCTCCATGCAAAATATTTATGCAATTAGAATGTCCATTTTGGAGTGTGTGTGATATTTTCTCATCCTCTTAGAATTATAGTGTGTTTTTTTAGGCTTATAGAGGTGATCTATCTAGTTTTGGTTCATCACCATTATTTAATTTTCATCAACCCCATCTCTCCCTTTTCCCCTCAATCTATTTTAGTCTTAAGATTAGCTATATATTTTCATTCATTTCTTTTAGGTATACATCTTGACCCTAAATTGGATGCATTTGATTAGAATGAATTTTATATTCTCCAGAGGTTCATTCCAAGGAGAACAAGTGTCCCATGACTTTGGGGATGATTCCATTATTTCACTAAACCAATTCTTCCAATTAAGTAGGTACACAGTTCGAGTGATAACAAACCTTAAACAACCTTGTCTCAGTAATTTAATCTATAAAATAATATGATACATGAAATAAAAATTATTGGTCCACTATTCTAATGCTAAGATTAAAATGAGATAGCAAGGTATGTCCTTATCTAATCCTAAAAAGTATCAAACCTTAATACAACATAAGACTTAAACTTATATATACCTCCAAGTCCAAGGAGTTTCAAATGCATCCCACTATTGGGGTAGTTATAATCAATCATCAAGGTGAATGGAAGATTTATTTGAGACTTTAACAAACATTTCAGGTTGACCATTCTCTTAAAAATACTAAATTTAAATCTAGGATCAAAGGGTCAATGGGATTTCTTATAGATTTTCATTTAGACATGTTCCATGTAGTTAGTTGTCATGCCTCTTGAAGGCTAAATTTGCCTTGTGCTCTTTAATTGATCCTAATGTGCATGTCATGTGTGTGATTCATTTATTATTCATGATTTTAGTTTAATCCACCCCCTTTTGATCATTATGCCAATTATAACACCTTGAATTCTTTCATTTGTCATCATGATGCTATGTGGTTACTTGAGTTTTTATTAAATTCAATGTATAGTCCCATCTCATATTTTTATGGTTTTGATATCTATATAGGCAATCAATATTAGTATGTTTATCTTCTCACATCATCATTGACATATGTATAGTTTTCATCTTCACATTATTTCCCTTCCACTATGCTTTTAGATTTTCTTGCTAGGCCCCACATGGTGGTATGTTGGCATTCTCGATCTTTATTATATTATTTTCATTTATTGTTGTTGTGTCCACATGGATTGTTTTGGCCTCTCAGGATCTTCATATTTGGGCTAATGTTTTTTATTCCCAAATCTCCCATGTTTTTTTTTTCATTCTAAGATCTTGTGTTTTTGATAGGAGTCCACATGGTGTCTTCTCAGGGCCTTAGGGATACAAGCCTTTACCAATGTCCATCAAATCTTAGGCTTCTAGGTTAATGCCTTCATTCACTCAAGGTTCTAAGGTTATAATACTTTGTTAATGCCTACAATCCTCTATGCTCATGGTATTCTAGAAGGGTGCCACATGGTGTCTTATTAGGGCTCCAAGGATTTTTAAAATGATAATCATTTTTAGAAAAATGTTGCTCTAAAGTCATGCATCAACTAAATTTGGATGTATGAAAGAATCTGGGGAGCCTTGGGAATATTTTGAAAACTTGTGATAAAAACAATAAAATCATCTAAGTAAATATTTTTGAAAAAATTAAGTTCTGCCATCTTAATTTTAAGCAAGAATAAATCATTGAATATAGGAATTGAAACTAGTCATTCACATAAAATTAAGTTTTGAGCCTAAACATTCAATTAGGTGAATATTAAATCACTTTATCAAGGAATAAGAATTTATAGGATTAGAATAAACTTATAAGTTAGACATTAATGTTCATAGATGAAATCTGAGGTCGAATTGAGTAAAATTCAAAGGAATTATAAATGACAACGAATGGTCACTTGTAATTTAGCATGTAGTAAACTCCTAATCAAGAAGAGCTCAATTATACATACCATCACAACCCCATATAAAAAGATCAGATAAGAAAAAAGGCTCCCCATTTTTAGTTTAAAAATGGGGAATGTTGGTGAAGGAAAAAACAAAAGGAAACTCTTGTTGGTATATACCCTAAGTATCTAAAGAAATCCAGAATATCTAGTTCTTGCATCCAATCAACAAGCATTAGATATAAATAATTACTTGAGATAAAATCAGAAGGATAAAAGTACTAAATTATGCCTTAACATGTGGCACACTGAACTAAAATCCCATCAAATTCCATGTGTGTGTGTGTGTGTGTGTGTGTGTGTGTGTGTGTGTGTGTGTGTGTGTGTGTGTGTGTGTGTGTGTGTGTGTGTGTGTGTGTGTGTGTGTGTGTGTGTGTGTGTGTGTGTGTGTGTGTGTGTGTGTGTGTGTGTGTGTGTGTGTGTGTGTGTGATGAAGTGATTCATTCATTTTATTTTCATGCACATATAATATTTTGGATTTGTATAAATGATCAAAACTTTTGAAAGGAAATATTTAGTTTTTTATCATGGAGGGGGTCATGGCATGGGAACTACTTTGATGATAGATAGGCATCCATATCCCTAATAGAGGTGCCTCTAGTCCCTTCTTAAGCCCTTGCTTCACTATTAACCAAGGCAAAAATCCTATGGTGGATGTTACCAAGATCACATTTCTAAAGAGGATTTTCAGATTTTGAGTTTTGGCTCAATTATTTATAAATGATACTTTCATTTTTTATCCTTTGAGGGTTGGGGACCAATTTATGAGTTAAGGGAAACTCATAAAGTTTTTGATTAGTTAAGATAAACCCCAAAAATATAATGTTTCATTTTATTTAGATGTTTTAATTAAGTGTATAGATGGATTTAAAACAGAAAACAAACCTTTATAACTCCACACATTGTATTTTGAATCATTACTCTTTATCAATCTAAAAATGCATAAGACATTCATGATAGTTTTATACAAGTGTTTAATCAAGATTAACTTTTTTGCCTTAAGTGCCACCCATGTTGTTTACTTACCAGCATGTCTTTATTTTCATTTCTTTTATTAATGGGTTAAACTTAAGGAAAAAATAGTTCCAGACAAAAAAAAACAATAAATGGAAACTAAACTAACAAGGGATGGGAAGGAAAAAATTAGAAAGGAAAGGATAAATTATTCACAGAGGTTTTCAAGTAGGTGAATGCTTGAAACTAGTTATACATTCATTTCTTTTCATGATTTTTAGAAGGGAAAATGACAATATTGATATTTTTTTATGTTTTAGTCTACATTCATGGACACTATCTCATTAATATTTGTCTATGTTATTTTCATGCAATTTATGCAAACTAGGAATATAAAATTATGCATTATGTCTGTATTTATATTGCATAAAGCATGAGGGATATGGTTTAATAAATAATTATTCCCAAACATTATATTATGGTAAGGGGAAGAGTGGGGGGGCATTATTACATATCATAAATAAATGACTATCCAATGTAGTAGGGGATTCAGTTTAGTTATAACCAATAGATGAATCGATTGGTGTTTATCCTTGGATGTGGATAGATGCCTTCATAGCATCCTCTTTTTCATTTTAGTCATTCAAAAAGTATTTGATTAAATTAGATTCTTGACATATCAAATACCTTCTAAATTTATCATTAGTGGCTAACGTATGCAGGGAAATAGACTAAATAAGATTACTCTTAGCTTGCATCCCCATTTTTATGATTACTTCATCTAAGCCATTGTATTAATGACTTCCCATTTTGAGTTTGACTACTTATACTAGGTGGAAAAATGCACAGATGCTTTAAATTAGTTTAAAACCATAGTTGTGTTGAGGAGATAGATCATATACATTGAGCTCATCCAAATTATTTTCCCTAAAGTGACAACCCACTTCTTCTTGGGTTTCCTCTTTTTGGCACCAACTATTTGGTTCAATGTTATCTTATTCAAGTTCACTCTCTTTTAATTATGATGGGGAAGACAAACTACTACAACTGAGATACTAAACATATTGGATCAATTTATTAAATTTAGTCCTAGAGGTGGTATAAGGGAAGGATGATTCACATGCATAACATGCATATTCCTCATTTTTCTCTTCCAATCCTTAAAATTATTACTTCAACTGATCATAATAGCCTTCTGATTCTTATTTTTGGGTAAGCAAATCTCCATCCACTTGCTTCTCAGCCACTAAGTTTCTAGTAGCCTCCAATGCAACTTCACCATAAAAATCCTCATCATCACTACCATCACCTTCAAATAATGGATCATGTTTGTAAGGTTCCATATTATCGATGTGCATGATCATCTCAGACTTAACTCCACATCTGTATTCATAGACTCCCAATGATTCATTCAAGAATACAACCTTATAGCTTAGATAAGGCATTATCTATTATTATACTATAACAATGGTCAGTAATTAATAAAAATATTTAAATAAACTTAACTATAATCATAAGGAAATACAACCTGCTAATCTTATACTATATTGACAAAATCATATGCATTAAAACTAACAATAGGGTTCTCATTTGTTGGAGGAAGACTGATATAGTTGTAAACCTAGGGCATTACATTATATGGCACATGATGTCTCATGAGATGATTTATAGGCATTTATCTCAAATGACTTTGGGGATAGACCCTTAGTTTTCCCAATGGATAAGAAGGTTAATCACCATAGCCATAGGGAATTGACTATTTCTCTATTATGCAAGCCTCATCATAGGTCAAAATAAAAGATGAAAGGGTAGTTGGGTTTCTTTTAATGAACATAGTTTTTAAAGGATCTAGAACATTGAGTTAAACTACTATGGATGCATCCTCTATTTATAGGAAAGGATCCTTGAACCTAATATATAGCTAATGTAATATATGATTAAATGCATTAGTTTTATCATTTATCTCTTTTCAGGTTATAGGAATTTGATAAAAGAAAGATATAAGGGCCAATGTGCACATTAAAATGGTTAAGGAACATATTCTCAAAGATGGCCCATGAGGTGATGCATTTTTATGGTAGACCAAGGTACCAATAATAGATTGTTTGATATAGATATTAGGGGAATAGGTGATAAACCACATATTCATGTTGAATTTGCCTTTTCATAATGGATTATTTAAAATCTTGGACATCTTCCTCATTATTATTGATCCCACCATGGATATACTTTGCACAAAATCTATGGGATTTCTTTGGAAAGTCATGGGAAGGTCTTGGAACATTCACAAGACAACTATGTCCTCCTAGATAAGCTAAGACCAATGGACTAATAGGAAAATGTTATTTCAAAAAAAAAGATAATTTTGAAATCTAGCTTAGGCCCTCCTTCTATCCCCATTTATGTTGATTATTGTTTTGATGTGCCCAAAAATTGGGCCCCATGTTTTTGATGCACAAGAAAGCCTCTTCAAAGGAGCTACTAAGGGATCCCCAAGTTTTGTTATATCTGGTCTAGATTCACTTATCTTCACTCGGTGGTTTATCATGACCATTCTAATTCAAATGGCCTTTACTAGTTACGCTAGAGTTTTTAAGACAAGTTTATGCACATTAAACTATTCTCACCATCTTAAAATTATTTTAAGTTGGTGTGTTCTCATAGTTTCATACGTTGGACCATTCTTTATCTCTTAATCCTCCATCAAGTTGAGATACTTAGAAAAATTACAAAAAAACATTCATAATTTTTTTAAAAATCTTAAAAAATTGTTTATTTGATTGTTTTCAGTGTTGTTTGATGTTTTATTTAACTATTTGGTCTTGCTTCTTTTGTTTTATTTTTTCCAAGAACATCTTGATGGTCCACATAGATCTTGATTATTCATATCTCAATATCATGTTATTAATTTGTTCTTGATTTATTTTTAAACATTATTATTCCTACTTAAATTTTGATTGTTGATATCTCAATTTTAAGTTGGGTTCCTTTATGTTTTATTTTTATCTCTGTCTTTGCTTTTTGTTTAAATGTAAATAGTTGTAACTTTGTTTTTGGTCATTGTTTTTCCATTATCCTTAATTATAGGTACTCACATTTGAACCAGGTCCATGCACTTGAAATGCCATGTCATTATGAGTTATTTATACTTATGATACCTAATTTATTTTGCTATAGCAATCACTTTGTGCTCTAGATTCAAATCTTAATGTCAACACAACTCCGATGAACAAATCTCAATATCACTATGCATAAACTAGGCTCAATATGTTTAGTACCTAATTCTATGCATAACCTTAGCTCAATAGGTTTAGCATACATCATGAGTCTAATCAATATATGGTCAATTTTCCTCATCCCTCATTCCATTCTCTCCCAATTTTGGGTGAACTACATGGCTTGAGGTCCATTTGGACTATGTAGGTAGTGCTTAGATACTAGATGTATCTCAAGTTAGCTTGGCCACCTTCACTTCACTTTTCATTTCCTTCATCTCTTTTTGCATCCTTGTATGCTTGGTGATTTATGGATCTCTAATCCATTATACCATTGCCTCTATTTTTATGCCCATTCATCTTTAATCTATGTTTTAAGTTATATCCTTGAGCTAAATGCTTGTTAATTTATCAATACTGGGGCACAAAATTTGAGGAAATTAACAAATCTAAATTAGACCTACATGGGAAAAACTATTATTTATTCTTTATCAATAATAAAAATTAGTCCTATTGGGATACAATTGTCTTATCATGATCAAATATGATCTGCTGGGGCACTTCTTATTATCATCTCTTTGGAGACCACATTCTCATGTTCTTCTATTTCCATTCTCTCCACACTTTTACCCATGATGGAAATGTTTTAGTGTTCAAATTATCTCGAGATTGATCAATGTCATAAGTGCACAGCCTACACTCTCAAATTTTTTTCTTTCAAAGTGTGTCACTTGCATGTTTGGATTGAATCCTTCCCATTCCCCCCATCTTGGGGCCCATTATACCTCTAATTATAATTTTATCATCGATGGTAACCATGTATGAAAGCATTAGCTCATTTGGATGTGATATATTCCATGGGTTAATCTCACTTTCTCTCTCTTTTTGAGAGTCCATCCTTCTCTTCCATCCCTATATGTCCTCTTGAGGGGCCATCTGGGTCATTTCCATTTATTCTTAAAAAATAATTATTTTAAAATATGTTGTTTCACCTGAATGTCTCACTACGCCTTTTTAAATAGGGGAAAAATGAAGACATCCAATTCTTAACACTATTTACATTGAAATTATCAATCTTACTCAAATTACACTCAAATGCACAATTTAGGCGAAAATCACTAAAAGCATGATAAATGGTTTGAGATTGTTGTATATAAGTGTTGATTTAGGTTAATGTATCTCTAAATGGGGTAATCCATTTTATGTGATTCCTAACTTTGATCAATTAATTTTGAGTCAAAATGATGATTTCACCTTTTTGTGTTTTGGATCACTTTGTTCTTATAATTCATTAGTACATGTCACATACCTTTATTATTTTCTATTGGAAATTTTTTGAGTGAAATAGTGGTCCCAACGCATCTAACATCACCTTCCAATTCTTTCTGAGTCAAATTATGACCTAGTAATATGACTTTATGACCAGTTTGATTAATTAAGCACCAATTTACAATGAATTTCACTAAAATTTATTAATCCTTTCTAAGCTTATTAATTCAAATCAAGAGATTAAGTGGATTTTAAATGGGGATTATTGATTATTTCATTATTTAAAATTGATTCTCAATCTCTACATCACCTAGTGAGATGATCTATGGGGTGTCATCCTTAAGCCATAAATGTAATGAATATCATGTTTATGGGAACCCATACCTAATTAACTACCTTTTATCTTAAATCATTATGAGTATATTTATGGATTTAATTACAAATATTAGATTAATTCATAGCCACATATTTCAATTTTGAGATGGACAGTCACAGTTGATCCTAATCCATTTGGAAAATCTATAAATAGAAGGTCATAAAATCTCATTTTTAAGTTAAATTATTGTGAACTTATAATGAAAAATTGTCTCTACAACATTTTGTGTTGATCATTTTTTTTTTTTTTTAAATATTTATTGTATATGCATAGATTAGATTTCTTATATTGAGTCCAGGTTATGCATAGTAGTCTTGAGGCAATGGAGGAACTTGACATCCATTGTTAACAAATACAATAATTCTAGATCAAGGAGAAAAACACGATTGGATTCAATCTTGGATGGTTGAATAATTTGGGAAGGTAACTAGTATTGCTTTATTTCAATTTGTCCTTCATTATCATTTGTAAACCCTGTTGGAATAGGTTGGCTTAGATTGTCAATTCTTATGCATTTTTTTGTGATTTTTCGTGACTAATGTTTGAATTGATCCTCTTTTTAATCCAATCCTAAAATTTATCCTTTCATACAAGTCTGTAAAAGAGTGACCTAAAAATGCATCCTAAAATAGAAAAAACTCATTGCATGGTTTTTAAGAAAAAGCCAACACTTCACAGTTCTTCTCAGCATGCAATAAAATCTAACACTTCACATGTCTTCTTTCTAATTTTGTTATGTTAAATAATCATTGCTTTTATTTTATTTCACTGTACCATTTTACAAAATGCAAATTTAAAGTAGCTTTTTTAAAGTTATTTTTAAATAAGTTTAATATTATAATTATGCATGAAAAGTTTTATTTTCATATGTACTATAAAAATATTTTATTATATTTATCCTTTTAAATTTAAATTAACATTACATACATTAAATTAAATAAGACAATTAAAAATATTCATGGAAACTATATCAAATAGATATTGTTAATTGATACAAAAGAGAATTTAGTGATTTGTAAGGAGAACACAACACAAAAATACAGTTACATATTTAAGAAAATTATTTTAGATATGTTTCATATTTCCTTTTAAAAATTATGATTTAATTTTAAAACTTAATCGAGATTATCCTCTTTATTACTTTTCATCTTCAATTTTTTTTAATTGATGTAATTATTTTTGTTTAGATGAAAATGGATGTTGCTTCTTCAATTTCCAATATCTTGAAGTCTAGTAGAAATAAGGGTCAAATCCTCTAGAATACAATGCAACTTAAAAATATTTTGAGAAGAATTTATGGAAGCATGTGCAAAAAATTAGAAGTTTTTCAGGGAAAAACTATAGTAGTTCTAGAAGAAAGATATGTAAGTGTCCTTATTGCCTCACAAACAAAAATAGTTTAGTTGTAAGATTGAGGCACCACTTGCTCAGTGTGGGGAAAGGGAACAAATATTAATTTGTAAAAAATCTCTAATAGTAAAAGGTATGGGATGAATTAATTAGGGAGTATACATATATGGATTCTTTGAAACCAATAAAATCATCGTAAGAACATCCCCATACTCAAAATATTTCCATAAATGAGTCTAAAATTGAAAAGATGCATGATACTTGAGACAGGAAAAATATTGATGTAACTATGAAGAAATTATGTTTTGGTTGTAGGATTCCTTTTAATATTGTAAGGTCTCCTTTATGGAAAGATGCAGTAAGAATGATAATTAATGGTCATAGAGGTTATGTTCCTCCAAGTTATAAAAGGTTTCACACAATAACTTTGAGTGAGGAGAAGGCTCACATAGAGGTAAGATTGTAGGATGTTAGGATAGCTAAGCATATATGTGGGTTTCTATTTATTTTTTTGGGTAGACAGACATTGCACATACACCTCTCATAAATGTTCTAGTTTCCTCTCCTAAGGGAGTATTGTTTTTAAATTTGCATGACACTTCAATCCATGTGGAAGATGAAAATTACTTGATGGATTTATTTTAAAAGGCAATAGAACAAGAAGAGATACATAATGTAGTGAAATTAATAAGATATAGTACTAAAAATAATTTTCTAGTTGGAGGCATGTTTGAGGATGAGTATCCACAAATATTTTGGACATCGTGTGTGGTCCATTGCATGAGCTTATTGCTCAAAGATTTACATGGTGGACTTCCATGGATTAGTCAGTTAGTGGGAAATGCAAAGAAAAATCACCCATTTATTGTCAACCTTTATATGTGAAAAGTTATATACAAGAAATATTCCTCCTTAAAACAACTTTAGTGTGTTGAGACATGATTCACTTTAGAATTTGTCATGATGGAACGTATGGTGAAAGTGAAGCAATCACTCAAGGAGATGGTTGTCTTAGTAGAGTGGGATAAATGGAGAAGTCGTCATAGTACCAACACCATTGTATGTGTTGAGATTTACAAACTTATTAGTGGCACTAACTCTACATTATTTTGATAACAAGCTAATGACTTATTGAAACTTTTTCATCCCATTTTTGAGGTACTTAGACTCTTTGATAGTAATAATCCATACATGGGAGATGTTTTTGAGAGCCTTGACTAGATGAAAGAGAGGTTAGAGGTCATATTGAGGTATGGAGATCCTATGTTTGATTAAATGACAAAGGACTTGGTTTGGGCATATAGTGAGAGAAGGTAGAAGATGCTTCATACTCCTCTTTAGTCTATTAGATTTAAGCTGAATTCTAGGTGGTTGCATAAGAAATAATAGTTAGATGATGAGGTCTGTAAGGGATGTCAAGTACATCTTAGTGGATTTTATACCTTGAGAGATGGTGGTGATCAGTGTAAAAAGGAATTCTCATAATATATTAATTTAAAGGGAATTTTCTCATCATGATGTTGCATATGATCGTGTGAACCTCCAAGTCATAACATTTTGGGAGACATATGGAATAGCAACACCTAGCTTCAAACAACATCAATTTGTGTCCTATCTCAGATTTTTTTAATATTTTTAAATCTATTTATCATCACTTAATAGTTGAATTTAATACTGCAATTAATTATGAAACAATAAATTTGGTTATTGTTACATTTTATTTAAAATTTAAATTATTTTGAATTAATTTAAAATAATTTAGGTTCACATGTATTAGGGGATTTTTCATGTGAGCAGAATTAGAATGAGTATGCCTTCATCCATTTATTGAAGTATAATAGGCTTGGGAGCAAAAAGGCACATGACCTTGTTTGTGTACATTTTAATTTTCACCTTTTGTCTCATGCTTCATTGTATTAACTTTCAGGTACACATAAAATCTGGGATTATGGTAGCTCCATGGATGATGGTGATGATGAGTTGCCAATTGAGATGTTAGGTAATAATACAAATGTCCTATTTTCTATCTTTAGAATTTAATCATCTAGAGAGGAAGGTCAAGGAAATAGAATCACTAGTAATCCTTCAACTTTGAATGTTGCAGAGCCTATACAGACCAACAAAACTATTTTGATAAAATTTGATTTTATACAAAACTCTTACTATATATACTTTTAATTTAAAAAATATTATAATTATTAAATAATAAATAAAAATACAAAATTTGATGTAGACTTGTTTTTTTTAAATTGTAGAAATTATCTATTATATTTTATACAAATAAAAATATTTTAACTATATTTATAATTTAATTTCAATGATTTTAAAAATTATGTCTTATTTATTTGTCAGTCTATCTATCTATATTGTGCACAATCTTCTTCAATACTATTTCTCATTATAGTTTTGTTACCATCACATTTCTTCATTTTACATTTCATAATGTGTTGCAACATAACGAGTCCTTTGTGACACTTTTAGCTAATCGAGCTTCGAAAGTCACTTACAAGAGTGAGAGATATTCTTTAGGTCTTAAAGATTTAGTCGAGTTTAGAAACTGGTTTCTTCTTAAACAGTAAGCCGATTAATTTAGAAAAACTAATCATGCTTGGAACATCCTATTGGTATTATAAAGTTTTATTTTGCTTTGGAAGACCTAGTCGGGGATTTTAGTGTCAGTTTATTATTATAAAAGTTCATTTTGAAACTATAAAACCAAATTTGAATTGAGGCATTTAGACATAGATAAATTTAACCAAACCATAAAAAATTGAAAGACAAAACATCAATCTTGATCTTAAAGTGGCAAGAGTTGGATCTGATTCATCACTTGTGAATTTGGAGTAGGGTGACATGCATGTCTAGATGATTCACCTTTTTCAAAGCTCCTAGGTGTTCTTATTGGAGTGCTTATTCTTTCTTATGGAGAGGATTGATCACCTTGAAAATTTTGTTCTTCAGATTCTTATTCATTCTATGAAATTGGTGCTCTAATTATGATGGTGCTACCATCCCATGCTTCTTCTTCCTTAAATTCAACATCTTTGCTAATAATCACTTGATTTGAAATAGGTTTATACAGCTTATAAGCCTTTGATTCTTCACTATAGCCAATAAAAATGCATTTCTCACCTCTATCATCAAGTTTTCTTCTCAATTTAGATGGTATAAGAGAATATGCAACACAACAAAAAATTATGAAATGATGTACACTATGTTTCTTACCACTCCACGCTTCTTGTGGAATTTGATCTCTAACACTCTTTGTTGGGCTTCTATTCATAATATATACTGCAGATGCTACTGCTTCCACCCAATATTCATTTGACAAGTGTTTGGCCTTCGACATGCTTCTAGCCATCTCCATGATTATTCTATTCTTTTTTTTTGCTACACCATTTTGCTATGGTGTGTACTTTGTAGTCAATTGCCTTTTCATGCCATGATACCTGCAAAAATCTTGAAATTCATTAGACATATATTTACCTCCTCTATCTGATTTAAGTACCTTGATATAATAACCACTCTGCTTTTCAACCATAGCCTTGAATTATTTAAACTTTCCAAAGGCTTCAAACTTATTTTTGAGAAACTAAATCCACGTCTTTCAACTAAAGTCATCAATGAAGGTTAGAAAATAAGTACTACCTCCAAATGATGGAGTTTGCATTGGTCCACATAAATCACTATGGACTAGCTCCAATATGACCTTTGCTCTATATGAGGCTCCTACTGGAATGCTCTCTATGTTGTTTTGCTAGAATAAAACTATCACATGAACTTCTTAGCTTTTCTATTGGTGGTAATCCCTTCACCATATTTTTCTTCTATAACAAATTCAAACCTCCAAAATGTAAGTGTCCATACCTTAAGTGCCATAGCCATGATTGGTCTAGCTGCATGGTTTAGAAGTGGGCTTCCTCTTCTCCTTGGATGCACTGAATTCGAAAAGGGAACATCCGATTCTTGGTCATCTCCACTTTTCCTATCAACCTGCCAGTTGGAAACTTGTCTAATATTGTGCAAACATTATCCATAAAAGATACTCTATAACCTTTCTGTACTAACTATCCAATACTCATAAGATTATGCTTTATTCCAGGTACAAAATAAACATTAGGTATAAACCTTCTTTCACCATTCTTTGCCAAAACATTTATTACACCTTTACCCATTACATCCACTTTGATATCATTTCCTAATTTAACTTCAAATTTTATAGAATCATCAAGACTAGCAAAAAATTCTTTATTCCCTGTCATATGATTACTGCATCCACTATTTAAGAACCAAATATCTCTAGCTTTTTCTTGAGTAACATGACAAGTGAGAAATAAGCTTCCAGGATTAGAACTAGATTCACCTGGATTAGAACTAGATGCATTTGTGTAATTAACATTCTGCTTGTCCACATATCCTTGTTTCCTTCTGTAGTCACTTGCATAATGTCCATATTTCTTGCAATAATAACATTGAATATTAGATTTATCAAACATCTGTGAACTTTTTTGGAAGTGATTATTGCCATGTCCTCTATTGTTGTAGTTGTGATTACTATTTTCACCTTGATTTGGATTGTTCTTTCGATTTCTACCTCTGCCTCTTCCTCTGAATTTTGACCTTCCTCTTCCTCTGCCAAATGATACCTGTGACTTGAAAGCATTCTCAAGAGAAGTATTGTTATTCTTATTCATTCTGGATTCATGTGTTAACAAAGAACCCATTAATTCATCTACTGATAACTGTTCCAAATCCTTGGTTTCCTCAATAGCTACAACTATTGCATCAAATTTACTAGGTAAACTCCTGAGTATTTTTTCTATGATCTTCTGATCCATGATTGTTTCTCCATTAGAAATAATTTGATTCACTATATTCAACACTTGACCCATAAACTAGTTTATAGACTATGAATCATTCATTTGCAAATTTTCAAAACTTCACCTAAGAGATTGCAACTTAGCAATTTTTACCTTTGTATTACCTTTATAGGTAGTCTCCAAGATTTTCCATGCCTCTTTGGATCTCATTGCTACTGCAACTCTGGAAAAAATTGATTCATCTAGTCCCTGTTGGATTATAAATAAAGCTTTTGTATCTTTTTTTTTGTTCTCCTTAAGCTCATCCTTTTGTGCTCGAGTCAATGCCAGATGGGCAGCCTCATCCTGTGGTTCTACAAAACCATTCTCTAACAAATCCCAAACTTCTTGTGAGCAAAACCATGTTTTCATCTTAATTGCCCAAAAGTCATAATTCTTACCATTAAAAATGGGAATTTGAGGCTGAGAAATACTATTATTCATTGCCATGTCTCACGCTGAAGTGACTAAATCAACAGTGGAAGCGTAGTTCTTCGCTGTGCTTCTTCCATGATCTGTCTTTTAAATTTTATTTTTATTGCATAAAGGTAAGGATTACTTTTGTTCCCAGGCTGATTTATTTAATTTCTTTGCGCCATAAATCATTCACCATAAATTTATATGCCTAGCATTAAGAAACAAAATAAAGCACCTCACGATCTGCTCCTTTCTTGTTGGGTGACCAGTTTGTGCCACGTCCTCAGCGTTCCACCAACTCACTACGTGCCTGTGACGCTAAATTTGCTTAAATAAATAGTGCTCAATTTGGTCACACCGTCCACTGGGAATGCTTTTGGTGTGTTCCTCTGATAGGTTGTGCAGGTCAAACTTCAGGGTTTGTTGCATCGATCTTGTTAGCTACTACGCGCTCTTTACCTTTCTCCACCTATGACTCTACTGAATGCTCCTTTTGTGGCTAACTGACTACGTGCTTCATTAGACTTTTGATGTGCATCTTGACTGCTAACAACTTTCAAACTTGCGATCTGTTGCTAACCTAGCTTCGGCTCTGCTGATTCTCCCAACCAGGCGCTTCTCCTTGGCGCTCCCTGCTAGCTTGGATACCATTTTGAAAGACCAAATAGAGCAAGAAAATAAACAAAGAAAACAAGAACTCAGAATGCTACTGCAATCTTGAAAAAGATTTTTTATTGATCTTCTTTTTCTTGCTTACAATGCTGCGCCCAAGGCATCTATAAATAGATTTTCTTGTCAAATTAAACTGAAAATAAACTAATTGTTAACTGCTATGCATGCATGAGAAGGAGGAAGGTGGAATAGGTAGTTAAATTGTGAGTGGAGAAATTATCTCCAACTGATCTTCAGTTTCTAAAAAAAATATTTGGTTAGGTTTAGGGAATACCCAAATGTTTATTAATTCAAAAAAAGGAGACCTAACTTGGAAACTTACTAGGCAAAATAGTGTGGAAATTGAAGTTTCAATTTTGTATGATTAAAAAATTGAAGTAAACTTTATATATGTATAATCAATTTCTTACCGAATTGTTTTTATATTTATTTGTTGGATTACTTAATTTATTTATTTTTAAAGTTTACAAATTATAAAATAGTTTTTCAATTTTGTTCATCTTTTTTTTTATATTAATATTTATAAGTTTGACATAATAAATAAGAGTTATGTAGCGGTTAGTCGCTATTTGTAATGTGCTAATTGTATTATAAATTGTAATGCATTTTGTGTTGAGTTAATTTGAGATATTTAAGGGGTAATGTTGTAGGTTAATAAGAGAAAGGTTGCATATTAAGATTTACGAAGTTGGCATATTATTTAAATTTTTGAAAATAATTTTAAAAAAAATATTGAATTGTCATTATTATTTCGTGATAAAATTTAGTGGTGTTGGAGTAAAAATATATTATAAATTGCTTTAACATCAAATAGATATAATGCATGCACTAGTAATATTATAAATAAATAAAATGTATTATTTATTTATTATGATAATAATAAATAAAAATCAATATAAAAATTAAAAATAAGGCATTGTTAATCTAAAATAAATATTTTTTTAATTTTAAAATATATAATTATTATAAAATGATAAATATTTTTTTAAAATTTTAATAATATCTTAAAATAATAATTCAATCAAATAAAATAATTAAAAATAAATAAAAAAATAGCCCTACATTTTTTTAATAATTCTTACATTTTATAAAATTGTTCTTTTTTTAAGAAAGAAGTTAAGAAAGATCTTTTTGTATATATTTGATATAATGTAAGGAAGCGCAAGTAATGAGACGTTGTTCATGCGCTGATACATAGTCATCGATACAAAATCAAAAGTTTAGTATACATTTTCCTACAGTTTATGGCTATATTTCGTCATTAAGAATTATCACGACTTACATGTAAAAATTTGTCTGCAAGTTGTTGGGCAGTGCTAACAGTGCCAAAATAAATTACTGTTGAAAGCTCTTATTGATATGAATGAATGAAAATTTAAATTTTTTTTGGTACCTGGTGATTAATGCTAGCAGATTCAACACCGTGGATTCAATGGAATGAAATATGGCATATTGAAGGTGGGGATATTTTAAGGTGGAATGGATTAATGGAGATGCTGATATAACTACAAAATTATACCAACAGTCTACGCATTATTTTAGATGATTTTTAGCCTTAAAATCAATTTACATGTGAATTTCTTCTGCATCCAAATTGGATTGTATCGAAATGAGGTCGTACAGAGCAAGACGCAAGCACCATCAATGTGCCAAGATTGGATGGATATCACGTCCTTGATTAAGTCATGAGAAAAATAAAGCGAGGGAATTTCTGTCTATAGTTAATGCCATTTTTTTGGAGAGGACGGAGGAAAGTACGTCTGTTAAGGGAAGGTAGCTTGCCAATACACTCAGCCATGGTGATAGTTAAATTGTAATTAGCAAGTGGAGCCTGGAAGACTGACCAAGTGTAAAAACTGTTGAATATTTTGTCTTTCTCCAATCCACAACCGACAGTGTCTAAAATTAATATGATGAATTGTATTTAGAATAGAATGCTTAATCTGGTGTTAATTTAAACTGAATTGGTTATAGAGATAGCCATGAAATAAGGAATATTAATTATATCGTAATTTGAAGCAATATTTTTAGAAAACCTAGGCATTTCATGTGTCAATTAAAATTAAAAGTGAAAAATATTGTGATATTTTTGGATGAAATGATGATGGTTTATAAATACATGGACACAAGTTTGTTTTAAAATTTTTGTTTAAATTTTTTAAAAATAAATTATGAGCACATGAAAAAAATTCTATGTAACCATTAAAATGAAAAAGAAATAATTTTGATAAACTTTTTAAGGTACAAAAAAATTGTAAAAATTGAATATCAACTGTATAAATATAAAAATTCTTGCATTTTATAGGTTTATTGGATAATAATTATTGTTTCAATTAACATACAAATGTAAAAAATGAAATATTCCTCTATCAAATATTTTGATCTAATGTTAATTTTTTCTTTTCTTATTATATTACAAATTTACATATATAATTATATTTACCATATTTATATTGAGCAAGGTTTTTGATGTTTATGCATAATGATGACATTATTGTGTATTAAATAGTTAATAATTTTTTGAAATAAATATTTCTCTAAAGTTCACTTTTCTTATTTCAATATTATTAATTCTCATATTTTGTGTATAGATTTCAAACAATAGTTTAAATATGATGGATATTTAATTTTAATGTTTCTAAATTATGTATATAATTTATTTTATTTTGTTGTAAATATTTTTATGAATTAAGTCTTTTGTTATTTATAATGATAATGATTAAAATGATGATTAATTTTATTATTGTACTAGTAAGAATGATTTATATGAAAAATTAAGGACAAGTAATTTCAACCCTATATAATTATATAAAAAATTTGAAAATTGAAATTATATAAATATTTTTGTTGTTGATTGTTTTAATTTAATTCCTCAAGAGTTCGGAATTCTATTTTTTATGCAAAAAAATATTCACTAATTAAAAAATATTAATTTTAAATAAATTAACATAAAAACAATTAGCTTTAAACTTTAACTTTTGTAAGATAATATTAAATAATGTATAAATAAAAATGATAAAAATGTTTAAATCTATAGTTTTTATTTAATATTTGAAATAGTAAAAAATATTTTTTATATTTTCTTATTAAATGTTAAAAATAATAAAAATATTAAAATGATTGTCCTCTTACACTTTCTTTAAATACAAATGTTAAAAATAATTCTTTATACTTTATCCTTCATTTAATGATTACAATTATAAATTTATAAATAATATTAAACATATTTTTGAAAAATTCATTCCATTACTAAAATTTCGATAAAATTTAAGAGTTTAGTTTGTGTAGATTATTATTGAATGATAAATGATTCTTATGAGTCCTATTATTTTTCGCATCTACCCTTAATGATCCTATGTTCAAAATCAATAATAAAATTATAGCCTTGAAATATTGTCTTAAAAAACTGCACGTGACAAGTTTGATATGATGCAGGCAATAAATATGGAAAACCTGTAGTGTGTAAAATTAATGATTCTTCTTTCCTAAATAATTTTACATCACCCAAGTTTTCTTGACTTGATCTATATGGGGATCCTTACTTATATCTTAATTAATTTTATTCTTCTCTTTGAAAAGATAGTGTTGATGATCAAAAATTGCTTTAAGACCTACAATATAATCTTAATTGGTAATGTTTTCACTTGGTTTCACATTTTACTTAAGGATTCCCTAAGCATCTTTAAATTTAAATAAGTTTTTTTTAATCATAATTTATTACTAATACGTGACAATTTAATACAGTTAAATGTATCTCATCAATTCATCGAAGAAAATGAGAGCCTATTCATGATTATATTATACAATTCAAAGTTATTATGAATTACTTTTTATGATAATTTTTTTTACATATTTATATGAACAAAGATAATTTTTGGTCGATAAAATTTATATATGGTAATTTTGTTTGATCAAAGATGATTAATTTCATATTATTTTTGAGATCTTTCATGGTAATTTTGGCTTAATATCAATTGAAACTCAAATTTTATATAATTTATCATATATGATATTTTTATAGATAATAGATTGTTTTAAAAGTTTGAAGATAGAAATCTTGGTATGTATGTTTTTCAATTGGTCAACAAAGTCATATTTCTTAGGTTTGATCACAAGTTTTGGTTTAGGAGGTATATGTATATTAATACGCAGCAGGTTAGGTTGAACACCATTACCTTTGTGAGTAGTGATAACATGGAACATGGAATTTAATATACGTCATGGGTGAATAATAAGTGCAGGATAGTAGTTTTCACACAGATAAGATCTAAAGGAAAAAATAATTGAAAGCATGCACATTGACATATAGATATTTGTTGCATCATATTTTAAAAATAATTTTCAAGAGACACTAAGTGTTATTTTTACATTAAAACTTCTTTATTGTACTAATAGGTCTACTTATTTCCCTGGATTAATCTATTAGAATAACAATTGTTGTTACAATTACAAATTGTAACATAAGATTAAGTACACATAGATCCATATGGAATATATTGATAGAAAAGGAAATTTGATTTTTAACTTGTAAAATTTTGTTAAACGAGAAATTAGAACAAAGAACAATGAACCAAGAAACCTTAGATGAACATCTAGGGTTTTGGGGATCAGAGGTCAAGTTTGCCAAATATTTAACCCTATAATATAGATGTGGTGAAATATAATATTAATGGGGAGGAAATGGCCTAGGGAACAAGGATGTTAGACTATTTATAAATAACACCAATTATTTAAGAAACTTAGATAAATATATATTAAATTTATTATGCTGATATGCTAAAGATAGAAATTACAACTATGCTAGATATATAAATAACAATGAAGATAATATAACTAATTGGTTCTAATGCTAATTCACATATGGATCTAGAATAGGTAGAAAGTGGATTAGATTTAGATTTTGGAACAATATCTTGAATCTAGATAGCCTTTGTAGTCTCGGATATTTGCATCAACCTAAGATGGTTGCATCGATGCTACTGTCTGAATTGGACATACGTGTTTAGTAAAAAATACCTAATGAGTATGGATGTGACCACTTAGATAATTATGTGTTTTATGACACCCTTGATATGATGCATTTAGATCTAGGTCATGGACTATCATTCTTTGTCAAATAGAAAAACCCTTGTTTTTCATCTTCATAGTGATTGTGGGAAAAATGGGTTATAGTGGGCACACGGTATCAATTTTCTCCGAAAATCCCTATATTAATGAGCATTTCATGCATAGTCAATAATATAAATATGGCCTCAAAATTATCTAGTTCTCCACTACATTTTGGATTGTGTAAATCATGTAGTGTGTGATAGGTAAGTATAACAATGACCTATCTTGTAACTTAGAAAATATAGCTCTTGGGTTGCTCCTTTAATACTTAAGACTTGTAGATGTGTTGTTCTTATGATTGATATAGAAATAGGATAAAATATGAATGATTTTTTCATTTGAGTGTTTGATATAATGATTTTGGTATGAGCAGGTAAAAAATTTCTATGTGATGAATGAATGAGGGTTGATCTTATATTTATACCAATCCCATTTGATAATATATTGTATTAAATAACTTAGGTTAACCTTTAAGATACATTTGATTTTCATATTGGATGACTTTAGGGCACTAAGCACTTACGTTAGGATAGGGCACTTGCATTGATGCAAGCATCTAACTAGAACACAAATGTCTGAGTAGTTGAAAAATAAGTGTAGTTTCAGAACTTATAGAGATGAAAGACAAGTAGTCTTATAATATTCTAGGTAAGATAAAAGGTCCGAATCATCAGAATAACATTGAAAAAACTAAGAGATATGGAATTAGGTACAAAGAGATAGTGTATATGAGATTTTTGACAATGAAAAAGGTCTAAAAGTTGAAGGTACATCCATGACATGTATTTTTCAAATGTAAAAAGTAGAGGTGCTATATAATTTAGAAATAATGTCTATAGGAACATTCTCATATAAAAACAAATCTTTAGAAATATGGATAATAACATTTCATTCATATGGTTCCATAATGTAGAATGAAAACTCACTTTTTTAAGAATCTTACAAAGACATGGATTATATATATATCCAGTTAGATGCTAACTTTATTCATTGCAACCCAATGAGTAAAAAATATATTGAACCATTTTAAGTTACTAAAATAATACAAAAAATACAAAATATGATCAAGGAAGAATTTTCGTTATGGATAATTTAAATTTAGAGGTCCTGAATAAATTGAGTGATATCTAGAGTGCCATCATTGAATGTAACAAAAAAATCCTTGAATTATTAAATAAGAATAAATAAATGAATAAAATAATGTTTGATCTGATAACTATCTAGTATAAAATAAAATCATTCAAAAAAAACAAATAATTGGTGCAATGGTCTATAAATTTAGGGATTTTACGTGAAATCACAAATTGAAGAGTAAGGGCAGATGGTCACTTCAAGTTAAATAACATATCATTAAAGAAAACATTCTATTTTTTCTCTCTCTCCTTAATTTCTCTATATTTTTTATCTTTATATCTAGAGGTTGACGGCCCCTATATATGGGGTGGGTTGATTAGTTCTAAAGTCTGGGGTGGGGGCTTGTCCATGGGTCTAAATCCTAACACCTCAATCACAAATCATTCAGGAAGAATAATATATTGGTAATGAAAATAAAATAACGTTGATAAATGAATTGTGCCATTATCTATTACTTTTAGGTCTTTCTGTTGCATTTTCTTACGATAAGAAATAACCACCTGCATTTGGTGCTTTACCTCACTTTTTGTGTACTCTTCTTTCTCTCTTTCATCCTTTGTTCCATCATACTCCTTCAAACTCTCCCAATTACAACGTATTCACCAAATCCAATGCTTATGCACCTTTACCCTATCAAATCATAGGAACATGATCTAATCATGAGGGTAGTATTCCACCACAGTGTCAGATCCCAAGTTTTTACAAATTCCCCTTTTGTTACCAGGTCACACCTAATGTATTTTCACTTGAAATAATATCAAAAATTAAATAATAAAATGGAAATCCATTGAAAAAATGTATTTAGAGGAAGCTACAAAGTAGTTATTCACCTCCCAGACTATAAAATTAGAAATTCCTATTGTAATCAAGGCTTTTTTATAATATAAAAAAATTGTGAATAAATAGGTAAATATAACTTTATATTATTTTTTAGATATTAATACTATAAGCTTCAACAAAACATTATGTTTTTTGTCTTCTTGGTGAATGATTTACCTTTCTTTTGTTCATGTTCATTAAATCTTTATATCTATGTTAAATTTTTCATGTTGTTTGCTATTTTCAATATACATAAGTCATTAAAACATGTGTTTAATTAATCAATTATAATTTATTTTTTGATTCTCATTTTTTTCTTTTCTATGGTTCTTGTTTATTTTCCTTTCTATTATACAATCACTTTTATTTCTAAAATAAATCATAACGAAATAATCTTGAAAATGTATAACTATGAATATTCAATTTTATCTATTTTTGTATTCACAATAAAGGGAACATCCCATGAAAATAGAGGATGGAATTCCTATCCCCTATATTATTTATAAAAAATTTATATTTTTTACTTTCTACAAAATATTCTTCCAACAACAATGTAAGGCATTATAGTGAATCACATCACAAGTGACATTAAATAAATATATAACAACCTTACATGATTCAAGGAATTGAATGTAAGTGATTGGGCATTGTAATAACTCTTCACCCATGATACATCACATGAAGATATGCAAAGAGAAAAATATGGGTAGAAGTCATGGTCTCAAAAGGCTATGTAGGAATATTTGGCAACCAAAGGATGTGCTGAAAAATCCTTGCACATTGATCCTCATATTTTCACTATTTCATATTGACATCTTGCATAAGACATCACAACCTTATGCATTGGTAATCATAATCTTTTAAATCTCAATGTGATATTGATCTTCTTAACTATAACTGAATAAAACAAAGACCTTCAAGACTACTCATGTAATGCTTCACCAACACCTAAAAACTAACAAACACCGTGTGTACCATTACAAAGAATTGCAACACATAGAAAGGTAGTTAAAAAGAACAAATTGGAACTTGTACACAATTTAGGACTTTCACAAACTGTAAAAAATAATTTTTATTTGACAAAACATTACATTAAGAGTTTTTGGTTGATGTGGGATTACAAGTGAACACATATGTCCCTGCATCAAATTATCTAAATTAAACTCATCTTTTTGTTTCCATCTATTTTAAACTATCAAATCCAAATAATTATTTTCAGATATCCCCAGAATCAAAATACACTTCTAAATATTCTCATAATCATATATTACTCAAACTTAAAAAAATTGATTGTCTCATGTAATCTTATGTTTCATATTTAAATGTTTATATGTATATATGATGCAGTTGCTTTAAATCCATTTATATTACATAGATAAATTGGTGATAATATATTATAATAAAAATTATTTTTTACCATAAATATACAAATGTAAAATATCCTTAGATCAACGTATCCTAGGGAAATCAGGGTGCATATAGTAGTTTACATAAAGCCCAAAAATATCCCATTTTTTGTTAGCCATATCATCACATAATTTTAGCCCCACGTCAAATATTTACCATGTGTAGTTCATTGCATGAACTTATTGCTCAAATATTTACATGGTGGACTCTAATGGATTAGTCAGTTAGTGGAAAATGCAAAGAAAATTGAACAATTTATATTCAACCTTTCTATGCCAAAAGCTTTATACAAAAAATATTCCTTCTTGCAACCTCTTCAATGTGCTCATACACGATTCACTTCAGAATTTATCATGATGGAAGGTATGGTAAAAGTGAAGCAATCACTCAGGGAGATGGTGGTGTTAGTAAAGTGGAATAGATGGAGAAGTTTTCCTAGCACAAACACCATTGCATGTGATGAGATTTCTGATCTTAATATTGGCACTTACTCTACATTATTTTGACAACAAGATAACGACTTATTGATAAAAAATTGGCCCATTTTTTAGGTACTTCGACTCTTTGATAGTGATAATCCATGCATGGGAGATATTTTAGAGAGACTTCATTGAATGAGAGAGATGTTAGAGGTCATATTGAGGAATGGAGATCATATGTTTGATTAAATGACAAAGGACTTGGTTTGGGTATGTAGTGAGAGAAGGTGGAAGATGTTTCATAGTCCTCATTACTTTGTTAGATTTATGCTTAATCTTAGGTGGTTTCATAAGAAACCATGGTTAGATGATGAGGTCTCTAAGGAATCAAAAATACATCTTAATAGATTTTATGCCACGAGAGAGGAGTGTGCTTAGATTAGAGAGGAATTCTCATAATACATTAATTTAAAGGGAAAAATTTTCCATCGTGATGTTGTATATGATCGTTCAAACTTACAAGTCATAACATTTTGGGAGACATATGGAATAGCAACACCTTGCTTCAAACAACATGAATTTGTGTCCTCTCCTATTTTTTTAAATTATTATTTATCTATTTATCATAGTTGAATCCAACACTATAATTAATTATGCAACAATAAATTTGGTTGTTACATTTTTATTTAAATATTAAATTAATTTGAATTAAATTAAAAATAATATTGGTTTACATGTATCAGGTGCTTCTGCAAGTGAGAAGAATTGGAATGAGTATGTATTCATCCATTTAGTGAAGTGCAATAGGCTTGGGAACAAAAAGGTGCAAGACCTTGTTTATGTACACTCTAACCTTTACCCTTTATCTCATGCTTCCCTTGATTACCTTTTAGAGACTCATAGAATGTAGGATTATGGTGGCTCCATGGATGATGGTGATGATGAGTTACAAATTAAGGTATTAGAGAATAATGCAGATGTCCTATTTTCTCTCTCTAAATTTCAATCATCTAGAGAGGAAGGCCGAGGAAATAAAATTACTAGTAATCTTTTAACTTTGAGTGTTGTAGAGCATATAGAAAACCAACTCAATTATTTTGATGAAATATAATTTTATACAAAACACTTATTATATATATTTTTAATTTAAACACTATTATAATCATTAAATAATTATATATATATATATATATATATATATATATATATATATATATATATATATATATATATATATATATAAAAATAAATAATATAAACTTTTTATTTTTTTTAAATTGTAAAAATTTTATATTATATTTTATACAAATTGAAATCTTTTAACTGCACATATACACACACATATGTCCCCTTCAATACCATTTTCTATTACAATTCTGTTTCCATCACATTTTTTCGTTTTTTATTTCTTACAACGTAACGAGTCCCCTGTGACTCTTTTTCCCTAATCGGGATTCGAAAGCCGCTTACAACTGTGAAAGAGATTCTTTAGGTCTTGAAGCTTTAGTCGAGTTTAAAACTCGTTTTTCATCGAACAGTGAGCCGATGAATTCAGAAGACCTAATCATGCTTGGAAAATCCTACTAATATTATAAAGATTTGTTTTGTTTTCGAAGACCTAGTCGGGGAATTCAGTGTCGGTTTATTATTATAAACGTTCATTTTGAAACTATAAAACCAAATTTGAATTGAGGCATTTAGACTTAGAGAAAGTTAACAAAATCATAAAAAATATTCGGTTAGGTTAAGGGAAGAGCCAAATGTTTATTAACCAAATAAAAAGGAGACCTAACATGGAAACTTATTGGGCAAAATAGCGTGGAACTTGATGTTTCATTTTTTTATCATAAATTTTCTGAATGAAGCTTTATACCTACGTAATCAATTCCTTACCGAATTTGTTCTTGTATTTATTCGTTGGATTACCTAATCTACTTATTTTCTGAAGTTTACAAGCCATAAAATAATTTCTGAATTCTGTTTTGTCTTTTTGTCTATACTAATATTCATAAGTTTGACATAATAAAAAATAATATAAGAATGTCAAAAATAATATATTTCTCTATCAAATATTTTGACTTAATTTTAATTTTTTTAAAAATTATTATATTATAAATTTACATATATAATTATATTTATCATATCTACTCATATTTATATTATACAAAGTTTTTGATGTTTATTTATAATGATAATATTATTGTATATTAAATAGTTAAAACTTTTTAATAAACCTAGAAAATTTGTAAACAAAAAACTTTAAGATTTTATCTTTTATTTCACTCAAAATTTTCTATGGTGAATATTTCGAATAGATATTTATTTAAATTTCTTTTTCCTTATTTCAATATTATTAAATTATATATTTTATTTATACATTTAAAACTCTAATTTACATATGATATGTAGACACTTAAATTTTATTTAGTGTCGAAATGCACCTAAATCTATTAATAATTCTTCTTGAATTAATAAATCACATTTTCTCTTTAAAAAAAGTAATTAACTAATTCAACATATTGAATAGGTGAAATATGCATCTTTCAATCCTTATTTTAAGTAATAAAATCTAGACTTTTCACCTATTCAAATCTCTCTGGCATTTTTATTCTTCATTCTAACCAAATCCACAAAGTTCTCCACCTCTTATGACTCCTCTAAGTTGTCAAGGAAATTGGCTTAATATTGTTGAGTCAGCTAACCAACTCTAGTCTTTTCTCATCCAATTTGAAAAGGTCTCCATCCTCATGGGTGAGGACTCATCCTCCATTATTCATCATTTGGAGCATTGAAAAATTCCAAATGATCATATATCATTGGATCATTTTTCAAGCATATATAAATAAGCTTGTAAATCTTCAGTTCCAAACATCATAATCATAATCACAATTGTTATAATATCTTTTGGAATCACAAGATCTTGACCTTTTACACAAAAAACAAATCAAAGTGAATAAAAGTCTTCCTTTTGCACCAAAACACTCCCCATTCTCTATTTACATTGGAGGAGTGAGCATCACATATTTGAAAGAGCAAATTAGATATATATCGCAATGGAGAAATCTTGTATTCAAATTGTGAAGTTTTGATTGTTATTTATTTTATTTATTACTCTAACTTATTTAAATTTTAGCTTAGATTAAGATTAGTTTACTTTCATTACATATCTAAATTTAGTTCATATATGATAGATATTTAATTCTAATATTTCTAATTTATATAGATAATTCAATTCATTTTATTTTAAATACTTATATGGATCCTATGCCTTTTGTTATTTATAGTGCTGATGACTAAAATGATGACTAATCTTATTATTATGTTATCAAGGATAATTTATGTGAAAACTGAGAATAAATAATTTCAATCCTATATGACCATGTGAAAATTGAAATTATATGAATATTTTTGTTGTTGATTTTTTCTATTTAACTTTTCATGAGTTTTTGATTTTAATTTTTAAATTTAAACAATATTCACTAACTATAAAATATTAATTTTAAGTAAAATAGCATAGAAAAAATTGTCTTCAAACATTAATTTTTATAATATAATATTGAATAATGTGTAAATGAAAATGATAAAAATATTTCTATCCCTAATCTTTGATTAAATATTTGAAATGATAAAAAATGTTTATTTTTATATTTTCTCATTAAATGAGAATGTCAAAAATGATAAAAAAATTAAAATAATTATCCTTTTACACTTTCTTTGAATATAAATATTAAAAATGATTCTTTGAATTTTATTCTTCATTAGATAATTACAATTATAAATTTATTAAAAATATTAAACATATTTTTGAAAATATTTATTTTATTATTAAAATTTTGATAAATTTTAAAAAAATTAATTTACATAAGATATTATTGAATGATAAATGATTGTTATGAGTCACATTAATTTTCTCCTTTACCCTTGGAGATCCTATGTTCAAAATCAATAATAAAATAGAGCATTGAAAGAGTGTTTTGTTTCATTATTTTAACTACATGTCACAGGTTTAATATGATGCATGGAAAAAGTGAATTAAAAAGTACAATGTTTTAGCTCTACGTCATTTTGCATCTAATTCTTGAGTTGATACTTATGTTAACTATGGAAAACTTGTAGTTTGTAAAATTAATGATTCTTCTCTCCTAAATAATTTTACATCGCCCAGGTTTTCTTGATTTTCTTTATATAGAGTTCTTTAGTTATATTTTAATTAATTTTATTCTTCTCTTTGAAAACATGGTGCTGATGATAAAAAAATTGATTTAAAACATTTAATTTAATCTTAATTGGTCATGTTTACATTGGGTTTCACATTTTACCTAAGGATTCTCTAAACACATTTAACTTTAAAGAAGTTTTATTATCATAGGTTATTATTAATACATGACAACTTAACACATTTGAATGTATTTTATTTATTCAACAAATAAAATTAGATTTTATTCATGATTACATTATAAAATTCAAGTCTATTATAAATTATTTTTTTATAATAATTTTATTATATATAGTTATTTATATGAATAGAGGTAATTGTTGGTTAATAAAAAAGTTATATCATAATTTTTTTAGATTAAAGGTGATTAATTTTGCATTCTTTTTGAGATCAAGTAAGTTAGCTCAATGTCATTTAGGAACTTGAGTTTTATATAATTTATCATAGATTGATTTTGAAATTTGAGGATAGAAATCTTGATATGTATGTTGATCAATTGGTCAACAATATCATATCTCTTAGGTTTTATCACAATTTTTTGTTTATAAGGTACATGTATATTAATAGGTAGAAGGTTAAGTTGAACACCTTTACCTTTATGAGTAGTGATAATATGGACCATAAAATTTAATATATGTCATGGATGAATAATAGGTGTAAAATGATAGTTGTTGCATGAATAATATCTTGGTAGAATAAATGATTGAGAGCATACACATTGATATCTACATATTGGTTACATAATATTTTAAAAATAATTTTGAAGAGACACTAAGTGTTGTTTTTACATTAAAACTCCCTTATTATACTAATAGATATGTTTATTTCTTTGGATTAACCTATTACAATAGCAAATTGTTGTTACAGTTACAAATTATAACACAAAATTAGGTACATATAGATCCATAGTGAATATATTGATATAAAAAGAAATTTGATTTTTAGCTTTTAAAATTTTGTTAAATGAGAAATCAAAACAAAGAATCAAGAAACCTTGGATGAACATGTATAGTTTTTGGGATTACAGGTCAAGTTCACCAAATCTTTAACCCTATAATATAGATGTGGGCGAATATACTATTGATGGGGAAGAGATATCATAGATAACAAAGAAAGTAGACTATCTATAAAGTACAACAATTATTTATGAAACTCAAATAAATATATATTAAATTTATTATACTAAAATGCTAAAGATAGAAAGTACAACTACGGAAAGTATAAAAATGATAATGAAAATAATATACTTAATTGATTCTAATGCTAATTCATATATGGATCTAGAACAAATATAAAGTGGATTTGATTTAGATTCTAGAATAATCTCTTGATTCTATAAATTTGACCTTTGTAGTCTTAAACACTTGCACTAACCTATGATGGTTGCATGGATGTTACTATATGATTTAGACATAAGTGTCTAGTATAGAATATCTAATGAATATGGATGTAACCACCTAGATGATTCTAGGTTCTATGACACATTTAATTTGATAAATTTAGATTTGGGTCATGGGCTATCATTCCTTGTCAAATAGTAAAAACCTAGTTTTTCATCTTTACATTGGCTATGGGATAAATGGGTTAGTGGGCACATGATTTTGATTTGACCCAAAAATCTATATGCTAATGAGCATTACATACATAGTCAATGATATGAAAATAACCTCAAACTTGGCAATTTTTCCCCTATGTTTTGGATTGCCTGAATCATGTAGTGTGTGATAGGCAAGTATAATAGTGACTTGTGTTGTAACATATAAAATACAACTCTTGGGTTGATCTTTCAATACTTCAAACTTGTAGATGTGTTGTTCCTATGACTCATATAGAAATAAAATAAAATAAGAATGATTTTTTCATTTGAGTGCAAGATAAAATGATTTTGGTAATTCATCTTGTGAGTAGGTAAAATGTTTCTAGGTGATGAATGAATGAGGGTTGATCTTATGTTTATACCAATACCCTTTGATAATATCTCACATTAAATCACTTAGGCTGACCTTTAAGATACATTTTATTTTCATATTCAATGACTTTAGGTCACTATGCACTGATGTTATGGTAGGGCACTTGTATCGATGCAAGCATCTGACTAAGACACAAATGTTGAGGTAGTTGAAAAATAAGTGTAGGTCTAGAAATTATAGATATGGAAGATAAGTAGTATAATAATATTTTAGGTAAGATAAAAGGTCTGAGTCATCAAAATAACATTAGTCATACTAAGAGATATAAAATTAGGTACAAAGAGATAGTGTATGTGCAAATTGAACAATGAAAAAGGTCTAGAAGTTGTATGTACATACACAACATGTATTTTTCAAGTGTACCAAACAATTGTGCTATATAATTCAGAAATAGTGTCTGTAGGAACATTTTCATATTAGGACAAATCTTTAGAAATATGAATAATAACATTTCATTCATGTAGTTCCATAGTGTAGATTGGAAACTCACAATTTTAAGATGCTTAGAAAGACATGGATTTTAGGCTCTTTCTCTCTCTCTCTCTCTCTCTCTCTCTATATATATATATATATATATATATATATATATATATATATATATATATATATATATATATATATATATAGATGTCTATTTTATGCATTGCAACCCAATGAATAACAAATATATTTAACCATTTTAAGTCACTAAAATAATAAGAAAAATTCAAAATATGATCACATAAGAATTTTTATTGTGGATAATTTAAATTTATAGGTCATGAATAAATTGAGTGATATTCAGAGTGCTCTTATCGAATGTAACAAAAAAATTATTAACTTATTCAAGAAGAATGAAAAAATGAATGAGATAATGTTTGATTTAATAACTAAACCATAGAATAAAATCATTCAAAAAAAAAATTTTGGGCAAAGGTCTATAAATTTAGAGATTTAAGGTTCAAATAAAAAATTAAAGAGTAAGGGAAAATGGTCACTCCAAGATAGATAACGTGTCATTCAAACAAAATTTCTATTTCTTCTCTCTCCCTTTAATTTCGCTCTATTTTTTTTATTTCTTTATATCTGGAGGTCAAGGGCCCCTATGGGTGGGATGGTTAGTTTTAAGGGCCAGGGTGGGGGCTTGTCCATAGGTCTAGATCCTTCCACCTCGATTATGGATCATCTAGGAAGAACAATAGATTGGGAATGAACACGAAAGAACATTACTAAATGAATTATGCAATTATTCGTTACTTTTGAGTCTTTCCGTTGCTTCTTCTTACAATAGGAAATAACCACATGCATTTAGTACTTCACCTCACTTTTTGTGTACTCTTCTTTTTTTCCTTGGTCTTTCATTTTGTCATACTCCTTCCAACTCTCCGAATGACAACGTATTCACCAACTCCAATGCTAATGTATCTTTGCTCAATAAAATTCCAAGGACATGGTCTAATCACGAGGGTGTATTCCACCACAATGTTAGATCCCAAGTTTTTATGGATTCCCCTTATATTATCAAGTTCAATCTAATGTATTTTCACTTGATGAAATAATATAAAAAATTAAATGAAAAAATGGAAATACTTTGAAAAAAGGTATTTAGAGGAACTTAAGAGGTAGTTATTCACCTCCTAGGCAATAAATTTAGAAATTCTCATTGTAATCAAGGCTTTTGATATTATTGCAACTTTATGAAAAAATAAATAATGATAGCTTTAGTTTATTTTATAGATATTAATACAATAAGCTTCAACAAAACATTGTATTTTGTCTTCTTAGTGAATGATTTACCTTTCATATGTTTAATTCTCATTAAACATTTATATCTATGTTAAATTGTTCATGTTATTTGTTATTTTCAATATATGTAAGTCACTAAAATATGTGTTTAATTCATCATTTATAATTTCCTTTTCTATTCGCATTTCTTTCTTTTTATGGTTTTTGTTGATTTTCCTTTCTAATATACATTCATTTTTATTTATAAAATAAATTTTAATAAAATAATTTCAAAATTTTATAATTATCAATATTTAATTTTATCTATTTTTTGTATTCACAATTAAAAAAACATCTCCTGAAAATAGAAAATGGAATTTTTGTCTTCTATATTATTTATACAAAATATTTTTCCAACAATAATGTAAAGCATCATAATGAATCACATCCCAAATGACATTAAATAATTATGTAACAATCTTCCATGATTGGAAGAATTAATTGTAAGTGATTGGGCACTATAATAACTCTTCACCTATGAACATCACATGAAGATATGCAGAAAGCAAAAATATGCATAAAAGTCAGTCTCAAAAGGCTATGTTGGAACATTTGGCAACCAAAGGATGTGTTGAAGAATCTTTGCACATAAATAATCATATTTTCACTATTTCATATTGACACCTTGCATAAGACATATCAACCTTACGCATTAGTACTCATAATCTTTTAATTTTCAATGTTATATTGATCTTCTTAATTAGGACTGAATCGACCAATGGCCTTCAAGACATAATCACGTAATGCTTCAACAACACCTAAAAAATGACAAACACCATGTGTACCATTATAAATAACTTCAACATGTGGAAAAGCAGTGCAAAACAACACAATAAAACTTGCACACAACTCAGTACTTGTGCAAACTGCAAAAAATAAGTTTTATTTGACTAAACATTAGATTAAAAGTTTTTGGTTGATGTGAACACGTATGTCTCTACATAAAATTCTCTAAATTAAACTCATTTTTTTATTTCCATCTATTTTATACTATCAAATCCAAATAATTGTTTTCAAATATTTCGAAAATCAAAATATTCTTCTAAATCTTCTCATTTATTACTCTTTATTTAAAGGAAAATAAAAATAAAAATGGTCACATGTAATCTTATGTATCATATTTAAATGTTTATAAAGATATATGATGCAGTGTGATTTAAATCCATTTATATTACACAGAGAAACCGGTGATAATATGTTAGAATAAAAATTATAATTCACCATAAATATATAGCTTTAGAATATCCTTAGATCAGCGTATCCAGGGGAAATCAGGGTGCATATGCTAGTTTACATAAAGCCCAAAAAGTTCCCATTCTCCGTTAGCCATATCATAACACAATTTTGGCCCCACGTCAATAACATATGTATAATAAGCATGCGCAATCAATTTATCATAAACATATTTAAATAGTCACAGGGAAGCATAAATCATTCTGCCTTATTCGACGCAGCCATTAGAGAGATGTTTTTTCCTCTGCCATGTAACAGATTTGCGGTGTCTAATTTTGTTGAAACCCTAGTCGATTAAACAGCAGTTTTCAGTAAATCTATGTTCTTCATGCATCCCCAACTCGACCTCATTGTAGCTCACGGAATCCCAATATTCAGCAATGCTTATACTGTTTGTAGTTTCCGAGGTTGTTGAGAAGTCGTTCAAGAGATTAGATATATCAGATGGCGGAGTGAGCTCAGAAGGTGAAACCCACGACATACTATTGTTAAAGCCATCCCTAGATAAATTTGGCGTGTCTTTTTCTGCAGTGGATTTTGCAATAGTACTGTGACTCATTCCTTTTGGAAGTGGGTACTCTTCTAACATTGGTGGCGACCTTGACTCGTAAATTTTGCAGCTGAAACTTTCTGAATCCACTGTCGATTGTGGCCACATCTTTAATTTGTTGGAAGGCATTTCATTCTGTCCAGAAGAAAACCATTCAGAAAACATAACACTAA
Organism: Torreya grandis; assembly: GCA_037957365.1. Lineage (NCBI taxonomy): Eukaryota > Viridiplantae > Streptophyta > Pinopsida > Cupressales > Taxaceae > Torreya > Torreya grandis. The sequence continues at coordinate 1,443,092 of JARHVA010003996.1, forward strand.
GAAAAGAACTATCGCCCGGCAAAAGTTCAGACCCTGAATTAGCTTTAAAATCTACAGATCCAACTTCTGGCTGCATCGTTGAACTTTCAATCGCGGTTGACATTGTATGTTTCGTTGTAATTCCACACGTTGAGCTTTGTAAGTCGAGCTCATCCGCTGAAAGGAAATCGGTCTGAACGTCATGTGGTACCATAGTCGAGTTTGTGCTGCTACACACTATTGTTTCCATCATTCTGGTTATGTCGCCAAGAGGTTTGTGTGCATTAGAATCTGATCTCATGATGTGGAGATTCTTCTTTAAATGGGAATGCCAGAAATTCTTGATCTCGTTATCAGTACGCCCAGGAAGCATTGAAGCGATCTGAGACCACCTGTAATATTATAAGCATTATTTGAGTCAGATAACAGGAACACCGAAATGGTATATGAGTTAGAGCGTAATGAAGTAAACGTCGAACGATGAATTCACCTGTTCCCCAAAATTGCATGTGCATTGATGATAGTCATTTGTTCCTCTTGAGAGAAGGACCCTCGTTTAAGGCCAGGCCGCAGGTAATTGATCCATCGAAGCCTGCAACTTTTTCCACACCTTTCTAGACCTGAAGAATATAAAGACCACGTCAAAATATAATGTTAAGATTGAATAGTCGATTTTTGGGTGAAATTATGTGCAGGATTTTGATCCCATATATTTTGAATCATTATTAATGATTTATCATCACCAAAATACATGGATATAATTTCAGTCAAACAAAAATGGACTACTCACTCTTATAGAATGTGAAAACATCAAAATTCTTAATGCTAAGATTTTTTTGAATTAAAAAACTGAGAGAACGAAAAAATTAAAAGGATTCCGAGCTCAAACTGACCAGCTAGTTTAGGAACTTGACTCCAATATCCATGGCCATATCTGAGAACGTAGCTTCTTAATATACGGTCTTCTTCAGGTGACCAAAGTCCCCTCTTAAATTTCTTCTTCTTCTTATCCTCTTGACAACATGACTTACACACCATGACTTTTACAGAGGAATGTGAACGGATATGAAATGAAATGCAGACTACTTTAGGACAAAAAACACAATTGCATAATGCAGGATGGACTCTTCTCTGTAAATAAATAACGTCCAAATGAGGGCAACGAAGATGAATTGACAGATATGTTATAATTTTTTCTAAATGATAATTATTTGTTGGAAAGCCTGCCGACTATTTAATTACTGAATAATGGAAGATAGGAAATGAAACGCAGACTTGCTCAGAAGAACATATAATTACATAATGGGGAAATAGGAAGTCTTCCCTGTAAATAAATAACGTCCAAATCAGACGAACGAAAATGAATTGCACGTGGGTAACTGACAGATTATGGCTAACCACTGCCGACTGTATAAATACTACATTGGCGGTCGAAATTTAATGTTGAAAATTCTGAGTGTTGTTTTATTAACTTATTGAATTAAAATCTGTCTTCTTGTTTTTTTTTCAAAACGATCATAATATTAACTTATTGAAAATCGTTAGCTGGGTCGATTAAGTGTCTGTGTCGTCACATTAGATCCATGACAGAAAAATAAAAATAAAAATGTGTGACGTTAGAAAAAAGAATATCGCATATTTTTCATACTTAACTGAAGGATTGTCTTCGCTTCTGGTTCCATTGTCGGAAAGTGACTTGGTTGATATTAATATTGCTCTAAATGGATGGTGATGAACGACCATTAGATTGGATAATTAAATAAATGACCCTACTCTACTCAGAAATCAAAATGTTGATGAAGAGATCCTCGGAAGTAGGTGTGGTAAACATTTTATAATAACTTCAATTTATGAAAATGTTTGTATACTTTTTACAACTCCACCAAGACTGACTAAAAGCAATGTTACTGAGTTCTATATTGAAGCCAATCACTAAACTCTGGATTTTTTCCTATTTACTTTGAATGAATTTTTAAAGAATTTCCTCCGTTTCACAGCTTTCCAGAACTGTAGGCTGCCGTTGGAACAGCAAAAGAACATTTTACAGAAAACAACATATTTTTTAACGAGAGATTCGCACGATATGGAGGGTTACATGATGCATGACATTCCAACCCAAGGATTCTTCATCTTAAAATATGTTATAATATTTGATATGTCCCACTGCTGTTTTTTTATTGTCCCACTTCATTTTAATTGATATTTTTAAAGATTTGACTAAATGTTTTTTAAATATTGCATGAGATTTTTTCATATTCTTGGAATCAGCCTCTCTAATTTATCATAGAAAAAAGTAAAAAAATATGTTTTGTTTTTTAGTACTCACATCTCTCTTACTTTTTCTTGATAATAAATCATGAATATTAATTTGAAAACCCAAATTAAAAAAACACTATATATTAATTCCAAACATTAATTTTTTGAAGAAAAAACTCTGATAAAATACCTTAAAAAAAAACATCAATCAAACATTAAACTTCTATCAAATTTACTAAATTAACAGAGGAAAGTTTGGAAATAACAAATCTGCAAAGGTTGACAATTCAATCAAGCTCAATTACATGATATTCACGTGATTCAACCACCCAGTTCATTTCTTCTTATCTTGTGATCCCCCGTGTCTTCCTCTAACTACCAAATCTATAATCTAAAAACCACAATACTAATCCTGATTTAACGGAAATTGTAGCTATTACCTCATATTTCATCTTCTCGTTTATCTCTTCAAATACAATCAACCATTATATAAGAAGTATGTTTACTAAGTTTAATAGCGTGATATTGAAAAATGGATTAATTTCATCATAACGCAACACACATATACATAATAACATAATAAATAAATATTTTATATTTAATAATTAATGATAAGAGATTTTTTTTTTTAAATATTTAATTTATCATAAACTTAAAGATAGTTATAAAAAATATATAACCAAAAAAAAATTATAAATTTAAAATAAATAAAACATAGAAAATATGAAATGAATATAAATAATTTTTTGAAGTATAATCTATTGATAATATAAAGATATTTTTGAAACATCAAGTCAGGTTTGTCCAACTATGAATTTATAAAATTTAATTATAAAATCATATTCCTTTGATCTAAGGCTCTTTAAAATTCACCTTTTTTTAACAATTTATTTGTAGATATTTAGAAAATTGATCTCCTTCTTCACAACCATACCAACTCATCACAATTTAATTAAAAAAATGTATTAATTAGAAAGGTGGGTGTGATGAGGTGGGAGATAAGATTGAGTTATTGTATGTGAATATGAAACCTTTATTGTAGCTTAATATCATACCTCAAAACTGAAAAAAAATAGAAAATAGAAATCAATGTACTTGCATAAGAAATTCATTGATGCAAGCCCAAATACTAAAAGTAAAAAAGTAATAATAATAATAATAATAATAATAATAATAATAATAATAATAATAATAATAATAATAATAATAATAATAATAATAATAATAATAATAATAATAATAATAATAATAATAATTCGAATAAAATATAATTCAGTGTATTATATTATAATATTTTCATAAAGGATACATTCAATAAATGTGTCATTTTTTATTTCAATTTCATTTTTCTTCTTATTTATGATATGTATTATTGCACGTGTATTTATTAACTTCTTAATTTCAAATTAAAACCAAATTAAAATATGAATTGACACACAATATCAATAAAAGTTATAAAAATAATAGCACAAGACAAAGGAGACCAGAAAAAATGGTCACAAGGACTCATGCATGAATCATACCTTGCACATTAATATATCTAAAGAAATGTAGAATGTATGGGTCTAGAAAGCATATGAAAAATCAAAGTAAGAAAGGGGAAGGATATAAATAGAGATAATATTGGAGAAAAGTCATGGATTAAATGGTAGAAAAGGTCCAAAAAAATAAAGAAACATTTGACAAAAGAAAATAAATATGTATTAATAATTGATAAAATATTAATATTGTATAAAAGTTTAGTTATACAATTATTGATTACTTCTAAAGAAAATTTGGATGTTTCAGAATAATAATATTTTATTTAATAACACTTATCAATGTAAAAAATCTATTATAATAAAATAACATCATTCACTAATATATTATTAATAAATTTTCATTTTTTTGACAAATTAATATATTATGTAATTGAAAGGATTATTTATTTTACTATTGGAATAATTTAGTAGGACTATTATTAATAAAATAAAAATTTACAAAAAGTTACAAAATAAGACAATTGGTTAAAATACATGACTTAAACCCCATTGCCAATGATAGCACTTAATAAAAGAAAAATCATGTATAATTGTCATATAGTTCATAGAAATATAACAACACCACCAAAAGTATAACCAGAATGCTAAGATATGTAATCATAGGTTGCCACACTAGAAGTAGAAGGTTGAGGATCATCCTTAGGTGATAAATCATTCAAAGATGAAGGCTCTATCAAAGGAGGATTTGGAACCACCCATACATCCATGTGGTTTAGAGGAGTCAAATAAAAATTAATTTACCACCAAACAAGAGGCTACACCATAGTAAAAGAAGCGTCGAGGCTATTTTTAAAAATCCATCTAGAAGAAACAATAGTATATTTCCCACACATCAGTTATAGACTCCATCTATCATATTGAAGGGTAGGGAAAATTGGCTATAATTTCAAGATCAACTTTGTTGGCATAAAAACGTTGAAGGTTGCCTATTGTAGACTACCTAAAGGGATGTATCTCACAGTAAAAGGAAAACTCCTCAAGTGGTCAAAAAAATATTGAAAATTCTTAGCCTCCATGTCAACATTCTCTATTTCAACTTGAATCTTAATATAATTCTAAGACAATACAAATCCCTAGTAACTAATATATAATTGCTAAAATGATTTCTTGTTGTTAAATAAAGTAAAATTTATAACATTCCATAATTGATATAAAATATAAACTTTGACTAAATTTCCTAATTCTTTTATAGAAGTTGATTAATTAGTAGAATCTCTAAGGAATGCCAAGCACCATGACAAAGGTCATGATGATAGGGCTGAAAGATATTATGTATTCATTGTTAATAAGACTAAGATTTGGGGCATGTTTATAAAGTGTTCTTGAAATATTTAAGTTAGCAACATGTTTGACATTTGGATCAAAAATTTCTAATATGAGAAAGAAGCTCTCCAAACAAAAGGTTTTGATAAACCAAACATCAAAATGAATGAGTTTGCTTGAATTCAAACTTAGCATTTTAAATCCAATTAAATCATACAACCCATATTTTATGTGAAGAATTAATGTTCCAACACATTAAATTTTCCAAAGGCTGAAAAAAAGGACTTATCCCTTACTAAAAAAAGTCTTCAAAAACATTTAAAAAAAATTAATTTAATAATTATTTTTTATTATTAAAAAATTAATGTCAGATGTCTCCACAAAGAATGAGAATATTAAAATATGCACACGGAAGAATAGTTCACAAAACCTATTTATGTCCAAGGGGTAGCACTAAATACAAGTGGTTATGGATCATCCCTAAGATGAAGGGAGGGCCAAGTGCATGACTACCTTATCACTAAATCTCACACATCTAAACATCACATACATCTATAATAGCTAGAGTTATAAACACTCAAAACCTATTTAATACATGAACTTGATCTTTGGTGCTAGCAATGCCCACTATAAGGTGCCAACAATAACATATCCACCACTGTTCATGGTATTTGAAACCTAATATGTTGTAAATGATACACCATTAAAGTGTATTTTTAGATTATTAATTTATTATAAATATCATTATTTTTACATAAAGTTCATTTTATTGATTGAGGGATAGAATAAGATTCTTAGTCAAAATAAGAGCAACTTAATAATGGATCCTAGTATTAATCATTATATGTATTATTATATGATAATTTTATATTTTTCATTATTCATATGAATTACGGGGAAGGGTTAATTTGGAAGGTCAAATTATATTTAATAAGTTTTAATGTTCAAATAATTTTGTAAAATAGTATTTATTAAATTTTAATTAAAATTTTGTGGATGCAAGTTTTAATTTTACATTAATTTTTGTATTAAAATGAATAAATGGCACAAAAGAAATAAATTATTTATATTAATTTTAAATAATTGAATTTAAATTTTTATATATTATAACTGTGTGGTTCTTCCTATCAATTTTCATAATTTATTTTTGTAATATAAGTATTAATATATACACATATTTAATGACTCTTAAATTAAAAATAAATACAAATAAATGTATGAATCAAAAAAAAAATTTAAATAAAATAAAGAAAAAGAAACATAAAATAAATGAAACACAACATATAGGTTAGAATGAATCATACTATAATTTTATATTGTAGAGTCATGTTGCAAAAATATTGTACAATTTAGAGGTTTTAGAAATATAATAAAAACTATGAAATGAAAGAAAAGATTGATAAAAAGAAAAGAAAATTGAAATAAAAAAATAGTAATATAAAACGATTAATTTTTTTAAAAAAATGTATAATATAAATCAATAATCAATAAAATATAAGAAATCTAAAAATATACAATTCTTTAACTAATACTTACATTTAAATGAAAATTAAATATTTAAAAATAACATTATTTTTTTAATTAAAATTTACTATTAACACTTATTAATGTAAAAAATGCTGGGATAACATTAACATAATCTATTATCAATAAGATTTCATTCCTTTTTAAATAAATTAATGGAAATTATATTATAGAATTTAAAGGATCACTAATTTTTCAGTTTTCAAATTTAAAATGTCAATCGTTTTTCATTTGACACTTTAAAGAAAAAAATTAAAATTAAAATTCCCTCGACAAATTTATTAATTAATAAAAATTTAAAATATAATACATATATAATCACAAATAAAACGGTTATTGATTGTGTATATTTCACAGTACAATAATGATGTAAAATATACACATGTCAATCAAAGCATGCTAAAAGAAATAGGAGAAAAAAAAGAAAAAAAGCGGGAAGGAAGAAAAGAAGAAATAGATGGATGTGCATACTCCAAAGGGAGTACCAACTGTTTGCAAAATATATTTATAAAAAAATATTTATTTGATAATTATTATTATTTTTTAAATGATTTATAATGATTGAGAATTAAAGAAGAAAATTTTAAATAAAATATTTTATTGTAATAATTTAATATTTATTAATCAATATTTTATATTAATATAAGTTAATTATAGATCTACTGATTATTGGTATGAATTATACATATTTATATAAGAGTAGGTGAATTTTGGGTTTTTATTTTACTTTAATTTTTATCAATTTCTTATGTTCATTTTTTAGAAAATAGTATTCAATACCCCTTAAGACAAAAAAATTATAAATAAAACCTTAAATTTACATTACTTTTTATGATAGAAATAATGATTATCGTACATAAATAAATATTTTAAATCAACTTTAAATAATTCTAACTATGTTATGAGAGGTTTTCAATATATGTATTTAATAGATGTTTTATAGACAGTAATTCACATGTTTATTTATTAACTTTTTAATTTCAAATTATGATTAAATTAATATAAAAGTTGACACACAATAATAAATTTTAAAAAGGAAGAAGATTATAGAATACATGAGGCCCAAAATCAGGGTCAAAAGGAACCTCATCAAAATCATACAATTTACATTCCTGAAGTCTAAATTGAAGTAACCAAGTATGTGTTTGGAAAAAATTCCAAAAACCTGGGAAAACAATAAAGGAGAAGAGATGTAAAAAATAAAGTTAATATGAATAAAGGGAAACATGTAAGAAAAGGGTCAATGTAAAAACTCTTTAAAAAAAATATATAATATGAAATAATAGTTTTCAAAATTAAAATAACATACAACAATGTAATTTTTTAGTTAATACTTAATTTTTATTGAAAATTTGTTTTTTAAAAATAATAATATTTTATTTATTAATTTTTATAAGTATAAAAAAGTACATAAAGAAACATAAACTTTATCTAATATTTATATTTTATTATTATTGAACTTTTATTTTTTCAAAAAAATAATCAAATATTTATTATTTAATTTAAAAGATTGTTTATTTTAAATTTCATATTTTAAAATGATGTCATTTCCTCATTTTTTATTAGTTATATATTTTTTAATTAGAATCCCTTTAACATTTCCATTAATAAATAAAATTACATAAATAGTATAATATGAAAGGGTTCTGAGTTGGCATATTTCAAAACCTTAAGAATGGTAGTTGTAAAATAGACACATCAGTGCAAGCATGTAAAATATCACAAATCTAAATCAAACTACCATAAAAGTTGATAGACATAAAATAAACACATCAATCAAAGCATGTAAAAAAATATCACAAATCTAAATCAAACTTAAGGAGTAACATTAGAAAGAAGTGGATGCCAATCATCTAAAGAAGATAAAGTCAACCAATTTTATTACTCATTTGCCTCTAGATTTGACATTTCAACCCATCATATACATCTTTACTAGCTAGAGAAAAAAAACAATTTCTCCCTGTATGGAAGAGAAAAAATTAGACCGACATTTAATACTTTTGGCTTTTATAATATCCATAGTAAGGGGCCAAAAATAGTCTTATCACCACCTTGTAATATATTTTTACATAAAATTTTAAAAATAAGTATTAAAGGGAATATATATATATATATATATATATATATATATATATATATATATATATATATATATATCATTTAAATTGATTGGGTATTTTTTTTGGAGAGAGTAAGGTGGAGCTCTACAATGGCGAGATGAAAAGTCACCTTCCATTGATGGTGCTTCATATTTGATTCCCTCTATCTTGTCCCCTTTGCTTTCTTGGTGCATGAATGGTTGAATGTGTGCTGGTTGTTTAGGGTCCATGGTTATTGTTTCTATTTTATTTAATCTTTTTTGGATATTTTTTTTTAGCTTCTCTTCCTATACGTAACTTGCAAATGTTTATCAAGTTCATGTTTTGTGTACCTCTCTCCCACATGTTTTGATCCATGGATACGTACTAGGATTGAGACTAATTGCAATTATTATTGGTGGAATATGGAGTAAAGTGACCGAAGTGATCCAAACCATGTGGAGTGTCTCATTGATGGTAATATTAATGAAAATGGAGGCCAAACTATTTTAGTTATAGAGTGCCCTGAATCACGTGGCCCTAAATTTATTACAATGAGGGATGGTGAAAAAATTGGTGATAATAGAAGGATCTTTAGTGAAGTGCTACAAAAAGAAGAATTTTCCAAACATTCACAAGATGCATAATTCATTGTTGGCTCATGTCACACATCTGATGATGGATTAGGATGATGTAGTGAAGGACAAGATAATAAGTACCCTAGCTCTGGTAAACCCTTTTCCTTCTTCCTAATTCAACATATGGAACAATAATTGATTATGGCAGAATTGAAGTTAAAAAATATTGAGGTTTTCTTTGCCTATTTGAATAGAAATTCTCCCATCAACAAATTTCATTTATAACTAGTTGAATTCGATATGAGGTAAGAAAATGGGTATTTATGTTAGTTTCTATATAATATTCTAAGAAGGGTTTTTTTTTTTGTTCTTTTTAATACTCTAAAATGTAGATAAGAGTTATTAACAAATCCCTATGGAATGTGGGTCAGCTTCTATTTTAAGTCATTCTTTGGAACCCTAATTTAAATTTTGAGTATTTGATTTTCAAAATGGCCCCTAGATGGGTGGACATTTAAAATGTCCCTCTCTAGTTGTGGAATTTTCTCCCTTTGGTCCTTAGACCCTTGGGAGAGCTTCTTAGGGTTGAAGATACTAGAAGGTTTCTAGCCAACATGAATGTGCAGGTTCTATTTTCTTTGGACCCTTTAGAATCTTTTTTGGAATCCCTCATTTTTGAAATTAATGGAGACTTTTGTATATGCCCTATTAAAGGATTGGAAGGCCTGAATTCTTGTTATTTTTGTAGAAAAGATGGTCATATAAGGAAAATTTTCCCTTTGATGCCATATAATATAAACATGGATAAATAAGTTCAAAAAGGACCAAAATACAATAGTAAAGATGTTATTTTAAATCCCCTCCTACTTTTAAAGGAGGACCTGGAAAACATTCTTAATCTTTTTTTCAATTCTAAATTTAAGGAATATAGAACACCCCCTAGTAAGGAACATAAAATAAAAGGTAATTCAATGTTGTATGAGTGTAAATTAGCTTCCCATGAGAATGTTATTGGGGAATCTTCCCTATTATAACCCCTCCCCCTAAACTAATGTTATATCTTTTGATGAGTATAAGGATAATTATACTAAGTCAATGGAACAAATCATGTTGCCTTCTATATTGGTAAATTTTTGGTAATATATTTATAAATAAATGGTTGACATTGTTCCTTTCTCTAAAGGGAGACCCTTTTAGGTTTCTAATGATACTCAATTTGTTAAAGAAAATTAATGATTTGATACCAGACAACAAGATTGAGATCCCTCCTAAAATTATATTTGAGCAAATATAGCCTCTGATGGACATATCTCCCAATAGGGAGATAAATTAAAACTATTTCCATGGAGAATTCATCCTTTAAATCTCCCCCTTTTGAATATGGAAGATTGTGTAAAAATGGGGGTACGAGAGGAGGTGAAAGTAACACAAATAAGAGGAATAAAGAGAATAAAGTTCTAGAGTATTTCTAAAGATTGTATCAAAATAATGGGGGAACTAAGTCCCCTAATTTCACTAAGTAACCTAGAGCTTGGTCATAAAATTTGTTAGATGGATTCTAAGAGGAATTGAATCCCAAAATAGAAAAACTATAGTTAGGGAGTTCAGGTACTCTAGAGCTAAGATAAATTTTCTTCTTCTTTAGGAGCATAAAGAAATCACTTTCATTCTTTCCTCCATTTTAATCTTTGTTTGGCCTAGGTCTATTTACTATTCAAGTAACCATTGTAGAGGTAAAGGTGTTTCTTATTTTATGATCAACCCATCCTATGGTAAATATATTATGGAACATGGAGTCTCTCCCTGAAATTGGGTGATCTGGGTAGTTTTTAACGACCAGAGTAACATTTTTGGGATATTTAATATATATGCTCCTAATGATTATAGGTAAATAAAAAAACTCTATAATTATCTTACATCCCATTTAGAGGGCATTTCATGGGTATTTGGTGGAGATTTTAATAAGATAGATAAAAGAGAGGATAAAATGGGTGGAGACCCTCATTAGTGGAAATGAAATGAACTAATTTTCTAGTCTAAATTTAATATATTGCATAAACTATCTGACCATTTTAATAGAGGAAATATGTTCATTAAATTAATCAAGTTTACTTGGTGTAACAACCAGGCTAACTCTAGAAGGCTAAATTCTAAACTTGATAGATTTAACCTGAGTATGGATGCGTTTGACATCTATTTAGAAGGAAATGGTAATGTGGTTAAGGTAATTTTGTTCACTTTATCAGAACATCATCCTAATGAGATCAACTTTAAACTCAATAATGATGAAAAATAAGATAATGCCACCATGAAAGGACTATATAAATTCAATGTGTTTTAATAATGAAGAGAGGGATTGTATGGATGGTATTCATTTAATGTTGAATATCATGAAGTTTGTTTGTGATTCAGACTCTAAAATTGATTGTTGTAAAATATCCATGGAAATTTCCAAAAAAATATCAGGATCATATCATGGATAGATAAAATCTAAGAGGAAGAGGAGATCTTTCAAAATTTCCCAAGAATAACTTATTAGGGTGGAAGCTGACTTACAATATGACCTTACTAAACCCTCATTTTTAGACTCCCTCTATTGTGTCAAACATAACTTGAGGAAATATTATATTTATAGTGCCAATGTTGCCCAGATCAACACCAAGCTTCATTTTCTTAAGCTTGGTGACAAGGGAACTGATTTCTTCTTTCATTTTCTAAGAACTAAGCACCAAAGATAGAAAATTTCAGAAATTAAGGAGGGATGAAAAGGTTCTAGTGGATCAGGAAATAATTTAAAAAGCTTTCTTTGATTTTTACTCAACATTGTTCTTAATTAAAGGATCGAATAAGTAGATTGAACAATGCATGTTGTTGTGTGAAAATATTATTCCAAGGTTTCCCCCATTCATGCAACATTTAAAGATAGTGAGATATCTTTGGATGATTTCATATGTGTGATAGATTATCTAAAAGGTGATAAGGCTCTTGGTTTTGATGGCTTCCTTATATAATTATATAAAACAAATAAGGACTGGATTTCTTATGAGTAACTAGAAGTATATAAGGAGGCAATTGGTGTGTGCACTTTCGAATAAGAGATAAACTAATGGGTTATTAAACTCAATTATAAAGAGGGTGACCTCTCCTTAGTAATAAACTGGAGACTAATTACTCTTCTGAATGCTTTATATAAAATTCTAGCAAAGATCTTTGATTAAAAACTCTCTCCCTTATTAACCCTGATGGTTTTGAAGACTTAGAGTAGATTTGTGGAAGGTAAATTTATAATTGATAACCTAATTAAAATTTGGGACGGTGTGTATTATGCCAGGGATTATCGACATGATATTGGGATGATGTTTCTTGATTTTGAGAAAGCATAATATAGAATTGAGTGGCCTTTTATTGAAATAATGCTCAAAGATTTAGGTTGTCAAGAGAGGTTCTATATAATCATCATACTCCTATTAAAATATGCCTCTATTTTTATTGAGGTTAATGGATAAATCACTAAACCCTTCCTCCTATAAATATATATTAGACAAGGATTCCTTCTTACTCCATTTTTCTTTGTCATGCTAGCCTATGAAATATATTACTTTCTTACGACAAACGATATCCCCCCCACTAAATATATACTACCTTGCCTCTAGATCTAAAATTTCCTTCCATAAATCTTATATGATAGGATGGAGGGAGTTTGATCTAGGTTGGCTCCTTGAGTTTAGATGGAAAATCCAAATCAATTGGTTAGATATTTGATAATTTTATTTGATCTCATTCTTTCTCTCAAATAGATGTGGGAATGTGTGTACACCAAAATAAACAATAAACTTAAAAAGTGGCATGTTCATATTCTTTCACTTCTAGGTACAATTCAATATTACTAGTAAATATTTTCTTCTTACAATATATACTATGATTATTACTTTCATTTTAACAAAACATAGATCAATTCATTGTAAAAAATTATTAGACTTTTTGTGATCTGATATCAAGGCGAATAGGAAATGACACGATGTTGTTTGGAATCTATTCTTTAAACCTAAGGATATTGGAGGTCTTCATTTAAAAGACTTGTAAATCCATGACATTACCTCATAATTCAAATGGATCATCAAGTCTTTCAAATGGGATGAACCTTGGAAGGTGATGGTTAAAAAAATATTCAGAGAGTTTTCCCTAAAGGTAAAGCAGGTTCGAAAGGCCTACACATTGTAGATAATCTACTTGGACCTTGCTCTATTTAGCTTGTCATTTAACCTATTTTTACCTCTATTTATAAGGATTGGGACTATGTGAAACATATTTTCACTATCAAACATGTGTTTATCTAGATGGGATCATGTTGCCAACGCTATAGATCCATTTGGTAGAATGTCTCCCTCAACAGTCGGCCATTTACTCTTACTAGAGGGTGTTCTACCTTGGAATGGTACAAAAATGCTCCAAGGGATTTTAATTATCTATTTGTTGTCTAGGGTTTGGCCTCCTAGAACATAATTAAACTTAGATATCATATTCATATGACCCAACATAGGAACTATTTTATGTTGAGGAAATAACTAAGAGGCAATAACTTGGTGAATTATCTAGACAGTGATAGTGAATTCTAGGAAAATATCAAGTGGATCAAAGGGCCTCCTCTGCATGAGTTCTCTAAAAGAATGTTGTATATCAAACTTTCCTTTGCTCATCCTCCCTACCTAACAATTAACCATGTGTGAAGTGTTTGTGACCCTTTTCAAAGTTGGGCCTTTAGATTTAAAGTTATTTGGGCATCCTAATTGCCTTAGGTGAATGTTGCTTTTCAAGAAGTTGGATGTAAGAAAGATCCTTTATAAATATGGAGACTTCCCTTTTGGTTGTCTTGTTTTAGTTATGTGTATTCTACTAAACATATTTTCTTTAATTTCTAATGTTCTGCTAAGGTTTGGAAAAGCAAATTGCATAGTTGGTCTTTAGTTTTTTTTTTTGTAAATTTCTTGGTTCAATGTTTCCTTTAGATATGTATGTATTAAAAATAAAATTCATCCATTTTTTTCATAAATTTTAGTTTGTTTTCTGGACTAAGATTTTTTGGGTTCTATGGAATCAAAGGGACCTAGATATTTTTCAGTCTAGAGTTATGGTGCTTATTAACTTCACTATCAAATTCATCATCGAGATTGTTGCTATGAGATCTACCTTCAACTAAAAATATCCCAAAAATCTAGCTTGAGTGGTTTCTAAAGATTGGAATGTTGAAAGTGACTATCAATTATCTTTTGTATATTAGTGGCTTCCCTAGACTCAACCCCCACCTAGACTAGAGTGTCTCTCACACCATTGTAGCTGAGGTGACTATTTCTGAGTATGATTAGATGTATACAAAGGATTATTATTTTGAGAAAGAAAAGGACCCATTAGGTCCTAGGTGTATTATTTTGATTCAAATAAAAATGGTAGCTAGTGTTCAATTGAAGCATCCAAGGACTATATGGTATTTAGCACAAGTCTCATTCCATCCATCCCCAAGCTTAATATTGATGATAGTTTGGTGATTTTATAATCAATGGACCTTGATAATGAATATGTGGTGGTGGATAAAAGCATCTCCTAAAATATGTTGATGGAAATTATTAGTCCCTCCTAGTTGTAGGTTAAGGATCAATAATAGACTTGGAATAAATTCTATATGAATGTTAGTGAATTGAATGGTAAACTTGAAACAATGGTTGAATATGGAGGTTTTTAGGCTATGGATGAGGTTGTAATATTTTTCAAATAAAATAGGGTTGGTCCCCTTCTAGATAAAGTTGATACATGATATCTACCTGAGTATGTGATAAAAATAGGTTAAATAAAAGGGTCATGTGGATACTTGGCAGTTGGGCCTTGTTTTTGAGACTGACTAGTGTTGATGATATCAAGAAGATTGAGGATGAATGAAATAACATTACTGTGATACTATTATATATTTTTAGTTCCTGCTTTGATCTTTATCTTCTTTATATTGCTACCTCTTGTGTGAGGATTTTTATATTGGTATATCATATACTTTTTTATATTTTAGAAAGCTTACATTTGTCTACTTATATGGTAGAACCATTGTTGTTCACCTCTAGGTGATTTAGCTTTTGTTCATGATATCGTAATATATAAAAAATTGATTGGTCATAGAAAGAGAATATTTTAAGGAAATAATCTAATATTTTAATTTAATGTTGACTCTTAATTATATAATAGTGTTTAATTTTCATTATTATAGGGTGTTGGTATATATTTAGATATATACACACACAATAATTTAAAATAATGTATGGTGATCAGGGATATAAATAGAATATTTAGGTGAAATAACCTATTGTCGTAACATAATACTTCTCTTAGGAATTTATTAGTCATTAGTTTCATTATTATAAGGTTTATGTCTATATTTTTATCATTGGTAAAAAAATAGATGTATTGACATGTTTGGTCAATTTCATTCATGTCCCATTTTATTCTCTCCTATTTTTTACCCTCCCATTATAATTTTGATTAATTTTTACATCCATCATAGGTACTCCATGACTTATTTTCCCATCTGATTATGTTTTCCATCTTTTGATATTATTTTATGCATCTATACAATCTAAATTTTGGTTAAAGTAGTATATCAATGAAAAATCATATAATTACATCGAGATATATTTTGATAATTTTAAAAGGCATATATAATTATTTTTATAATGATTTATTGAACATATAAATCAATTTTAGACAAATAAATAAATACTTTTACAAAGCATCTAGATATATTTTGATAATTTTAAAATGCATCAAGAAATTTAAGACAATTTTAAAGGTTACTGTGCAGGTTCCAGATCAAACACAAAATATAAAACAAAATATGGCTAGGCCGACTAGAAATCAACAACAACATAGTGTGTTAGAGCCCATTGAATACATACTTGTCCCAAATAACTATGTTGATTGACTGATAATAAAATATAAAAAGAAAAATTATTATGGAAATGACATATTAGCAGTAGAAGGAGAGAATATTTGTGATAAATACTATTGTAGGTGGACATGAGTGTTCTGTACTTGAGTCCATTGAATTTAAATTTGTCTTTGTTAACTATGACATAAAATTAATTATTGTGCATATGTGCTTATTTTTGTTGAAAAATATTAAAATGACAAGTCTAATTATGTGATGTAGAAATTTTTGTGTCCCTTCACTTTTATTTAAAAGACTAATGGCCCATATAGTTCTCCCACAGAGTGATTTTTGAAACTTTGATGCTATGAATATTCAATTCATTTAGAATTAGATTAAAAAATTAATCATGATTTTCATAGGGATGAATAAATAAATCTTGTGACTTATCTGATGTCTATTCCAAGTTGGTAGAATCAAAATTGGGAAGAATAAGGATGTTATGATCCACACTAGTAAATAATAAAATTATGCATAATATAAATTATATCAATAGAACATAATATATATTAGTGATCCAATATAAAAATAATATTTAATATATTCAAAAATAAAATAACACCTTTATGGTAGGGCAACACCATAAAATACTCCTTTAAGAAGGATTAACTCCATAATTCCACTTTAAGGGGGCACCCCAAATATCATTATAATCAATATAATACTCAACACTTGCATGATATCCTTTACAATGACATTCAAATACTTTATATATAGTTGTATTAATAATAATGGATGGGTAAAATCCTAATCCCAATGTCAACCAACTCATTACCCAAAGTACTAATTGTAGACACTACATTTTCACCACTTCCATGTCTAAAATGTAATCTAAATGAATATCCATAATCACATGTAAATTTAATAAAAAATCACCAATTTATCCAATTTACTCACATGATTTTTTATTTAATTTGAAATCATTGTGACACATTCCTTTTTGGGGAAATATATCATATCACAACTTTAATCTTATCAAACACACCCTGAATCAATTTTATGCTTTGTAAATGTCTTAATAGGATAATCAAATGAAATATTTGATTAATAGTGAAAATTACAAATGTCAAAATTATTTTCATTTATAATTAATCACCATGATTAATTAGTTTAAAAAATCCTCTAGGATAAAATTTAATGGATTTAGAATTAGTAATTTTCCTAAAAAATTACAATATTACCTCACATTAGTGACATCATGGAGTTAATTCAATGGATTGTGAAGGTGGGAAAGGTCATATCTTACATGGCCACTTAAAAACACTCTTACACCTATTATAGAGCCTCTTCACACTCATGTATTATATGTCTTATGACAAGCTCAAAGAGAACTTCATGATTTTTATTTGTGACCCACACACCATGTCTCTCTTTTACACACTCCATCTCCTTATTTTATGATAATGGAGAAATAATATTGGGCCCTTGATATTCATATCAAGATGGAATATCCATAATAATTTTCTAGGTCTATCAATGAAAGGGTCTTCAAACTCTTTCACCATGACCAATTATGTATCGAAGCTCTGATCAATATTAAGGCCATCACTCAAATAAAATCTCTCTTGAACTAAAATCATTATGTATAAATTATAGTAGATATTCACATTTATTCTCAATAAAACATTAAATAACTCGAGCATAAAAGGGGAAATTTTCCACACATGCAGAGTTGACATTGCTAAATATATTCTGGTTACAAGCTAAGCACAAACCTCTTCGAGTTCGTAAGTAAAGAAATATCCAAGGAAGATATAGTGTGTTTTTTTTTCAATTTTCTACTTCATCTTATGTTTGAATTTGAACAATCCTAGGTATTAGGATTTTAGTATCATGTTCATGCAATTATTTTTATGTTTTATTCATTAACAATGAATTGATCCTTTTAAGATTCATGATCTAAATAATGACATTCCTGATGGGACCCCTATTCATCCCATGAATATTTAAATGACTTATTAATTCTTATAATTTTATGAATTAACCTGATATTTATATTAATTAATCTAATTTTATTAAAAATATTGTAAAAGATTGTCCAATGTGGAATTGGTGGTTTCATCAGGATACACGGTGGTTCTATATTACAAATCAATGGTTTCACACATCAAATGGGATAAAAGACACATCATATCAATGAAAACACCAAAATTATCTTTTTACACATCAAATACATGAAAATTCAAAAATGACGAATTCACACATCAAATTAGTGAAAATGCCAAAATGATAGTTTCTCCCTACTATTTGGTGAATTCACCTTACAAAAATTTCCCAACCTCTGGAGGTCCATTTGAGAATATTCAACCTCTGATTTTAATGATTTTTTAAAAAACATAGGTTTTTTCATGAATTTTTTATATATTTGATTAATCTATCTTAACTTTGCATATATTTTTCATAAAATATAAAATATGAGGGTACTAATATGTTTTCTTTTAGGTTTCCCACTAGAAAGAATATATTATAATTCTAACTTATTTTCCATAGGTTTTGCTTATAAAAAACCACATTATAAGATTCTAAAAACTTTCTTGAAGTTCCTTGGCTAAATAATTGGATTTACAACTCAAAACAAAACATTTCCTCTTTCCAAACATTTTGATTTGAGTTTAAAATGAACACAAACTTTCTTATTTGGGTTCTAAAAACTTGTTATTTCTTACGTCATTTACTTTATCACCTTTTTCTTGTTTTTAATTTATGTTATGTGGTTATTTCAAGTGTATGATCTACCCTTGGTAGGGTGACCCACAAATGTGAAGGTGACCTCTTATTTTATCACAAGAGATTTTCCTATTATGTTCTTCACTTGTCCTTAGTGGGATTCTTATGAATTAGAATGGAAATACCTTTCCTTTATATCTTAGGCTATGCGATTTGGGTGTCATTATCTTATCCCCCATCATTCATACCAAACACATACATTTGATGTGTGATATAAATTATTGGTAGGTGTCATCATGGCCTATCAAAATTATCCATAAAGGATTCATGAAAGTAATAGATTAAATCCAAATGTGAATATATTAGATGTCACCATTGAGTAATCTAGGGTATCTTTTATAGGGTATGTATCCCCCCTGTGAATTTCCTGATGCCTATATCTCCTCTTCACCAAATTTTGTGCCCTTTGGGATCTTTTACTAAGCCAACTAAAACTTCAAGTAATCCCAAAATGGGTATCCCTTCACTAAAATATAATGGATAATGTGCCCATGAAGATATAAACCCACCCATGAATACCCAAATTTTGGATTAGTCCATGAGAAAATATTTTATCATGGAACATTTACTAATGCAAGGCTACAAAGGTAATAGTTCATGAATATTTCCTATCATGTATGAAAGTTTAAGAGAGTTTGGTGTTTAACACTAAATTAGATATGTATCCTATTAGGATAGACAAGGTTGATAATATAGAAATGAACAAGCACAACGGTGATAAATAGATCTATAGTAGGCCAATTAATTGTAAAGACATTGATAAAGATATGATAAATTTATTATGTTGAGATATGATACAAATGGAAAGTAAAAAATTCTATAGATATATAAATAATAAATAAATATGAAAATATTATGGTTATAATGTTAATATAGATCTAGATCTGAAACAAGTAGAAAGTAGTCTGGAAGAATATTTTAGAATAGTTACCAAATTTTGTATAAAGTGCCTCTATAGTTATAGAAACTTGAATTAGCCTTGGAAATTTACTTTGACACTAGTGTCTGAGTTAGATGTAGGTGTATTTTAATAAATAACTACTCAAATAGGATGAAACTTGTATGCAATTGGAAATGCATCATGTCCATGAATTAATCCTAGATTGGATAAGATGGATCACACCTACACTTTCAATTAGGAATACACTTGTTAAGCGGGAACATTACCAATATGGGGATCCTCTAGACCTTATTAGGGGATCACTTGTCAAAACACATCATGATAGGAAGTATTCCAAAGCCTATAGTCTAACACAATCACACAAAAACCATAATTGAGTCCTGAGGTTTTATATGTTCACTCTATTCTAATACAAGAAATAAAAATCTAATCTAGTGCACACCAAATCTTGTGGCATAAAGTGGGCGTTATAAATAATAAAATAAACAACTAAAATAAACATGTATTAGAAGACGTATACTTATTTAATGTATAAATAATCCTAAATACATGGAGAGAAACATACAAATGCATTATATATCTACTCTTACAAAGAAGAAATAAAGTTAGGAATACTTACCTTTGAAGACAAACCCACTGAGCCTCAATCTCTCCCTTGGCCAAGGTGCTTCACAAAAGATTGTTGTGGTATGTAAGGATAACCAAGATAAATCATCTCTAGGATACATAACCTATCTACTCATCCAAAATAATTCTCCACAAGACAATAACCATATCTCCAAAGAAAGTATGGAATCCTAGGATTTATTCTTCAAGTGGAATGGTCAATAAGAAGATGTTCACTCACACTTATTTGATAGTAATTCTTCTATTATGAAATGGTGGAAAATGAGCTTATATATGTAGGCATATCTTACCCTAAATCCTTACAAGAATTTTATTTATACAAGGTTGACCCAGTCGACCCACTATGTTTTTAGGGACAATTTATTAGGTTTGTGTTAAGTCATCCAAAAGGCTAATAAACCAATAAAGTAAAGAATGCCCCTAAAGTATATTGGGTTGACCTAGTAAAATTGATAGTAAAAAAGGAGGAATGAAAGGAGGAAAGACTAGAATAGGTAGGACTGAGAAGAACAACCTTAGGGTAAATGGTTTTAGGAGACAAGTGTGTGGATGGCAAGTGGCAAAAGGGACAATAATATTACAAAGTACCAATGGTTTGCCACCCGTTTCTCAATGCAGCCCTTAAGGCATGCACTCAGAGAGATTGAGACTCGATAGGTTCCTACAAGATACAAAGTGTTAGTAATCAATAAAAAATTTAAAATATTATGTGTATACATATGCCCCACTTGAATCTCATCACGTGTCATGTAAGTGAAAAATGAGATAGTGTTTCAAGATAAAACATGATAACACATATTGTTGATGTTAATTAAAGTGTATTAAGTATAAAATAAGATAAATGAAAGGACTAAATTTAAAAACACATATCTTTAACCTAACCTAGTGTTTTAGATAAAGAAAGAGTCTGTAAGAAATGTGAAGGTGTCCAATATAGAAAATACTAGACAAACCTATAGAAGTTAGTGCAAAAATATCCAAATATAATTTTTTTTGGAAAATAGGCATGCGATTGGAGAAAATAATCTCTACATCATCACAAATCTAACTCATTTTACAGTTTACAAAATGGATGAGCAAAAACAAAGATAGAAGCAAAAAAAGAAATATATAGGGCAATAATTAAAAGATTTACATTTTGAAACAGTCTTTTAAAATAGGGGGAAAGATAAGTCATTTGTTATTTTGACTTGTGAAGGAGAGAAAAAGAGGTCTAGAGATAAAAAAAGCTAGGATGGTGAGGAGATGACATGCTAGATAGGGAGAGGTTCTAGAGGTGGTAGCAAGTGCACTATAAGTACGCAACTAAGAATCTCAAACTAGTTTTTGAAATTTGCATTAAGTCATTTTTTAGTAATTTTGAATTTTGAGAATTTTTAGATGTTAAAATGAAGAAAAATTAGATTAGGGGTAGTAAATAGGAAGACAAAAAATGTGTTTTAAGGATTTAGGCAAAAAATAATAAATTCACACCTTTTTCAAAAAATCCAAGGGATCTATAACTAGAGGTTACTAAGTTGACCCAGTCGACCTAGCAAGTTAGAAACTAGGCAAAATACACATTGTTGAGATAGTAAATATGGGTTGACTCTATACATTATGCATTTTAAAGGCTTAATTTGAAGTTTCTAGGTGGTCTTAAAGGTCTAAAATTGACATTTTGTGTGAACCAAGTAAAAATATAGGAAAATTTTGGTCAAACTAGTTTGATCAAAGAGCTAGAAACATACAAAAAAGCATGAAAAAGCCAAAAAGGGATAGAATGGCCCAAAATTATCAAGTAAGGTCAATAAAGACCAAAAAGGATAAAAGTAAGCTAAAATCAATAGAATAAAGTAATGTAGGCTTGTTTTTGTTATAGAAAAAATGTATCATGACTATACATGACATGGAGGAATGGATACATCCTTTATTATTTCTTGGGTACAGGGACGATGGAGATTTTGGTGAATTGTCAATGCGACATGCTTACAAGATTTTTTAGATAGGATATCATATGAAGATAGGGATAGAATAAGATCCATAGGTCTAGGAGACATAAAAGAGATGTGTTACATCCCCCTCAGTGCTGACCTACTAGTCATGTTCCTTAGTTGTTGGGAATGATTGAATAACACCTTCAAATGGGAGGTGGATATCACATTGGAAGATGTAAATTCCATCATAGGGATACCTATAGTAGGAGTGTAGGTGACTGTAGTGATACCAGATAGTTTAGATGAGAGGAGAGCCTTAGCCATGTGGGATACAAGCTTAGATACGATACTACTAGGTAGAAGAGTGAGTATGTTTGATGTTTATACATCATAGATTTTAGATATTTGAAAGGCTATGATAGGGCTCATTGCATAGTGGGTGCTATGTCACAAGTTAGATGGCAAGGTACCACTATTCTTGGTAGCCTTAAGTAAGATGATATTGGAAGAGTGAGGCCTATATATCCTAGGATCAATTACCTGGGTCTAGATGGTACATGATATATAGAAGATGCTAGTCATAAGGTAGAAGACCATAGGGTAGATCATATTAAATATAGATTGGATCCATGATAGGTTTCTTATGTATTCATTGGCTAGGTTACCCCATGTGGTTGATGATAGATACCTTGTTTGTAGAGATGGAGGGAGGATTAAGTAGCATAAGACATGCCCAACATTTTAATGTTGTATTTAGTGGGATGTGTAGACATCATGTGGAATCCATATGAGCACATAAAAACTACATAGATGAGATAGGCACATTTAAACCAGTGATAGAGAGGATAGAGGTTATTAGACACTACTTTTGGAGGAGAGAACCACATTTGATAACATAGGTGCTAGGCCAAATGGGCCTACCTCATCCACCAACACTTATAATGATGCTTGAGTAGTGGGATTATCATGTGAGGGAGACGTGAGGGAGGAGAGGACTATGGCCACTAGTAGTGAGGCTGACACTGAGGTCACATCCATAATGATCATTGACTAGTAAACCATGATGAAGAGATGAGGAGGATAATGATGCAGAAGTAGAAATAATAGATGTGCCACTACCAGCTCCACTTCAAAATGAGAATTGAACACTACGCACATAACATCAATAAAGGTAGGAGGGATAGGAGAGACTAGATATTATTACCATCCCAAATAACCCCATAGGTGAGCCAGAGGAGAAAGATAAATCACTTAGACATAGGATGAGATTGACATGAGTCATGATAGCCAAGTTCGAGTTGAGGAGGTAGCCTATAGAGGAGGTGATAGGAGTCTACATAGATGGGGAGACTATGATAGGCAGTCAAGCAGATGGTGATACCATAGTATCTGAGACACAAATAGGTAAAAAGAGATGATTAATTTGTTTCTTAATTTTTGTTTAGATAGATAGATATTATGAGATATGATTAGTGATCTAATACCCATCTTGTGTGCTTTTATAGGTGTAGTTAATGATGATGATGATGATGATGATGATGATGATGATGATAAATGGGGGTCCCTGGTGAGGGAAAAAATATAAGACATCGTAGATGAGACTCTATAGGCATAAGACCTCATGACACTAGAGGATCCAAGTGTACCATCTGCCATAGCTCAGGTGAGCTAGCTCAGATTAGATGAAGAGGCAATGAGGCATATATAGGTGTAGAGGGAGAGGATGTAGCCACCTACATCAATGGGTAATACAGAGCTATAGGCATGGTAAGACCTATAAAATGAGAGAGTTTCACATCTAGTTATAGTAGTGTATATGACAGATATTCAGACCCAACTGATGGAGTCACAGACACAGGTAACACACCTATAGGGATAGGTAGAGGAGATGAGATCTCAAATGGCCTCCTTAGATCATACTATTGTCACTTAGATTTTAAACCTTTGAGGATATGAAAATATCTCCTCATCCAAGTGGAAAAAAGAATCACCTCTATGCATGCGGGCATCCTAGGGTATGAGGTGAATCTATAGATAGGGCTATCTCCATTGATGTCCCACATCAGATTGAACCTATTACTAACTTTGGTGGGGGAAAGGGACAGAGATAACTGAAAGTAAATCTAAACTAAGGAGGTGATACAATAGATCAGTTTTATGACTTCCAACCAATTTTATTCTACACTTGAGAGCAAGAGACAAACTAAAACATAACGCCTTCAATCTTCATCTTCTCACATCAATGTTACATTATGAGGTTATGGATAAATGTGCAAATATAGGAGGACTATGCAAGAGCCCTTAAATGGAACCAATTAAAATAATAAATCACTCAACATTTGAAATCTCCTAAAACACTTCACATACCCTGCAATAAAATTTTTCTAACTACAAACAAGGTGGAAGAATGAGACCACATGCTAGGAATCCATAGTCATCACTAAACAAGATTCATCATTAAAGTGGAAGACACTTATGAATACTATTAAAGAGGTAAAACTTATTCATTTAATTGATCAAAAGTTATATAAATGATCAGGGCTTCACCATACTTATGTGGAGCATCCTGTATAATACCAACATGGCTAACTCTTACAGAGTTTGAGAGAGAGAGATAAAGGAAAACATAAGTCCAAGGGTCACAAAGACACTTTTTGAGCTGATAAAATTAGGATAATTTTCAAATTGGATAGGTTAATGTATAAAATATGCAAGGTTATGGTATAAAATTATCAATTCAAGTCACAAACTTCATGAAAAGTGGCACAAAACTGGTCATTTGGCATAGAAAAATTGCCTTCATGATTGCCAATATTTTAATGCCCTATAGATAATAAGGAGAAATAAAAATTATTTTAATGGAATTTAGGTACATCATACATTATTATCCATATATTTTTTGAATTCTTTATCTTTTGAAATCACCTAGAAGTGAGCCATCATCATCTATTTTTTAGAAAGCTGCCCTTCTAGGCACCTTTCACACTTGGACTCAAAATTGGCATTAGTTGTCCATTAAAATCCATGGGAGTTATTGAATTAAAATTTTTAATTCCATCCATGTAATTATAATCATTAGATATATCTTGAATTCATCTCACTTTAAATTTTCCATCTTCTTCACTAGCTTGTCCAATATGCTAGATTTGATTGGCTGAGTTCAATCACTTATTTGGGTAAATTATAAGTTATTTAAAGTAATTAAATTAATATTAGGAGTTATATTAAATCTTAATATTCCATCCAAACTTTATTTCATCTCGTAACTCTTCTTGTAGCCTACACAACAAAATAAATAGTGAAAAACATTTTGTTGCTACATCCATCCGTACAAGCCCATATAACTAATCTTGGTGTGAAATAAACTAGGGGAGTATTTTCCAGGTTATAATAGTTATCATCAGCTATATATATATATAACCAACTCCATTTTCACCAACTGGTCCTCACTAAGGGTTTAATAGGGTTTTAGGCATGATTTGAGTCTTTAGCTTGGTTCATAAAACCCTAACATCCAACTTGTATAAAAATTCAAAAAACATGGCCTTCAAGACCCCTAATAACATTCCTAAACTCCCTTGTCACCCATGAAAAATCTCAAAGAAGATATGAGCATAACAACTTGACCTATTGTGCTTGTTTTCATCCTTTATGCAAGTCTAAATGAGCTTTATGGTCAAAAGTGACTCTCTTATAGTTTATTATTTATACCAATGGTTCCAAAAATTTTAATATTCTACCACTAAATTTATTTAATAGTCTGACATGTTTAATTTATGAAAAAATGTGATGGACTCTCCATTTGGGCACTAGGCCTAGACCTTGTCTACTAGGCCTAATTGCAACATCTAGTGTTATGAGCATTCAAATAAGTTCCTTTGCATTATATAATATCAAACACATCTAAAGTCATGGCATAGACATTATATAATAGATTGGGAATGTCATCTCATTTTAGCAATGGTTTTGACCATTCGTTTGGACCTAAGATTAATCATGCCTAATGGCATTACCTAAAACCCTTGTAGGTTTTTACTACTCTACTATTCCTAATTTTAAAATCACCTTACAATCCTTCAAGGATCCCTTTCCATCTCTACTCTCAAAACTATAGGCTTATGCATAAGGAGAAGTACCCTCTATCTTAGACAAAATAGAGGGTACTTCCCCTATTCTCCCAGATAAAATAGAAGTTATAAATGCCTCTATAGGGTTCAGGGATACTTTACACAAATTTTTATCCCTTAGCTACATCAATTGGCCCTCTAAACTTCTTGAAACTTTCAAAATAGGCATGTTAGAGGTAGACTATGTGGAAACCCTTATCAAGTGGATTATGTATGCATAGTTGGAGAACTTTTTGCTTGATTTAAATTGTTAGAATCCCTTAAATATTTTCATGACTTCTATGCAGTTTTCTCAATTCCATCATCACTAAAACCTTCCATAGATACTCTGCACACACCTTAAACTCTCAAATAGTATGTATTTTTCTGATTGTGTTTAATTATTTTGGCACTTGCCTGTAAGTGATTTCATATGATTAAGACCTAAACAATGTTTTTATCTAATTTGTAAATTATTTGGACCATTTTATGCCATTTATATGTACTTGTTCACCTTGCTTAGTCATTTCCAACACTTATATTTCTTAGTCCCCTATTTGTCTCAATTAGCACCTGATTGTAGGTGGTATACATAGTGTTTTGAGGGGCTTATAAGTTTTTCATACATTCACATACTTTCGTAAATCATCATGCCATTTCTTATCCCTTCCCATGATTTTTTTTCCAAATGATCCTCCAATTAACTTGTTGACTGAGACATCATGCCTTGCTTTGCTTCATTGGATTGTATAGGTGTTATCAGGGCCTATAGGTTTTCATCATATGACCTAGCCTTTTTCTCTATTTTTATGCATAATGATTATTCCATTTAGTTTCTATAATTTATATGAAATATTTCATCATCTCCAACCTTTCACAAGACCCTCATACTACTTGTGTGAAATGACTATGTTATGTTTCCTAAACAGGGGTGTAATTGTAAGTGTGTTAGGGCCTTAACCAAGAGTTTATGAAACTCATCATAGATATGGATAACATAATTAGAGGTTAGAAACATCATGATAAACCTTAAATAATAATACATGCACATTTTTGAGTTAATTGACCAATCTTTCTTAGCGGATTGAGAATCCTACCTGAATGACCCCTATTGTAGGTGGCAATGTGTGATTTAATGTTGGAAAACAAGGACACAACCCCCTTATAAATACTTTAAGTCCATTGATATGATTTAGGTTATTTTATTCATATCCATGTTCTTATTCAAATCCCTTCATGTGCACCTCTAGTCAATAAATTGATTTATGCCTCCAAACCCTATTGTAGGTGGTCATGTCTAAAACATACATGCTATAAATTATGAAAAAGAACCAAGACTATATATCCTTTCTTCTTCATTATTCATTATGCCATGAATGTTCTATTGAATCTTTGGAAAAATATTAATGGTTAGAATTGTTTATTTTTGTGACTTTTGGATAGATAAAGGCCATTTATGACTCAATCCTGTGGATATCACTGAAGGAGTTTAGTCATGAGTTGGCAAGTTTAAGACTCCAAAACTCCATTTTCTTCATACCTTCAAACTCTCATATTTGTCATGGTTCTTATTTGTGATAGATAATATGAGATAAGATAAATAGGATCATCAGGGGTTTATGAGGACATGCTATATTTTATTATAACAAACCTTTAGACCTCTATTTTAATCATTTTGGGATTTGATCCATGAACTTGTAGTGATCTCTCTTGGAATGGTTTTTAACCTATTTAGCACTTTTAATACTCTTGGTATGTATTTATATAATGATTTTGTAAATTTAGGGCTTCAATAATGATTTTATTATTGGTATAACACTCCATGAATACCTCAGTTCCCTACTTTTTGTCAACAAATACTATAGGTAGACATTAACAAGTTTATAAACAATGTAAGCAGGTGTGAACAATGTGTTTTATTTTTATCCTTTCATGAATTTGAATAAATTTAAACACTCCAAATTAATTATACATGTTTATAAATCTTTAAAACCTCTTCACCAAGACCCTCATACTCGTCATGACAATAGAAATGACCCTTATAACTAATTGTTGACTATATATAGGCAGAAGGTCTGAAATAGAGAAAGAATATGTTGATGGATGGATCCCAAAAAAATTAAATTCATGGTTAAAAATTTGAAATTAATACACTTTTAAACCAACTCCAACACATCCTCATCATGTTTAAATAACTTTCGTACACATAGAATAGGGCAGACAGAGTGTTGAATGACTGGTATTGCATGGTAGAGGCATGGGTTTTGATCAATCTATGGGGATGTGAGAACAAAAAATATAATGAGGTGGCCTCCATATAATTTTAATATGTAATAAACCATTTCATATTCATATGAAAATTTGTAATCAATTCCAGCTCCTACAAATGAAAAGTTGATTAAAAAATGTTCATGTTGGCACCCTCTTACAAAGTGAGAATAATACTTATCAAAATAACTTGAAAGATGAAAATAATCATGGAAAGAATTATACGATGAAGATAAAATGATCTGTAACTAAAATTATCAAGTGAGTTGTATGTAATCTCCCAAACAAAACCATACCCTGAAGGGTACACGGATGAGTAAGCAGATTTGCATCGTCCACTTCAAATCGATGGTTCATGCAGAACAGTTATCCATTTATAAAAAATATTATATTTATTTGAAGGTATATATTTTTAGAATATTCCACTAGGATTTTTTTTTTTAAACCCCTTGTGTTGGTCATACCAAGTAGAAACCTACAAGTCAGTTTTTTATGCCTTAAAAGGTGAAAAGAAAGAAAAACATTTTTTTTAAAATAAATGGAATGACCATAGAAAATAAAAAATTTAAATGAGTTATTAGGATCTGAATAGACAATTTTATATATTTTCCAAGTGGCACACTTCCCAAAGAGGTCATACAAGTGCCATTTACTTCCATTTCTTTAGGAAAACTAACTTTTATCTAAACAACTTACCATATTCCAGTTTAAAATAGTTATATAATACTTATAGTGACATATTTTGCATGTTATCATGTTTTTAAAATTTCACATTTCCCAATAAACCTATATAAATCATTAAATGCACTATTTTTGACCCTTAAAATGACCCAAAATGATAAATGGACTTGTAAACTAATTGACAAACACTATTAAAACATTAGTTGACATAACATGACCTATAAATCATGTCATGAAAAAATATTATACCATCTTATAGACCTAAAAATCATATTTTTTACTAGGGGTGTCCTAGTTTGACATAAAAGTCAAATTTGGTTAGCACATACCATTCAGAGGAGTCATATCAAAGCCTCAACAGGAAGTGTGGCTAGGCCATGAGATAGATAGGATGGGACCCAACCATAGATTTTGGGCATTGTATGTGGTTTCATATGTTTTATAAAACTCATGAGATATATATAGATCATTTTGGCATATTGTTGTTGGATGTGTATGTTGTCATTATGGTTGATTTTGGTTTTTCACTCTGGTTGATGTTGTGGATGCTTAGGATATATTTATTTATATAAAATGTATTTATCTTTTGTTTTATATGTTATAGGAAATATATAAGATATGGTTTCTTTTCTATCATTATAAAAGACACATGCTTGGGTAAAAAGACAAAGGCAAAAGGACTTGGAAAAATATAATCAATCAAGAAAATGTACTACACACTATTTCATGATATGAAATGTGTAATAACAAGAAATGACTAAGTATAAATAACTAATAAATTGGAAAAACAAGATGGTAAAATGGGAATTTGTTTTTATACCACTATGAAAGATTTTTCACCAAATTAAAACAAGTAAAATCATACTAAATATCATGTTGAGAAGTATGACAAACAAAGTATTAAAATGGAAGGTATGCAGAAGGGTGAAAATGGTAATAAAAATAAACTAATTAAGTTAATCAATCATATTAAATCATGCTAGTAAATATGAAAGGAAAAAAAAAATCAAAAGATTGGTCTTAAATTGGTCATACTAATTCAAGCTGGGAAGTATGAAAAATTGAAAAAATGGTTGAAATCTTACACGCACTCAGAAAATAAGAAAAAAATGTGAAATAAAAATTAATTAATCATAAAACATACTAAATATAAATATTAGAAGCATGTAAAATGATGTGTAAACTCACAATCAATCAAATCTTATATCAAATTTGACATGTGTAATTTGGAAGGTGACTTGGGTATTGGAAACTTTTGTGAGGAGGGTCGGGTCCTATCCATTGTCTTACATTGTAACTCAACAAAGAGAACACCATTGGAGTGGAATAATTAGGAAAATTAGGTAATCAAGGATGTGGGTAATAAGAAGGAAAATATGGTAATTTGTGAGGATGGTCGGGTCCTATGCATGGTCTTATAAAGCAACTCACAAATGAAATCCCAAGGGAAGGGGGTGATAAATACACCAAACAACAAATTTCTCAAGAGGAATTATAAATAAAATAAATAATGGAAAGGGGAGTGTAAAAATCAAGACTTAAGCTTATAATGATAATACCTTAGGAGGTAAGAGGCATACTAAGGACATGAGAAGACACTAAGTAACTAGTGATCATCTGAAACTTGCTCACTATAGACACAAAGCTTTGTAGGCAAATAGGTGTGCTACTAAGATCAACTCATGAAGGTAGATTGTTACAAGGAAAATTAAAATGGACCTACCATCCCATGATATGTTCCCCTCTCTTTAGGACCCCTTATAGATCTATTAGTCTACTACAAAGATTGGGTACTTACATGATAAATTAGGTAGCACTAAAGCTTTTTTATTTTCCTCTTCTAATCTACTAGCTTACAGCACCCCAAAGGACCTTGGCTCTATTGTGAGGCCAACTATGGAGTTTGCATTTTGATTAGATGAAGGACATGTGATTTGAATAACATATTATATTGTGATTAGACTTTTAAGAATATTTTTTCCTTTTGATATCATTGCCTTTTGTTTAAATTATTTGGCTTTTAACTATCTTTTGAAGGATTTTTAAGATTCCTCCTCCATATGGATTTTTAATGACCAATCATGAGAGAGATAGTGATACACATGAATGAGATATAGGCTAAGGCTAAAGGAAGCTAAATAACCAAAGATAAAGACTATCTAGGAGACTTAGGATTAACAATGAACTAGCATGTGATCTCAAGTCTCAACTATGTACATGTTGATTTTACGGAAAAAAGGAAGAGGGAAAAAAGAGATCCAAAGTGGACCAGTAAGAGGAGAAAATAATGAGATAGATTTTTTTCTAACTGATCACATGGTAAAGGGAGATAATAACCAATGGGAACAAGGTAATTATAACCAAATCACCATAGAAAATTATCGGTGAAAAATAAGGATAATAAAGTAAAAGATAAAAGAAATAAAGTTTTCATAAAAACTCTAAGGAAAAAGGGAAGGGAAAGGAATGATAAATAGAAGAAAATCATATGTAAAAATAAATGATAAGAGAAGAAAGATATAGTACAAAAATTAAGATCATGATAAAAGAGAATTAAAAATTTGACATAGTGTCAAATGATATAACATATATAAATAAGATTGAAACAGACATCCAATCCAAATATAAAAGTGAAATCACCATGCATGTGCTCATAAATATTGGTAAATATTTTCATGCACATTATTCAATACATATAAGTCTATGAATATTTAATAAAATTTTTACTAAGGTCTCCTCAATATTCAATAAATACTAGGCAAATACTTCTTTTTCGATCTCCTCAACTAAAAAAGTAGGAATTCTCAAAGGATGGTCCAATGAATGCATGGAAACATGATCTATGGGATAATAAGGAATCATCAATGGAGAAGCATCCACAAGTGAAGGACTCATGGGTGGATAAGGATCCATGAGTGACAGAAGGTCTACAAGTGAAGGGATCATAGGTGGAGGCATAGAAGGTGGTAGAGCGACCACAGGAGGAGATGAAACTACTAGAGGTGGAGCTATAAGAGAAGGAGGAAATTTATTCTAGGAAAAACCTATGGGAGGAGTGGTATAAGGTCTAAAAATGGTTATAATGTGATCTTTTAGATGTTATTATAAGATGTGACAATGATCAGTGTGATGGGTGACTCATAGATTCCATAGGTAATATACCTCACCATACTTCGAAAAAATTTAGGAAGTACTTTCAAGGTATGTATAGATTCGCCTGATGATGGGGAAGAAGGATTAAAGGTGTCAAGATATTGTTACAAGTCATAATAATGGTAGAAGAATGGTTATCTATCTTATGGAAGTGACAATTATGCTTGTGAGTGGTTTTATTAGAAACACTCATGAAATGAAGTAAAATAGGAGTGGAAGAAGTTGAATAACACTCGTCAACCCATTTGGTGGCTAGAGGAGCCATCTTAGGTTAGGGAAGCAAACCATCACCAAGGGAGGGTGATGATGAGGAATGAATGGAACTATGCTCAATGGAAGGATGAAAAGCCTTAGAAGCAGTGGTAGGATCAACAATAGTAAAAGAGGGAACATGATTAACTATAACAAGCTTGATAAGAGGCTCTATTATGGGAGGGTCAAGATCTATAGAATGTCTAAGGAGGGTTTCAATAACCTCAAGGGTAAACTGACGATTGGAGTTAGGGAACCTAGAAAAGTGGTAAGATCTAGTCATAGTATGATCCATGAGCATAGTCCTCCATGGCTCCTCAGAAATTGGAGGTGTCAGCACCATCTCTACCTACCATAATGGGGGGAAATACAAAAATTAGGAACTAAAAGTGAAGGAAAATGATTAGATGTATGAAAATAATCAAGTGAAGAAGAATGATAATGGACAATCTTAGCATCATGGGCCTAGACAAGGTCATCTAACAATGGATTCTCTAAGTAATAACCATCATTATAATCCAGGGTGTGAATACCAATGACACAAGTAGAGATAACATTGTCATCTAATGATGCATGGTTTGTTAAGCATGGGATATACTAAGAGGGGGGTGAATCAGTATATCATATATCTTATAAAACTTTCCCTTAATCAAAATCCACTTAACCAAACATTCAAGATATGCAATAAAACTGAAACAATAAACACCAGAAAAGATAGAGAGAGACACCAAATATAACATAGAAATCCAATGTGGGAAAAACCATGGATAATAATCTCAATTATATGAATGAGCACCAACTCAAACAATATTCACAAGCACCAACTTATAGGATCACCAACCCCTTTGCTGAGCACTAACACAATAACTATTCATGAGCACCAACCCATAAGAGCACCAAACCCTTTGCTAAGCAACAACACAATAGCAATTAAATAGCACCAACCCATAAGATCACCAACCCCTTTACTGAGCACCAACACAACAATAATTCATGAGCACCAACCCATAGGAACACCAACCTCGTTGTTGAGCACCAACACAACAACAATTCATGAGCACTAACCCACAAGAGCACCAACCCCTTTGTGTATACCACACAACTATCTCTCAGTGTTGCTATCTCAAAAAATGATAGTTCATTAAATATCTCTTTCCTCTCTCACCTTTTCTCTTCTAAGCTAGATATAGAAAATACAAATCATACTCCTCTCTCCCATTGCTCTTTTAAGCTATATATTACAATATCAAAACAAGCTCTCACATTCACATTAGAAATGGCTTCTCAAGCCTTTATTTATAGCTTTCAAAATGACCTTTGGACTTCACCCTTTGTGACCCTTCAATCTTCATCAAAAACGGTGCCAAACTTGTATGACCCTTCATATCCTTGCCTTTTAAAAATCATGTGGTGACCCTTCATGAGCAAAAATGTCCTTCCCTCTTTTGTCCTTATCTTGATGATTTTCATATTCCTCAAAGTGTCCCTTCATGAGAAATTGTGCCCTTCCTCTTTTATCTTCACTTGATGACTCTTGGAATTCCCCAAGATGACTCTTCATGGGAAAATGTGTCATATCCTTCTTTTGTCTTTGCCCCGTGGCTCTTTGACTTCTCTATGGGTCCTTCTTTTGTCTTATATGCAACCAAAAATATATTTTTTAATATTAAATAAATATTAACACACATTAGCCAAGATATAACTATTACAAACATCACTAAACACAATGGTGCCTTTATCACCAATAACGCTAGACCTTTGACATTAATGACAATATTTCCAACATGGTTAATAGAATGCCTAGTCCTAGTTCAGACTAAGGGAATATCATCACAAGGAGGTTTGTAAGAATGAGGCTGCAAAGAAGTAGAAAACTACAAGATGAAATGAGGGGAGAGATAAAAAAATTTCATCTTTAATTTAATCTCATCAGGCTCATCATCATTATAATCTAAAATATTATGATGAATGTTACCAATGAGGTCAGGATGCCCATTGTAACCATATGTTGAGTTGATAGGAAATTTGAGATGTAGACACTCATAGAATGGAACACTTACAAAAGGATCAAGATTAAGAATCTTGATGACATCACGATCTTGGAATTGTTCAAAATTATAAGGGTTAGTGTCACCTTGAATCTTGTAAATGGCTCCATTATGAGGGAATTTAACACATTGATAGGCAAATAAGTGATAACTCTCACGTGATGAGTCCACGACCTACCATGTAATATGTTATAATAAAAAGGGAAGTTAAATATCATCACCTTCACATGAATGGTGATAGGTGGAATGGTAATGGGAATCCACACATAACCTAGAGGAGTTGATCATATCCTTCACATGTGCTGCATGTAGACTTGAGATTACATTTGGATTACCCAAGAGTCTTAATAAAATCAATATAAGTGACACATGTGCCTTAACCCTTGTTAATCAAGGCACACTTAACTTGGATATCATTGATTTATACACTAATGAATAAATGAAGATCATCTACATGAATCATAATAGTATCGATAATTATAAAAGTGATGGGAAATTTTAGAGAAAGAGAAGTGTCTATGGTCTCATTGGCATGGATAGATGTATCTTCAAATTAGTGTAAAATACTATCATCAGAACCAAATAAAGATACCTCCCATCTAGCTAGGGGAGGATGAAGAACATTCATCTTGAATAAGAGTTACATGACGTAGTTTATATTATGTGTAAAATTCCTCATAAGCTCAAGGAATGAAATTTGGGATGGGGGATTAGTGATCTCTATAATGGGATCCCACTCATCATAGCCCATAAGAAGGTTTTTAGATATAGGTGTGTAATGGTTAAGGAGATCCTCAGAAGGAGGAGATAAAGTACATTGGATTTTTATTTAAGAAGAAGAAGGCTTGGAACAAGGTGGTAAGTCATGTTGAGATGATGAACTAGTTGGTTTAATTTGATTGTGAGAATTAGAAGAAGTGTTAGTAGAATATTCATTATCATTAGTATTGGAATATGATGCAAGAGTGGTAGAAATAGAATGAGATGTGCTATCCAAGGGAGAATCATAAATTAGATCATCAAAAGTTATAATATCTTCTTGCCCCAACTCATTTAAATGAGTTAAATAAAAATCCTAGATAACACGATATGTCTTATGGGATGGAGGAGTGTGTACAAGTTGGAAATCAATAAAATCCATCACCCTTTGCATATTAGTCATTCTAACCATATTCTTTTCAAAAGTTGGTTTAACAAGATTTTATAGATTATTGGTGGAAGGGGTGGTCTTGTCTTGAGTATCTTGAATTATTTGATGATTAGGTAAAGGATCCTTATATATATCCAAATGAACATTTGCTTGATTCAAGGCTTGAGTTTTGTCATTTGACTTATAGTCCTTGAAAATAATATCATAGGCTTGGTGATGCTTAAGGATAATATAATCATGATTGAAACTAGGTTCAAGAAGAAAATCCATAGCTAAATTATGAATTTGTCTATAATTCTCATGATAATGACCCCAACTAGCATGAAACCAACAAAACTTGTTAGGATCATAAGAAAATTTCACAAGATGAGTAGGGTCAAGTTATCATGGAAGAGGCTTGGGTAGATGATTAAGTAATTCAATCAATGATAAAAGTTTGTGAACATTGATGTTATTAAGTGAAGATAAATTAGGATTAGTATCTTTTTAAGAAGAAGAAGTTGGTTCTAAATAAGGGTTAGGAATGACAACTTGAATATTGTGAATGGTGTCATAAGAATCAGTAACATCATCATTGGTAATATTAAGGTGTTTGTTCTTTAGTAATAGACAAGGACTTGTATAAGGCTGGGGTGGCTTAAATTGATGCATTAGGAAATCTTGTCTTTTATCTTGGTCAATACCTTCCTCCAAGGTACATCAAGAGAGAGTGCAGACTCAATATTATACTTTAGGAAAGAAAGCAAATGTAAAGAGATGAAAATTATTGTCATCCACCATGTTATGTTCACATTTATTTGAAAAAAATTTCCATCTCTTCACAAAGGCTTAGGAAGTTTCATTCTTATGTCATTTTCAATTAATGAAATGGGCCAAAGTATTTTTAGGAAGATCATTAGCTTGGAATTACTAAAATAAAGCATTTACTAAGTCTGCTAAACTAGAAATGGAATGAGATCTAAGTTGATTGTACCAATCCAAAGAATCACATATGAGGGTTTTGGCTAGGAGCTTGATAGAAGCAAAGGTATTTAATTTGACACAATCCTTGAAAATATTTCCAAATTTTTTAAGGTGAAGGGTAGGATCGATTGACCAATTATAAGATATTATAGGTGTTATTCCTCTTATATCAATGTTGGAAATTTGATTAGTAAGAGGTTAATTTTGTAGATATTTAATGGTTTTATTAACTAAAGGTGGTTGAGAAATGAGATTTCCTTGAGAATCTTGAAGAGGAGGAGGGGGAACATTTTTTCTATGTGTGCCCTAATCCATTGGTTGTAGATGAGATTGAAGGTTAAGGAGGTGGTTTTGCATTCTCATCATTTGATTTATGTTATGCGCTTGCAAGTTATTCATTTTTTTTAGGTTTTGTAACAAATTTTGGTGTGCTTGATTAAAATTAGAAGCATTATAATTGGTATTTTTATTGTTATTAGTAGCTTGGGTAACACTATTAGTGTTGATATGAGCTTGAGAATAACTATGAGAATTTGAGGCACTAGTGACAAAATTTTCTTGTGAGGCAAAAGATGGACTAGTTAATGGTTATGAAGAAGAAGCACTAGAAGCATGATTGCCTTAGGTAGAAACTAATGAACTAATGGAATGATTAATGATGGTGGACCTTATGAGAGGCCCACTAGATGTAGAACCCGACATGTTAATAGAGATACTAGTCATGGAGGTAGAAGAGGTTAGCGAAGAGGAATTCATGGCATAAAAAGGAATCAAAAATGAAGGAAGAGGTTGAGAACCAAAGAAAGTGGTACCTAAAAATATTTTTGAGAATGTAAGAGTGGGTAAATTAGGATCTTTTTTCTACCACTAATCATGAAGTTGTAAATGGTAGAAAGATCATTTCCTCTATGTTGAGGAAATTTGGAGATAAAGAAAATAATTTAA
The DNA here is from genome assembly GCA_037957365.1 of Torreya grandis. Classification (NCBI taxonomy): domain Eukaryota; kingdom Viridiplantae; phylum Streptophyta; class Pinopsida; order Cupressales; family Taxaceae; genus Torreya; species Torreya grandis. The sequence goes on from JARHVA010003996.1 coordinate 1,481,015, forward strand.
GGAATATACTCTAACTTAATGTGGTCTTATAAGAAAAAATGATTATGCTATGAAGAGGTGTGAGGATGGTTCCCATAGTTCATCATGTAAGTGGAAATATGAACATTACTAACATCTAAAAGAGGATCCACACTCTATCTATGGGACACCCTATTATGATTGGTAAAGTTCATCATGTCTGTTGACTGTGATTAACTGTCATTATCCAATAAAAATTCCATGATGAAGGGAAAATAAGAAAGATGAGACTGTAAAGATAAAAGGAGGTGAGTAAAACTATACAAATTCAATGGGGTTGATCTAGTATAGTTTACAAAATGTAGAAAAAAATACTAGGTCAACTGGGTCGATCCAGTATAAAAAATAGGGAACTTAAGAAGTTTAAAAATAGACTAAAAAAAGAAACAAGCTAACTTTGAAAGTAATGAAAATTAGTAAGTACAAAAAATAAATAGACGACCGATTGGATTAATTTTGGCTAATCCAATTGGAGCACACAAAATAAAATCTTTAATTACTATTGGTTAATGAAATCTTTTGCACACACAATTGAGCAAAGAGCAAGCAAATATTTTGAAAAGTAAAGATAACTAATTGGTAAGCGTAAAATGTTAATTAGATTATTAATAATGATTTTTAATGTGATGGGAAGTTTGCTATAATCAAGGTGATAGATAACAATCTAAGGATGGTTTCATGTATTTTGGATTGAAATGGACTATAATGGCAATGATACAAGCTTGGTATTGGGGCCTAGCCTGTCACTTCACATAGCACAATGATAAGGGTGTCATGTGCTTAGCCATAATATACTATTAACTATGTTTTAGAAGAAATCCAAGTAGGTTGGCCTAGGGTAGATAAATGTTAGAGTTCTTGTTTATGTTATGTGATTTGGTCGTGTGTGCATAAAATAGAAATAGTGAAACTAAGTGATTAATTAAAAAGCCCCTAATTAGACTATGTGTACTATTCTAAGCATTAAGCAACATGAAAAAAATGTGAGATAACTACTAATAGATATGAGGTTAATTCCAACTTTGAAACAAGGTATAGTGTGAAAAATATATGCACAAAATACAAAACATGGTTGATAGGGTTGAACCTATTGTGTGGAAGTAAGGTTTGTAAATGAATTGGGTTGGTAGTGTCGATCTAGTTATTTTAGAGAACACATAGAACACAAAATTGGATCGATAATGTTAATTTAGTTGACTATGCAAGGGAAATTTTTAAGACTACAAACTATGAAATGAAATAAAGAAAGGAAAGAAATAGAGAAGTTGAAAAGAACCTTGGTGGATCAAAGATGCAATGAAGGAGATTTTTGGTCTAGAACACAGAAGTATGCTTGAGAAACCTACAAACTAGGTCAACATAATCGATCAAGATATACAAGAACCTACTAAAAAAGTGTTGAAACTCTAAAGGGTCGATTGGGTTAACCTACTAGGTTGAGTTGGGTGTTTGAAAGGTTGGAAACCTATACTAAGTTGATTGGTTTGATTCAGTTTCCTATTCTTGCAAATTGTGCATAGATAAAAAGAGTTGGGTTCACAAAATTGATCCAATATGTCAAAATATATGATAAAAATGATAATGAAAATAAACAAAATAAATGAAGGAAAAATTGAAAAAATCCTACAAAGGTTAGTTCACATTAGGTTCACTAGTATGTATGTAATCGAAAATGCATCATGTATATGAATTAATCCTAGATCAAATAAGATAGATCACACCTAGACGTCTAACATGGAACACACTTGTTAAGCAAGAGCATGACCAATATGGGGATCCGATAGACCTAATTAGGAGATCACTTATCATAACACATCATGCTAAGAAGGGTTCCAAAGCCTATAGTCTAAACCAATCATACAACAAACCTAATGGAGTCTTAAGGTTTTAAATATTCACTCTATTATAATAAAAAGAAATAAAAATCTAATCTAGTGTACACCAAATCTTGTGGCAAAAAATGAGGGTCATAAACAATAAAATAAATAGCTAAACTAAACGTGTGTTAGAAAAAATATACTCAGTCAATGTATATAGAATCCTAAATACATGGAGAGAATAATATAAATGCATTATCTATCTACTCTAACCAAAGAGAAATAAAGTCAGGAACATTTACATCTGAATATGAATCCACTGAGCCTCAATGTCTCCCTTGCCCAAGGTACTTCGCAAGAGATTATTGTGGTATTTAATGATAACCAAGATAAATAAGATCTAAGCTACACAACCTATCTAAAAATCCAAAAGACTTCTCTAAAAGATAAGATCCATATCTCCAAAGAAAGTATGGAACCCTAGGATTTATTCTTTATGTAGAATGATCAATAATAAAATGTTTTCTCACACTTCTTCACTAATAATTCTTAGCTTGTGAAATGGTGAGAAATGATCTTGTATATATAGGGGGATCTTGACCTAAACCCTTCTAGGAACATTGGATATATAGGGTTCACCCAGTCAACCCATTGTGTTTTTAGGGATAATTTACTATGTTTGTGTTAGGCTGGTTGAAAGGCTAATAAACCAAGTAAAGAATGCCCGTAAATTGTACTGGGTCGAACCAGTTGACCCAGTATAACTGACAGTTAAAAATGATGTTTAGGTAATAAATGGAGGAATGAAAGGAGGAAAAGACTATAATAGGTAAGACTAAGAAGAACAAGCTTAGGGTAAATGGTTTTAGGACACAAGTGCATAGATATCAAGTGGAAAAAGGGACAAAAATCTTATGAAGCACTGATGGTCTATGCACCCCTTTCCTGGTGTACCCATTAAGGCATGCACTCAAAGAGATTGAGACTCGATAGGTTCTTACAAGATAAAAAGTGTCAATAATCAATAAAAGTTTAAAAATATTATGTGTGTACACAACCATGTGGATGCTTCTAGGTTTTTCATCACCTTTGATCTAATGAATTAAATATGGGTCATGGAGTGTCCATTCTTATCAAATAACAAAACACTAATTATTCATCATCATATTATCTATGGGGGAAATTCATTAGCATGAAAATGGTGTCAAGCTACCCTAAATACCCATATATTAATGCGTTCTACCTACATAGCCAGCTTTAAATAAGACCTTATACTTATGTAGTTATCCCCTATGTGTAGGATTATGTGTGAATCATGCAATGTGTGATAATCAAGTATAATGGTGACCTAACTTATAACTTGTAAAATATATAATTTTGGTTGATCCATCGGTAATTCAATCCTATATATGTGTTTTACCTATGATTGATATTAAAATAGGAAAAAATAGTGAAGTTTTGCTCAATTTAATGCTTGATAGAATGTTTTTGATAAGTTATATTAGTATGTGATAGGTGAGGAATAAATCAGGGTTGATTCTTTATTTATATCAATCCCTTTAGAGAATATCTCATATTAAATATCTTGGGCCAATTGTTCAGATACATTTCATTTAAAAATTAGATGACTTTAGGGCACTATGCACTTATGTCAGATTAGGATACCTATGTCAATATAGGTGTCTATCTAAGACACAATTGTTCAGGGATCCAAAAAATAGATACATACATAGAACTTGCGTATGCATAAGTTAATTGAGTTTTAAGCATTTTGGAAAAGATAGAAACCCTTGGTCATCAACATAATACTAGTAATATTAATAGATAGGCCAAGGGGCACAAGAGATTATATACAAGACTTACATAACTAGAAAAATTATAGAACTATGGGGAATAACCAAGGTCTAAGTTTGACCAAGTGTAAAATACTAAGTTGTTATATAGTTCATAAATAGTGTTTAAATTTGTTCCCTCTTTAATATAGTAATGAAATTTATTGTTTAAATAAAATAATTATGTACATGGGTGTGTAAAACACACCTCATATTATCTTCAGCCCAACTTGAGTACTTTACTAATGACTCACCTGTAACCAAAAACATGTTACACTATATAATCAATGCATATAATTTGAAAATTAAAAGTATTTAAATGATTGAAATTGAAAGAGAGCGAAGTTTAGGAGTACACCTATCTATCAATGCAATTGTCTTGCCTTTTGGAGATTTAATTTGAAAAATGTATCATTATAAATAACTATAATTGAGTTTTGGATAATATATGAATCTAGAAAGTTTATATATCTAGTGTGTGTGTGTGTGTGTGTGTGTGTGTGTGTGTGTGTGTGTGTGAGAGAGAGAGAGAGAGAGAGAGAGAGAGAGAGAGAGAGAGAGAGAGAGAGAGAGAGAGAGAGAGAGAGAGAGAGAGAGAGAGAGAGCATGCACCCAAGCTTTGATAAAAAATGGATTACCACATATCAATTAAGTGTATCTCAATCATACAACCCAATCATACTTATAGTTGAGTGAGTGCGAGTGAACCAAGTCAACTCATACTATCAAAATTGTGAGGCTAGATGATACCATGAATTTCAACCTATAAACTTTGAAATATTGAGTGATTCAATGACCTCAACCATAACCAAAAATATAACTAACTATTTTAGTAGATTGGATCAATATAGTTCATAAAAGTCTAACATGGTGGGTGGTGATAGTCCTTGAAAGTGTTTTGAATCTTAAACTAATTTTTATTTTTCAATATTAGATGCACACTATATAAAATATGCACTTATATATGTCCCATGGTATAAATGTATAAATTTCTACCATAAATGTGAATTTGAATAATCTAACTATGTGATTTGATGAATATGTAAATTTGAATAATTATGAGTGACATGATACCATAACATGCCCCCATTATACATGGATGAATCTAAAAATTGATATAAGTGCCAATGTAAAAAATATTATTCCATAACATGCCCCCACTATTTATATAAACCTACAAATGTGTGGAATCCATGTCTCTATATGGCATTCCCTCACTAAATCTAAAACTATGAATATGTGGACACCATGTCTCTATGACATTACCCCACTGAATTTGAAACTATAAGTGTGTAGAATTCATCCCTCTATGATAGTTCCCTAATGATATTACCCCCTTTTAGGTGAGGCAAGACATAAATTGGTAGCTAACTTAGATCAAAATGGATAAGCTAACCATATAATTATGAATGAACCATGTGGTATGCAAGAGAACATGCCTATGTTAAAGTATCATTAAAGTGCATATAATGAGATCACATAAAGGCTTAAGATTCATGATAAATACCATGTCAACATATATATAGTAACATTACAAGCTCAACAATTAACTAAACACATACACAAGAGTAGTCAAAATCAATTCAGAAGGTAATGGTCTAAGGAGGCCACAAGCAAGGAGTATGTTCAAATGACACACAATCGAATGGACATGACTTATTCAAATCTCCACAAAAGAAAAATAATGACATATTTAAATGTCCATATGATAAGCAATGACATATTCAAGTGTCAAAGAAGAAAATAAAGGCATGTGGGGGGGAAATAATGGATCATACTCAAATGATTAACAAAAATGACAATAAAAAAGCAAGACTTTCAAGTAAATACATAGTGAAAACATAAACATCTAGCATAAACAAATCATAATAGATTATGGATCAAATGTAGCAAAAAATTTCAAGTACATATCATATAAAATACACTATGAGAGACATAGTCATTAATAAAGGTATGTTTAAATATATACATGAGCTCAAACATGATAATATAAAAACCATATAATGATATAACCTATATGTATTGTGATCATAGAGGTAGATCCCACCAACATCTTGGTGATGTGAAGAGAGGGAAAACCTAAAATCCATAAGTGCATATATCATGTATATGTTTATGTCTCTATCACTCTCAAATATAAATGTGAAACACATGTTTATAAATAATTAATTGATATGATATCCATCAACATTGAACTAAAACATAGATGCCAAGGAGCCAATAGAATATGTGGATGATAACCATATTTTTGGATTTTTTTTTGTTTGTATTTTTGGAATATAAGAAGAGTCTCACATGATATATTTATGCAAGTTTATAATTTTTATTGGGATCTTTAGAGGTTTTCCTTCAAGTGTACTAAGACAATGTACAACTTTTATTAATTTTTCTATAGCTTTAAATGGTCCCAACCAATTTGGTTTGAACATTCATTTCTTATCATTTTCTGCATTAGTAATTTTTAATTTTCTTTTAGTACCATGTCACCCACAACAATGTCAGGTGGCTGACTCTTTTTATTATATGTTCATTTAATGTGATCTTGATAAACTCATAAGTGTTCAATAGCCTTTATGTATTTTTCACTAAACTATTCTAATTAATGTAATAGCTTTCCACAATATTCATTATCTTTGATGATAAATTTAAGACAAACAAAAAATAAATGTATCTCAAGCTTAATTGGTAAAATTTATTCTATATCGTATACCAAAAAATAAGGCATAACCTGGGTATCTATGTGAACACTACTACGGTATGCCCTTAAGATATACACCATATGTTGGTGACATTCAATACTATATCAGTCAACTATATTGCCAATTATCTTTACAATAGTCTTATTGGTTGCCTTTACATGTCCATTTCATTGTTGGTAATAAGGTGTATAAAAGGTAGGCTTATTTTTGTATTTAATGTAAAAGTATTTTACCATATTTTTAAATGATGATCCATTATTTAAAAAAATAGTTGAAGGTATGCCAATGTGATAAATTATATTGGTCATTAAAAGGTTGCATATGTCATCCCCTATAGTAAACTCAAGTGGAATCATTTCCATATATTTTTCAAAATATTTTATACTTGTTATTATGAATTTGTGTCCACCATTGGATAACAGATTTATCTTTCCAATCAAGTCAAAACCCCCTAAGGAAAAAGGCCATAGTGAAACAATTAGCTATAACTCATGCAATAGAGAATGATTCAAATTTCTATAATTTTATCATTGTAAACACAAATTTTCACATTTAATACATTATTGTTCCATGGTAGTCCAATAATAATCTTGGATTAATAGTTTTTGTGACATGGCCCATCTACTGAAATGCCTACATACTCATTATCATGCATTTATAAGATTGCATTGCAGGATTAATCTTTATTTAAACATCAAAGTAATTATCTATGAAAACCTTGTTTGAACAAATCATTTCCATTAATAACATTACAAATTTCTTCATATTATAGTTTGGACTTATCTTTCCACCTAAATTATTATGATATATAAACATGATAGAAGAAATTATAAATATCATTATACCATTCTGATTTTGTATAACCATGAGTAATAGAAAGAACAACTAATGAATCCATTTTAGAAGAATAAATTAAAGGATCCCATAACCATTGTATGGTAAATTCAATGTGGTCATCATTGATTTCAAAACTCATTAATGGTGGTTATCTTTATAGGGAACACTATCAATAGAAAATGTATCAAATGTCTTTGTGAGTTTATCCACAATTTATTTATATGGTATAAGATGATCCTCTTTGGTCTTGTAATTATTGGTAACATGATTAACAACAAATTTATAATCACAAATAACATTATTGTCCTTTATATGAAACTTGTGTGATATGGATAACCCAATTATAAAGGTCCAATTTTCAGCTATATTATTAGTGCACAAAAAGCTTAATCTTTAGGAGAAAGACATGTACTCATCCTAGAGGGTGAAAAATAGAATACTAACATCATCCCTTGTTTTGCATCTAGATCCATCGAAGAACATTATCCATGAATTAGAAGATATAGTATATGCCCCAAATTCATCACAAAAAGCTTTAGTGAGTATAACAAGATCTAGTAAGGGAGATACAACTAATTGGTTGGCTACAACTTGACCTTTTTTTGAGTTTTGTGATACAAATATAAGATAAAACTTTTTAAGTTACATCAAACATTTTTCAATGCATTGGTTATGTATGTTTTGTCAATAAGGAACTTTAATGGATCTTCTTTAATTATAACATGAATATCATTATTTAATAGATAATGCCATAGATCTTAAGTGGCAAAAACCAAGGATGAACATAAATTTTCCATTTTTATGTATTTGTATTCATAATTGGAAAATTGGTGATTGATGTAATATATTGCATGCTCTTTATGATCATTATTGTATTTTTTTAATAGGGCCCCAAGTGCCTCATGAGTGTCTAAGATATAAAGAAATAATGGTCTATCCAGAATCAGAGGCATGAATATTGGTGGGTTTAATAAATATCATTTATTTTTGTAAAATATTTGATGACAAACATTATCTCATATAAATTTTATGTCCCTTTTATAAAACATGTGAAAATAATTGTTTTATCAACCAAGTAGTGAAACACCGAATACGCTGAAGGGTGTGTGTTTGATTCATATTGGGTTCACCAAATGTTTAAACTAAACTAGATATGTATACTTTTTAAATAGTAAGGGCTAAAAATATAGAAATGAATAAGCATAAGGGTGATAAATAGATCTATAGTTGTAGACAATATTTTTTTATTATGTATTACCTTAGTCTTGTATATTTGGCAGACTCATACCTTGGATGTTTTTCTTAGTTTTACACATGCCTTGCTTATATGATCCTTGTATTTTATTTAATATATCCCCCTTGGACTATCTCTTAGTTAGACCAGTCTTATTTTGATGACATAGACATTCTATCTTGCCTAAAAATATTAAAATATACTTATCTCACACTTCTACGAGTTATGATCATGTACCTATTTTGATACTCCCTTAACAGTAACATCTAGGATAGATAATAACATCAATGTTATTGTCTTAACTTGACACAAATTTCTAGTATCCTAAATTCATCCAATTCAAAAATAAAATGTATCATAATGGTTTACCTAAGTTATTTAACGTGAGTTATCTTGATAGGATTGGTATAAATATAATATCAACCCTCATTCATTCCTCACCTAACTACAAATGGGGAACACCTATAAAAGATCAAAAAGACCAAGGCACTTATTAGAAATCACTCTATCAAACACTCAATTGATTAAATCTTCTCTATTTCCATATCAGTCATAGGTAAAACACAAATATAGGTTTGGAGTACTAAAGCAGCATTCATAAATTTTCCAAGTTACAAGTTAAGTCATTGTTGTAATTTATTTATACACATTTCATAATTCACACAAAAGCCAACTTATAGGGGATAACTATATGACTATGAGGCCCTCTTATGAAATATTGTCTATGTGGACAACACCCTTTGATAATGTGACCATTTTAGGTCAGATCAATACCATGCTCACACTAGCCCATTTTTTCCCAAGGTCACATTAAAGATGGAAAGCTATGGTTTTACCATTTCACCAGGAGCGATAATCCATGACCTAGATCTAAATGCATTAGACCAAAGCAAAATCCAAACCCAGATGCATCTACATTATCACATCTTATTTGAGTAGATATTTCATACAAGACAATAGCATCAAGCTCAGACATTGGCATCAATATGACCATTCTAGGCTAATGTAAGTATCCAAAAAGATAGAGACACTAGATCCATAGTTTAAAAACTATTCCAGAACCTTTGTTGCACTTGATTTCTTCTTTTACCATATTCAACACTATGTTATCACCAAAACAAAATAAGTACTATCTTTTATGTAATTTCTATATTTACCATAGTTGTATATTGTATTAAGATCTTATATCAATTTAATAAATTAAACATATAGTACATTTACATTTGGCACATTAATTGGCCTAATGTCAATATGATATTCACCCTTATGACCTATCATTTCTAAATCCTTAACCTTGTCTAACCAAGAAATGATTCTAATCCACATTAGGGTTTAACATTGTTGAACTTGATCTTTAAACATCAAATCCTAGGCCATCTAGGGTTTTCTCATTTGTTTTCTTGTTGTTGATTCCCAATTGATAAATCTTGCAATCATGTTTTCCATGGACATCTTTGTAAATTATTTCATGGTCCAATACCTTATAGTTGTTATGGTTTACTATGTTACACATCTTATAAACATTATTAATCAGATTCATGTGCATAATGAGAGAGTGTTAAAATGGAGACAACATTTCATATCTCTTCAAAATTCCTCTTACAGTGATACAGAGTTGTATCTGTGACAATGTGCATTTTCTCAACCATTTTTTTTACCCATGCCTTATTCAAGTGACAATTACCATCCTACACCCATTATTTACCCATGGATTATATTATATTTACAATCCATATTATAACTATTCAAATATATAAGGTTCCTCAACCTACAATGCCACCTATTAATATATAAGTGCCTCCTAAGCCTAAACTTGTGATAAAATATAAGTGATATGACCTTGTTGACCAATTGAGAAATAAACATGTTAACATTTCAATACTTGAGCTCCTAAAATAATCAAATGTTTATGTAGAGTAAATATTTTTATTCTATGTTGCATTCAAATTTTTAGTTGTGCACTACAGTTTTGGTTCGCACATACCTTGGTCATGGTGGCAAGAGTTTTGGAGAAGAGTGCGAGTTTATTTCTTTCTATTATCGAAGTGCAGCAGAAGCTACCAAGTGGCGTAGTCTGAGCATAGGTTCTCTTTCCCCCTTTTCGATTCCTTCATTCCATTTTTTGCCTAAGTGTTAAATTTGAGCAGAGGCTACCAAGTGTCACTTTTTGAAACATGGAACCAACCAATTGGCGTCATCCAAGACACTTTGCATAAATTTCAAGAGAGCCATAGAACATGCCACGTATCTAATAGCAAGCAAAATGCATCATGTGATGACATCTGTGTCTCTTATTGATGCCTAAGTTTCATTCTATTTTTAGACAAGGGTTTTCAACAAGCTAAGTAGCAGGAAGAAGCAAAAAGTGCCAGATGGTAGTCGTGAAAGGTCCTGGACTACTTTTTCAAAGGAAAGTAGAAGTCACCACGTGTCAACATCTAAGAGATAGTCAGTTCAATGCCTGGGTTTAATGCCTTGGTTAAATGTTTTTAGTTCAATACCTCGGCTAACATTTAAATGGTGCATAGTGTTGAACAATTGAACCATTTAACCATTTTGGTTCATTGGGTAGTTCAAGGGAGTTTCCCAAAAATCGAAGGGGTTAAGTACCTTTTTAGAGGGTAGAAAGGCATCATTTCATTTTGTTTAAAGTGCCAAAGAGTAGTGAAGACTGCCAAGTATCACTTTCTGAGCCCCTTTCTACTTTATTCTTAAAAGAAGTAGAACATGCCACATACCCCTAGTAGGAGAAGCAGAAGATGCCACGTATCTTCCAAAGAACAGTGAAGGCTGCCACGTGTTAACTTTTGAGAGATCATCTTCAAGATTCATTATCAAATAAAGATTGTGGTGGGTCTCAGGTGTTATTTCAAAGGTCCACAAAAGCTACCAAGTGTCACCATCTGTAGGAGCCTAATATGTGCCCCAAATGATTCTACAGCATAGTTAAAGAGAAAGCAAAAAGAGCCATGTGTCTTCAGTAAATCAAGTAGAAAGTGCCAAGTGTCATTTTTTGGTGCCTTCTAAGTAATAAGAATATTTTTAGGGAATTGACTAAGTGTCCTCTTGTATTTCAATAGGACAAATTATTTTGTGTATCTATTTTAGCAATTGAGGTAGGGGTGAACTTAGCGAGATTTAATTATGGTAGGTGGAGCAGTTCACTAGGTAGATTTGTTGCGGGCCTATAAACATTAAAAGAGGTCATCTATTTGTCCCTTGTAAGCAGAGGAGAGTGGACAGTTGCATGGCTAAGCAGGTGATGGAATGAATAAATTTAGGCACAAAAGGAGGTACTAGACATGAATTGACATGTCACAGTCAGGGCAACTGCCCCGCTCCAACATGGCCCTTCTTGATAAGACCAGGATACATCTAAGGCATTAAATGCACCAAATGCCATACTATCTTATCTGTAAAATCTAATGTTATAAGGGAAAAAAGATATATAAAAAAGGGGATGGTAAAAAGTTTAGAGAGGGGGAGAGCTAGTGACTAAGAAATATCAATTGCTTTTGTCTCATTTTCTTAAGTTGTAAAGTTCATGTAACTGTGAATGTTTCTGTGCCTTTTATGTGGCTGAAATATTTAAGAAGATTGAACTCTATGCCTTTGTTGATATTATCTGTGTCATTTTAAAAATTAGTCTATACTGTAGATTTTTTAGAGTTGTGATTAAGAATGTCATTTGCTTTTGTCTCATTTTCTTGAGTCAGAATTTTTACATAATTGTACGTGTTTCTGTGCCTCTTATGTGACTAAAAGATTATTATAAGAAGATTGAACCCTATGCCTTTGTTGACATTTTCTATATCTCAACAAAAGAAGTCTATGTTGTGAGCCTATGTTTCTATTATTTCAATCTTTTACATTGATCATGCACTTGTTTGCTCTTAAATGTAAATGAATCCTACATATATTTTCACTGTGCTTAAGATTAGGATCAAAATTACACTCAGGCGCGTCGCTATAGTTAGGTTTCATTTCTTGCATTTGCATTTATATTTAATTTTCTATCTTTTTTCCCCACATTGGATACAAAATAAGAAACCAGCTTCTCTAAAATTTGGAGGTTGTTTCAAGCCGTAATATCCCACAGCTTGAAACTTCCCATTGTTGTTAATTAGAATCAAGTGCAATTTTAGGCATCAACAATTTTTGGCATGCCTGGTGGGACTAGTCTTGAAGTTTCTTTCAAGACCATATGAACTAGAGAGTTGTGAGGAGTCAAAGCTGTGGACCGATCAGATCATAGTCTGCTACAAATATAGGTATTCTTTTGCCACCTTTGGTAACAAGTCCAAGGAGAAGAGCTAACTAGTTTATACCAATACCAAATATGGGAGACCCTATACCCCCAAGGAATTATGTAAGCTGAAACATTGGTAGCCCCTTAATCTTCCCAACACACCAGCCATTTGGGATCTTATCCCAATAAATGCCCTAAAAGCTTTGCTTAAATTTAGTGGGTAAGACTCAAAAACACCTACAGAACATCTTCAAGATGTATCAAATGTCTGTGTTATACATGTTGTCACACATCAAAATGTGGCCATAAGGTTATTAGTAGCTTATTTTAAGGGGAAGGCTTTAGAATGGTATCGATCTTTGACCCCAAATACCATATCTACATGGGACCAGCTTGGAGATCTATTTTTTGAAAGATTTGCAGAAAAGGGTGATAAGTCTTCCTTGTTACAGTAGTTAATCACCATTCAGAGGGGACCACAGGAAGACATGATTGACTTCAATACCAAATTTCAAAAGACTTGGGATACAATCCCTACTATAGCTAGACCACTACCAGGTATGGCCATAGTGTTTTATCTCAAAGCATTAAATTTAGATATATCTGTTATGATTTGGTCACTTGGAGGACACACTCTGCCAGAGGCTTATGAATATGTGGTCAGAACTGAGAATCACTTAATAGATGCTGGAAAGTTACCTCTAAGGTGCCCCATGCCCATGTTCCCCAAAATTTCCTTGCCATTACCTCAATAAGTTCCTAAATATGTAAGCCCACCTGTGTCTATGTACACTTACCCTCAACCATTTGTGAAAAAACCTACCTCTGCTTAGTCATCTGAGATGGATGATATCAAGAATATCCTGAGGACATCTTCTAATGAGCTGATTAATATAAAGAGGTAGCAGAATAATTTCCCTAAGCCTCCTTATCAAGGCTATCAATAAAATAGCTTTTTGTCCCAACCAAATCAATATCAATGTCCTCTAAAACAGACTAACCATCAACCAGCAAATTAATTAGTTGCAGTTCCCACACCCTCACAGACCATCCCTCCCAACTCAAATAGGGAGATGGCTCCATGATAAAATAATTATGTGGAGGATATTAATGCCTAGTGTTTCCCTTGTAATAATGCTCATACACCTAAATATTGTCCTAGGGGTAATCTACAACAAAGGGTGGCTGAGTAAAGAAGAATGGATGGTTAGTTTGCCAATACTAGTGACAATAAAGCTTACCAATCTCTTGGTATGCAAAATTCAGTCCTAGTGGCTCAAATGCAAGGAATGTCCTTACAACCAGAGGAAGAAATAGCCGTGGAACATGCTTTATTCTCATGGGTTGAAGATGAAGAATCAGTTTTCTTAAATGAAGCATCTACCTCCCAAAGACCAGTGGTGCAATCTGATTACTACACTAGATCAAAGATGAGAATGGTGGAACAGCCTAAGATTATAAGTGGTCAAGTCAAGAATAATCATCCATCTCAAGGGAAAAGAAACACTGCTGTTAGACAAGAAGTGCCTCAACCGATGCAAGATCAAGGGATTTTTGCCCAAATTTAGGAAAAAATGAGGTATCCTTATGTCCAAAAAACTTAGTCTTTGGGACCAATCAATATAGTGAATCAATTAAAGAAGACTCTAGCCTAGGTATCAATATGGGATATATTGGCTATTCCTAAATAGAAGACACTACTATAAGAAGCTCTGCAAGGCCAAGCAATGCCCAAAGGTGTTGTTACCTAAGAAGGACCTACTAGAAAAGAAAATCTCAAGGATACAATTCCTCATCAGACAACAACCTTTGTGAATGATGCAACACAAGTAAGTAAATCCAAACTAGAGCCATTCTATTTGACTCTGATAGTTGGAAAGAAACTCTTGCATAATGAACTAATAGATTCAGGAGCTAGTACAATAGTGATGCCCAAGCAAATAGCTAATGCTTTGAAAATAAAATATGAAACCCTTGCGAAAGGAGTTATGCAGCTAGATGGCAAAATAGTACAAACCATAGGGAGAATTAAACAACTCCCATTGTAATTATACACATGTCCCAACATAATTATCAACCAAGATGTAGTTGTCATAGATATACCTCATGTTTTTGGTCTATGTTTATCGAGAGACTTTATATAAAAAATAGGAGGATATATGTCTCTTGACTAGTCTCACCTCATCTTGAGAACCAGATACAGTTCAAAGATGAAAATTCTATCGGAACCACTATCCAAAGAACATATCACCAACAAACCAACAACAAGATCAGAGGTAGATCATGCTATGTTAAATAAGGAGGAAAGGATTTTTATTGAAGAGCTAGGTTACAGGACTAAACATGATCAAGAAGAAGAAAATAGCCAGTTGTTGGCTATGATGCATAGTGATCCGTATGGGAACTATGACTCTACTGGTTTGGGCACATACGTCATTTTTTATGAGGACCAGGCAATCCCAAATGTTATAAGGGAAGAGGCACCTACTACTCAATATTCAGAGATTTGGACTTTGAATTTTAATGGGACTAGAAGTAAACATGGTGCTAGAGCAGGAATTTGTCTTACTGCTCTAAATGGTGATAAAATTTTAAGGGCTATTTGATTCCAATTTGCATGCACTAATAATGATGTTGAGTATGAATCTTTAGTACATGGGCTCCTATTAGCCAAGAGAAAGAGAATAAAGAATCTAAAAGTAAAAGGAGATTCAAAATTAGTAGTAAAGCAAATTAGAGAAAAGGTACCAGCCAAAAATGTGAGAATGACATCCTATAGACATAAGATTTTGGATTTGATAGAAGATTTTAAAACTTTCAATATTGAGATAGATCCTAGAAGTCAAAACTCTAAAGCTAATAATATGGCCTTGATTGGCTCATAGTTTAATCTAGTGACTAGCTTATTAATTAAAAATGAGTGAGTAAAAGTTATAGTGAGGCCAACTATTCCAGATAATGATGAGAATTGGCAAGTATTCGAAAATGATGCTTAGGTAGTCTCTTTCTTACAACAATTAGATGAGTTTGTTGATTAGTTGTAAACCAAAATTGAAGAGGCATATGGTGATCAGATCATACAATTGAGGACTAATAAGCTCCCCAAGGGCTTGATCACCTTAGAAAACTTGTTTGACCCAGAGGATGTAAGCCTAGAAAAGAAAAGGTTCTAGGTAGACAAAGCAGACTATTCTGAAATAGAGGTGAGTGATGGGAAAAGGCTAAAAGTTGGAAATTTTGCAACTCAAGAAGAGAATGAAAGACTAATCAAATTATTCTAGAGATATGATAGATTCATAGGTTGGAGCTATGAAGACCTTCATGGATACAATAAAGACATTATTCAACACACAATAGAACTAACTGAAGGGTCTAAACCCATTTAGACAGAAATAGAGTCCAGTAAATCCAAGGATTGAGCCTCTAATGGTAGATGAGTTGTAGAAACTTTTAGATTCCAAAATAATATATCCAATCAAGCACTCAACCTGGGTATAAAATCTAGTACCAATTAGGAAAAAGAATGGAGATGTAAGACTATGTGTAAATTTTAGAGATCTAAATAGAGCATCTCTGAAAGACCACTATCCCTTGCCCTCCATGGAACAAATTCTACAAATTGTGGCTAAATCAGAGAGGTTTTCTTTATTATATGGTTTCTTTGGATACAATCAAATTTAGTTAGCTGATGAAGATTAGTACAAAACTACTTTTACTACCAAATGGGGAACATTTGCATATGCTAAGATGCCTTTTGGTCTATCAAATGAAGGAGCCACCTTTAAAAGAGCTATGGATATAGCCTTTGGGGAAATTATAAATAAGATTATCCTGGTTTATCTGGATGACCTCACTATATTTTCAAAAAATGTTGATGATCCTTTTGATCATTTAGAATCTGTCTTCAAGAAATGTCAGGATTTTGGGATATCATTGAATCTTAGGAAATGCATCTTTGTTGTACCTCAGGGCAAATTGTTGGGGCATATAGTATCTAAATAAGTAATTTCAATAGATCCTGAGAGAATCTCAGCTATAATGAACCTACCTCTACTAGTAAATAAAAAGGCAGTTCAGTCCTTTTCAGGGAAGATCAATTTTGTCAGTAGATTCATATCTGATTTTACAGGATTGGTAAGACCAGTAACACTCTTGCTAAAGAAAGGCCTGGTCTTCAAATCGACTATAGAAGGAATGGAAGCCTTTAAGAGGTCAAAAAGGCTATCTCAGTAGCCCCAGTGCTTAAAAATCTAGATTTTTTCAAGCCCTTCATAATGTATGTCTATGGAGGAGAGTCAAGTATTGTTGTTGTCTTGACTCAAAAGAATGATAGGCTGGAGGAAGAACACCCAATAGCCTTTTTCTCAAGAACTCTCAAGGATTATGAGACCAACTAAAATTTTGTGGAAAGACAAGTCTATGCCATGGTAAAAGCCCTTAATGAATTTAGGCATATGATATTAGGGAACAAAATTTTGATACTTGTAGCTCACCCAAGTGTCAGGGAATACATCATGGAGGGAGAAATTACTGAGAAAAGAGCCAATTGGATCACTAAGATCCTTAAATATGATGTAGAGCTCAATCCCACCAAGCTAGTCAGAGGCAAGGGTCTGTGCCAATATAACTCAAGAGCTTAAAAGGATGTTACCTGAGGAAGCAGATTCAAAAGGAGAGATGGAGACGGTGCTAAAAATACAAGAGGTTGATCAAGAATCTTGGGTCACAAGCAGGATTCATTTTATAAAAAATCGGATATATCCAAGAGAACTCCCTCAAAATAAGAAGAGATATTATAGGATATAGGGAGTTCATTTTATTTTAATTGAACAAGTCTTTTTCAGAAGAAATTCTAATGGAAAATTGTTAAGATGTATAGAATAGGCTGAAGCTAAGAGAATACTACATGAAATGCATCATGGAATATCAGGGGGGCATTTTTTTGCAAAGACCATAGCCATAAAGATAAGTGAGGTAGGATATTTCTGGCCTACTTTATTTGTGGATTGTTATCAGCTGGTTAAAAATGTCAATCTTACCAATATTATATGGGGATGAGGAGGAATGTAGCCATGCCCCTTAGTCCTATAATTGTGGATGAACCTTTGTCTCAATGGGGTCTTGAATTGATTTGAATGATAAATCCATTGTCCAATATGGGTCACAAATGGATATTAACTGCCACAGACTATTTCACTAGATGGACCAAGGCAGTGCCACTTAAGGAAGTAACAGAGAATGTGATCCTAGATTTTCTAGGGAGTATCACTACTCACTTTGGGGCTCCTCACACCATAATTTCAGATAATGCTAAAGCATTCTTGGGGTCTAAAGTATCTAAATTTGCCTTGAAACATGGAATATATCTAAAAACTTCCTCTAATTATTACCCTCAAGGTAATGGTCTGGCAGAATCAACCAACAAGAACTTGGTAAGACTCATTGAAAGAGTAGGGTTTGATCATCACAAAGAGTGGCATAAATTGCTTAATATTTCACTATGGGCTGATAGAATCATGCCTAAACAAGTGATCAAAATGTCCCCATATGAATTGGTATATGGAGAGTCTGCAGTGATTCCCCTAAGCTTGGAAATCCCTGCTCTCTAGTTGATCAAACAAATTGAAATTGAAGAAAATGGCCCCATACAAGTCAGACTCACAGAACTTTTGGAATTTCAATAAAAGAGGTATATAGCCCATGATTCATTGATTAAGCATCAGGGAATGGTTAAGAACTATTTTGATAAAAAGACTTCGAGTCCTAATTTTGAAGTAGGCTCAATTGTTTTGAAATGGGATGCAAGAGCCACCAAGCCAGGTCATCATACCAAATTTGAAGCATTATGGACTGGCCCATATAAAATTTGCATGTGCAAGTGGGAGAATTCATTCAAGCTGGAGTTGATGGAAGGAGAACCTGAAGAGATTCCTATAAATAGAATCTATTTGAAGTATTTCAATTAACTTGGGTCTCTAATGTATTATAGTTAAATTATTTCCCTTTCTCGCATTATTTTTCATTGTTCTCCCACTTTTCTTTTTAAATAAGTGTTTTAAACACATGTCAACAGCTCTTTTGAAGCTATAAATTTTACAATTTTGATCTAGCAAAAGGTGAAGTTTTCTTTTTGAGTAGGCTCAAAAGTCCTGGGGGTCGCCAGTAACTATAGAGTAATTTTTTTTAGTCTACGTTTCATTCAAATTTTCAGTCATGCACTACAGTTTTGGAGTGGAGCGTGGGTTTATTTCTTTCAATTATCAAAGTGTAGTGGAAGCTTCCAAGTGGCAGAGTCTAAACATGGGTTCTCTTTCCCCCTTTTTAATTCCTTCATTCCATTTTTTTACCTAAGTGTTGAATTCAAGCGGAGGCTGCCAAGTGTCACTTTCTGAAACATGGAACCGGCTAATTAGTGTTGTCTGAGACACTTTGCATAACTTTCAAGAGAGCCACAGAATGTGCCACATATCCAATAGTGACTCAGCAGAATGCATCACATGTCAACATCTACGTCTCTTATCGACACCCACATTTCATTCTATTTCTTGACAAGGGTTTTCAACAAGCTAAGTATCAAGAAGAAGCAAAAAGTGCCAAATGGCAGTTGCAAAAGGTCTTGGACTACTTTTTTAGAGGAAAGTGGAAGTCACCACGTGTTGGCATCTGAGAGATAGTTGGTTCAACACCTGGGTTCAATGCTTTGGTTTAACATTTTGGTTCAATACCTCGGTTAACATGTAAATGGCAAATTGTCTTGAACCATTGAACCATTTTGGTTCATCAGGCAGTTCAAGGGAGTGTCCCAAAAACCAAAGGGGTCAAGTACCTTTTTAGAGGATATAAAGGCATCATTTCATTTTGTTTAAAGTGTTGAAGATTAATAAGGCTACCAAGTCTCAATTTTTGAGCCCCTTTCTACTCCATTCTCGAAAGAAGTGGAAGATGCCACATACCCCTAGTAGGAAAAGCGGAAGATGCCACGTATCTTCTCAAGAACAGTGGAGGCCACCATGTGTCAACTTCTGAGAGATCGTCTTCAAGCTTCATTGTCGAATATAGATTGTGGTGGGTCACAGGTGTTATTTCAAAGGTCCACAGATGCTGCCAAGTGTCACAATCTGTAGGAGCCTAATATGTGCCCCAAATAATTCTATAGCATAGTTAAAGGGAAAGTAGAAAGAGCCACGTGTCTTCGGTAAATCAGGTGAAAAGTGCCAAGTGTCATTCTCTAGTGCCTTCTAAGTAATAAGAACATTATTAGGTAATTGACTAAGTGTCCTCTTCTATTTCAATAGGATAGAGTGTTCTTTGTATCTATTTCAGCAAGTGAGCTAGGGGTGAACTCAATGGGAGTTATTTATTGTAGGTGGAGCAGTTCACTGGGTAGATTTTTTGGGGACCTACAAACATTAAAAGGGGTCATCCATTTGTCCCCTATATGTGGAGGAGAATGGATAGTTTTGAAACTAAGCAGGTGATGGAATGAGGAAATTTAGGCACAGAAGGAGGTACTAAACATGAATCAACATGTCGCAGTCAAGGCAGCTGCCCTGCTCCAGCATGGCCCTTCTTGATAAGACTAGGATACATCCAAGGCATTGAATGCACTGAATGCCACACTATCTTATCTATAAAATCTGAGGCCATAGTTGAAAAAGATATATAAAAAAGGGGATGGTAAAAAGTTTAGAGAGGGGGAGGTTGGTGACTAAAAAATATCATTTGCTTTTGTCTCATTTTCTTAAGTTGTAAAGTTGATGTAACTATGCATGTTTATGTGCCTTTTATGTGGCTGAAAGAATTAAGAAGATTAATCTCTATGCCTTTATTGATATTATCTATGTCATTTGCAAAATTATTCTATACTATAGATTTTATGGAGTTGTGATTGGGAACATCATTTGCTTTTGTCTCATTTTCTTGAGTTACAATTTTGACATAACTGTACATGTTTTTGTGTCTCTTATGTGACTAGAAGATTCTTATAAGAAGATTGAACCCTATGCCTTTGTTGAAATTTTCTGTATCTCAGCAAAAGAATTATCTATTGTGAGCCTTTGTTTCTATTATTTCAATCTTGTACATTTATCATGCACTTGTTTGCTCTTAAATGTAAATGAATCCTACATATAGTTTCACTATGCTCAAGATTAGGATCACAATTACACTCAAGTGCATGACCATAGTTAGGTTTCATTTCCTACATTTGCATTTCTATTTGATTTTCTATTCTTTTTCCCAACATTTGATACAAAAGAAGAGACTAGCTTTTCTAAAATCTGGAGGTTGTTTCAAGTTGCAATATCCCACAGCTTAAAACTTTCCATTGTTGTTGATTAAAATTAAGCGCAATTTTAAGCATTAACAGTTTACAAAGACATCTAATATGATAAAATACATAAAACTCAAGTTCCAAATGATATTGACCCTAATTATTTTTAAGATATCATGAAATATCTAAAAAATAATGCTAAACATATTACCTTTGATCCAATTAAATTACCATCCTAAGATATTATTGATCAAGTTTTAACTTTGTTCAAAAAAGTGACAATATAAAATAAGAGAATCCAAAGGGTGATCAATGATGATGGATCAAGCTTAAATATTTTTAGTTTCAATTTTTTAACCACCATGGGTATTAAAACCAATATAATCAAAAATCAATTATGCATATCCAAGGGTTTTATAATTCACATAGTCCTCTAATTGGTCAAATTATATTGGATGTGACATTAGGACTATTGTTCCCAAAATCTATCACATGATTTTGTGGCCAACATGGAAACCATTTTGGTCCTATAGGCCAAAATACTCTCTTTCTTTCTCAAAAATTTTTTTGAGCAGTCAAGTTTTTCAATTACTCAAGCCTTTTCAGCTATGGAAATCACAGGTTCAAAAGGCAAGCTTTTGCAAGGAAAAATCTCAAAACACTTAAGGCATTTCCTAAAAAATTGTAAGGATGGTTCAACACCGAGGTTCAATCTAAAAGATTCAATGGTGGGGTTTAAAGAGTTGGAATAAACCATTAAACCATTGAACCATTGAACTTTGAAAGGTTTAATGAGTTCAATGAGTTCAAAAATTTTAAAGTTCAATGTTTGAGTGAATGGTTTAAGAGGAAGATTCTAGAAAAAGGTTTGACCAGATGGTTCAAAAATTTGGTTCAATGATACATTGAAATCTTAAAGAAGACTAAGTGAACACGGCTCATTACAAGAAATATTGAACCGCTGAACCGCCAAACCACTAAACCATTGACCCGATGAACTCCACAAGGTTCAAGGTTCAAAATGGTTCAAGTGACCAGTGACCAGTGATGTCCCCATAGATGTCAAATTTAGGTTAATGGAATAACTGTTGATTTTCAAATGGCACAAAACTGGGAACAAACTTAGCGACAAATTATGGAAGGAGATAAAGGAGCCAAAAGAAAGTGAGAAGTTATCTCTAAGAGCTCAAATAACCAAGAAGAGACAAAATATAGCAAAGAAAGACAAAAAATTGTACATAATCTAGAATATCCATAGAAGAGTTATTCCAGTAGGTGGGATAGCCCACCAAGTGGATATTAGAGAGCACAAGCATTCAATTGTGTGACCTATTTTTATTCATTGAGTAAAGGTGAATGGACAACTGTGTAAGTATCTTAAAGAATACCAGGGAACCCATTCTTTGTAGGATACATTTGATATAATTAGAATGCCAACGTCTAAGCTAGTAATCTGCTCCAGCATGGCCCTTGCATAGAACTCCCCCTATCTAATGCATTAAATGTAGCATGGGCCATTTCATGAAAACAAGTGCAAAAGTCTTTATTAGGAGGATATATATTCTAATCTCTTAGTTTGTAGAAAGGATATATCTCTGTTATTAGAAGCAAAACTCTACCCAAATTGAAAAGCATTCCTGAGACTTTGATCTTAGATTTTTAATAATATTTTATTAGTTGAATGAGAAAGGAAGTGACCTTTTAGACTTTGTGTTTAAATAGATTGTGTTATCTAGGAAATTTTTATTATGTCTTTTTCGTATATATAATCTTGTCCATTTGATCAAATAAGCAAAAATAGTGGAAATAATATGGAAGATGTCCTGAAGTTGACTATGGGAGACTTTGTGCTGCCATAATTGTCTTTAGTTTGTGTGTTTTGTGTTCTAGTGTAAAGGATATTGGAGAGACTTTGATCTCCCCTTATCCTTCATAATCTTTTACTCAGTTGCAGTTTTAGGTGGAGACTTTGGGCTGCACTTCATTCTACTATGTCTTTTGTCCTAAATCAGTAGAAGAAGTAATGAAAGACTTTGTGCTTTTGTGGGTTTCTTGTGGATCCAATTACTACCCAGGAAGTTTTCTTGATGTTTGATGAACCTCATTTTTGAAAAAAGAGAAATGCCTTTATTAATTACATAAGAATTCTCCTTTACTTTGTGAACATCATCTCTAAAAAAAGAGAGATAAATGGTATGATTTCACCCCTAGTCAATTTTTAGTTTATATTAGTATATTATACTTTATAGGGAGCATCCCCTTGCTGAGAGGAGAGATTTATCTCATCATGATATGGTAGATATACCCATTTTGTCATCAGTTAGTTGATGACAAAATATTCACCCAACAGTTTTTGGTGACTCTACTGGAGACACACAAATTGAAGCCTCAAGCTTCAAATTGACATATTTTCAATTCTTTTCCATTCTACACTTTGGCAGATCCATGGTATACATGAAGCCAGAGATCTCAATGTATTGTTGACCTTGTATTTGAGTTTGTGTAGAAAAATAATTTTGACCTTCCTTGTCCACAATCTTGCCTTCAGTGAACTAGGAGTTTTCCTCCTACCAACATTAGGTCTCCAATACTAGACAAAGCTTCTCTTTCCTCTGCTAGCAGAGCTTTGTCTATACATACCCCAAAAATATTTGTTATCCCTCCTTTCAACTGTCATATCATGGCAATTCAATGCCCTTGGGGTAATACCTTTGGCCCTCTCAATCTAACCCCACCTTTACATGAACTACCTTGTAGTTCCAGGAAGAATTTTCCCAAATTCTATGGTGATGGGAGATTTCATCTTAATGAACATATTGTAGCCTTCTACATAGACTATGGTGTGATAGGCATTGAATATGAATACATAGCAGTTAGACTGTTTGTAGAAACATTACAAGGTGCTGTTGCAGACTGGGTCTATCATCTGCAAGCTCAGACTGTAACTGACTAAAACACTCTCAAGGCCAAGTTTGACGCTAGATTCAAACCCACAGAAGATGTAAATGCCATGTTAGCTTAGCTTACACAAATGAAGAAGGAGCCTCATGAACCTATGCAAGACTTCATTACTAAATTCAACAAGTTGAGGAATAGGATTCTTATAATTACTTCACCAACACCTAAAAATCTTAAATGCTTCTTCATAAATTCTTAGCTTCTTGAAGTGAGTTTCCTGTTGAGGCATGCTTGCCACATAGACCTTGCTGAAACTCAAGATTTGGCTACTGAGGTTGAAGATGATCTTATCCTAGTAGGCAAGATAAGAAGAGATCATAATAAAAATAAATCTTCTTCATCTTTTAAAAAAAATTCTATAGGCACCACTAATCCTATGGTGCAAAAGATAGCAATACAATTACTAGCTCTGAAAATGTAAATGGCACAAGGTTTGACTGCTCCTCCTTCTTACCAGGATATACTAAGGAGGACGTTTCCCAACCAGTTATATCAAGGTAATGCTACCAGATTTCAAGGGCAATTGAATCATCTTCCTTCCCCATAGGGGAAACATGCCATTAAAGTAGCACTGACTAACTCCGTAGTTGGATATCATGAAGCTAAACATGATTTATCTTTCCAAACTAAGTTGGACCAAGAAGACAATGCTAATCTCTTCACATAAGGATAAGAAGAATTAACTAGCGACTCCAACATTATTTTCTTGAATTACTAGGATGAACCTAGAAGTAAGACAGAAGTGTCTGATGGATCATACACTATATTTACCAGGTCCCATAACTAGTCAACTCAACAAGCTAATAAGGGAAACTAGGGAAATAATCTCAACCATAAATTTCAATTTCTAAATGGGGGACTTCTCTACCCTTCCAATAAAAGGACCTAGTGATCAATAAAAAAGTAAGTACTTCAAATAATCCTATTCCTTCTACTTCAAATTATTAGACCAATACCACACTCAATAAAACCTCAAATGATTGACTTCTTTCCTCTTTTCCTAGTTCTTTTAAGTCATTTGACATAATTGACCATACCAGGAAGACCAAAATCCAAATGATTGAGTTTCAATATTTACAAGCAACCCTGAGTAGTTGGATAGGTTGGTTCAATGTATAAAGAACAAAATCATCCCTACAAGACCATATGTTTCAAAGGTAACTCATAATCCTCCAAAGAACACATCCACCTAAAATAATCTTGTCATTACTTCTCCTATTGCCCTTGGGAAAATAGAACCTTTCTATGTTTCCCTATTGATAAATGGTCATAAGCTGAGCAACTACATAATAGATTCTAGAGCTTCAGAAAATGTTATGCCTACCAAGGTGGCATATTATCTTGGTCTCACTTTGACTAAAAATTTTGAGAGATGTTTCTCCATGGAAAACAAACAAGTGCCTCTATTGGGTCAGATCAAAGATGCCCAATTTGCATTTACAGCCTTCCTAGAAAAAAAGATTAAAATGACAGTCCTAGTGGCTAACGTCCCAGCTTCCTATGGCATTCTACTTAGATAAAAAAAATTCAAGGACGTTGGTGGAGAGTTGAGCATGGACCTATCTGAGGTGAGGATACATGTGAAGGGCATCATGCAAAGGCTACTTACTGAGAAGGAATAAAAGTACATTGTCACTCAAACATCAGACCCTAAAGCTCAAATCCTATTTGAATCCTTAGGAATGGGTAACTAATTTCTATCCACTAAAGATGTTTCTATTTCATCAGATGAAAGTTTACTGAGCGACAATCCAAAAAATTTAGACAGGACATTAGAAGAATTAGTAGAGTACAATTTAGAAAAAAAAGAATCGTCCCTCCCTGACTAGGAGAAATCTTTAAAGAGATCAGATTCTAATGATGTTTGAATTCTAGAATTTGATGGAAGCTATTCTTCTACCAGTTCTGAAGCCTAAATTATTTTGATATCTCCTTAGGGAGATATTTTACCCTATTCATACAAGTTGTAGTTCAGTAATACCAACAACACTACTGAGTATGAATCTTTGTTGATTGGATTGAAAGCTACTCATGCTAAAGGTGTCAAGCTTTTTCATGCCTAAGGAGATGTTGAGCTACTAGTTTTTTAGGTAAAGAACTTGTATCAAACTAATAATAAAATATTGTGACATTATCACAATCTGGTATGGGATTGTATTAAAAGTTTTGATGATTTCAATATTTCTGTGGTGCCTAGAGAAATCAATGATTGAGTAGATTCTTTGGTTGTTTTTGTGACCCTCATGGTTCCTCACCATGATTTCCAAGGGAACAAGTACATTATTGATCTGGTCTTTTGACCAAGTGTACCTAATAATGCCAACCATTGGTAGCTATTTAATGGTGACAACCAAATCATAGCTTTTTTGGAATAGATGGATAGCTTTGAGGAGATTTATTTTGAAGGCAGTGAATCTCCACCACAGGAATTAGCTCCTAAAACAAATTCAAAAACTAGTAAAGAGTTCCTCCAACTCAAAGGGAATAAAATCCCAAAAGGTTTGGGTTTTCTATGGAAGTTATTCAATAAGCATGATAGGTCTGTCAAGCAGTGACTAATGGATTCATGTTCCTCCAAGGAGTTTGATCAAATAAATTTGAGTACAGAAGATAATCCCAAAATGGTCAATATTGGAAATTATTGCACTCATGATGAAAAGCTCAAATTTTCTACTCTGCTTTACCATTACATTGATGTTTTGGCGTATTCTTATGATGATCTAAAATCTCTTAGGCCTGAAGAAATTTGACACAAAATTTCTCTCAAGGTTGGGTCATTACCTCAAAAGCAGAAACAAAGGTAGTACAACCCCAAATATCAGGTACTATTCTTTTTGAGATCCAAAAAATGTTAAATGCAAGGATAATTTTTCCAATCTGTCATTCCACCTAGATTGTGAACATAGTCCTTGTGAGAAAAAAGAATGTGGAAATTTGCCTCTGTGTTGATTTAAAAAACTTAAATCAATCCTCTCTAAAGGACAACTACCCCCTACCCATCATGGATCAAGTACTACATACAATGATTGGCCTAGAGATGTTATCAATGTTAGATGGCTTTTTAGGGTATAATCAAGTGGAAGTTAGTGAAGCAAACCAATATAAGACTACTTTCACTACACCTTAGGGCACCTTTGCATATTACAGAATGCCTTTTGGTTTGATCAATGATGGTGCCACCTTCCAGAGAGCAATGGATCTTTCTTTTAGAGATGAAATGGGGAAGTTAATTTTGGTATATCTTGATGACTTGACCATCTTTTCCAAACATCATCCTGATCATGTGCATCATTTAAAACAAGTGCTAGAATGATGTCGATAGAATGACATTTTTCTTAATCTTTAAAAATGAGTTTTTGGGGTTACCTAAGGGAAACTTCTCGGTCACACTGTATCCTGAGAAGGCATAAAGATTGACTTAGAAAGAGTCAAGTCCATTCAAGATCTTACTCTTCCTTCTAGTAAGACTGTAGTTCATTCTTTCTTTGGAAAGGTGAATTTTCTATAAAGGTTCATTCTTAAATACATAGAGAAGACTCACCACATTAGTTACATGATGAAGGGTAAAGTTATTTTCTACTAGACTAAAGAAGGTAAATCAACATTTTAATATATCAAGGAAGCTATTACCCATGCCCCAATCCTGGTTTGTTTGGATTATACCAAAGACTTCATAGTATATAGTTATGCTTCTGAACACACACTTTTAACCATTTTAGTTCAAAAAAATAAAGAAGGTGTGGAATATCCTATCCCATTTATGAGTTGTCCTCTCAAAACTCATGAACTAAAATATTCAAACATGGAGAAACATGCTTATGCCATGGTCAAGGCAGTAAAACACTTCCATTTCTACATCTTAAACTCACACACTATTGTTCTTGTGTCTGATACAATGGTAAAGTCCATTTTAACTCAATAGCAGTTTGGTACTAGAAGGGGTAATTGGATAGCCAAAATTCAAGAGTTTGATCTTGTTATCAAACCTATGAAGCTTGTGTAGGGAAGAGGTATTTGCCAATTAATTGTTGATAACATACCATAGAAAATTAGAGATGAAGAAACAAAGGTTGAAGACCTGCCTATAGTTCTATTTGTCACTACTATGGATGAGTGGTATTCCAATATCACTCATTTCCTTACCTATGGTGAGTGTCCTACCCACATGTCTCATAAAGAAAAGAGAACTGTGAAATTGAAAGATGCTTGCTATGTCCTATGGAAAAAAAGTTTTCATAAGAGGAGCTTTGATAGGGTATTTCTTTATTGCATGGATAAAGTGCAACAGAGTAAAATTCTAGAATCTTTCCATAATTTGGCTTATGGAATACATTATTTTACACCTATGACTACTGATAAGATTCTACGAACCAGGTACTATTAGCCTACTCTATTTCAAGATGCATACACTTGGGTATGTAGGTGTGAGCTATGTCAACAATTCATTGGGAAACCCAAGTTGGTCGCATCACCTCTCAAGCTAGTGGTGATCAAAGAGCCATTTCAATAATGGGGTATTGATTTCATTGGTGTCATGAACCCATTCTCAAGTGCTGGACATGACTATGTCCTCACGACCATAGATTGCTTTACCAAGTGGGTGGAAGCCATTCCAATCAAGCATGCCATTTAAGAAGTGGGATGTAATTTTCTCAAGGAAAACATTATTTCTCGATTTGGAGTCCCAACCAAGATTGTAATAGATAATGTTGCTTACTTCTCTTCTCATGAGGTTACCCATTTCTGCTACTATTATTAGATTATCCTCTCCCACTCCTCTGACTATTATCTACAAGGAAATGGTCAAGCAAAATCAAGTAATAAGAACCTAGTGACCATTATCAAGAAGCTGGTAGATGACAATCAGAGATCTTGGCATAAAGCATTATTGGATGCTCTATGGGTAGATATAATTACACCCAAGAGGGAAACGAGTATGTCACTATTTTAGCTTTTGTATGGTTTGAATTCAGAGATAGAAATCACCTTAGAACTACTAGCACTGAAGTTGGTGAAGGTAGTCAAAGATCAAACATTTGAAAATTCCATTGACAAGATGATCATGTGCTTAACTAAACTAGAATATCAGTGAACTATGGTAGTGGACCGTATTGCTACACATCAAAGTCTAGTAAAGAAATTCTTTGACCAAAAAGCAAGGATTCATGATTTTCAGATTGGAGATCAATTCTTGTTGTGGGACAAGAGGAGAGAACCAAAAGTATGCATGGGAAATTGGATTCCTTATGGAGATGTCGATTTTCCATACATTGATTCAATGGTGAAAATAGTTTCTTGTTGAAATATCAAGATGGCACACCATTTTCACTACCTCATAGTGGGTAGCATCTGAAGCACTTCAATCCTTGAAGTATCAGATAAGATCAGTTATACATATGTATAGCCTTCATTTATTTTGTGTTGTTTGTTTCATTTTTTGGTGTCTTTCTCTTTTTAGTGGCATGACTTTGTGGCCTAATGGCATAGATGAAAGGCACTTTGAGTTTGGATTCTACTCCCTCTAATCATTTTTTACAATTGATGGAAGTTGCCCAATTGGAGCTAGCTGTTGTTCCCAAAATTTGTCACTTGTTTTTGTGGACAACATGGTGACCATTTTGGTCCTATAGGCCAAAATACTCTCTTTATTTCTCAAAACATGTTCTAAGTAGTCAAGTTTTTAAATTACTCAAGCCTTTTTAGCTAAAGAAATTATAGGTTTAAAAGGCAAGCTTTCGCACAAAAAAATCTCATAACACTTAAGGCATTTCCTAAAAAATTGTAAGGATGATTCAACACTAAGGTTCAATCCAAAAGGTTAAATGATGGGGTTTAAAAAGTTGGAATAAACCATTTAACTCTAAAAGGTTAAGTAAGTTCAATGAGTTCAACGAGTTTGAACAGTTCAAAGTTCAAGGTTCGAGTGGAAGGTTCAATTGAATGGTTCAAGCAAAAGATTTCAAAAAAAGGTTCGACCAGATGGTTCAAAAATTTAGTTCAATGATACATTAAACCCTTAAATAAGACTAAGTGAACATGGCTCCTTGTAAGAATTATTGAACTATCAAACCACCAAACTGCTGAACCATTTAACCATTGAACCATTGAATCGATGAACTCCAAAAGGTTCAAGGTCCATGGTTCAAAATGGTTCAAGCAGCTAGTGACCAGTGATGTCCCCATAGATGTCAAATTTAGGACAATAGAATAATCATTGATTTTCAAATGGCATAGACCTAGGAACAAACTCATCGACCAGTTGAGGAAGGAACTAAAGGAGCCTATAGAAAGTGAGAAGGTAGCCCTAAAAGTTCAAATCACTATGAAGAGACAAAATATATAAATGAATGACAAAAAATTATAGAGAATCTAGAATATTCATAGAAGAGTTATTCTAGTAGGTGGAGCATCCCACCAAGTGGATATTAGAGAGTGCAAGCATTTAATGGC
This sequence comes from Torreya grandis, assembly GCA_037957365.1. NCBI lineage: Eukaryota > Viridiplantae > Streptophyta > Pinopsida > Cupressales > Taxaceae > Torreya > Torreya grandis. The sequence continues at coordinate 1,511,381 of JARHVA010003996.1, forward strand.
GTAGCCTATTTTCTTCATCGAATAAAGGTGAATGGATAGTCATGTAAGTATCTTAAAGAAGACCAAGAAACCCATGCTTTGGAGCAGACATTTGATATAATTATAATGCCAAAGTCTAGGCTAGTAATCTACTCTAGCATGGCCCTTGTATAGAACTCCCCCTGTCTAATACATTGAATGCAACATGGGCCATTTCATGAAAACAAGCACTAAAGTCTTTATTTAGAGGCTATATATTTTAATCTCTTATTTTTTAGAAAGGATATCTCTCTATTATTAGAATTGAAACTCTACCCAAATTGAAAGGCATTCTTGAGACTTTGAGCTCAGATTTTTAATCATATTTTATTAGTTGAATGAGAAAGCAAGTGACCTTTCTGACTTTGTGTTGAAATAACTTGTGTTATCTAAGAAATTATTCTTATGTCTTTTTCCTAAATGCAGTCTTGTTTGTTTGATAAAATAAGCAGAACTAGTGGAAATAATCTGAAAGATGTCCTGAAGTCGACTGTGGGAGACTTTGTGTTGCCATAATTATCATTAGTCTATGTGTTTTGTGTTTCACTGTAAATGATATTGGAGAGACTTTGAACTCCACTTATCCTTTGTAATCTTATACTCTATTGTAGTTTTAGGTGGAGACTTTGGGCTACACTTCATTCTATTATGCCATTTGCCCTAAATCAGTAGAAGAAGTAATGAAAGACTTTGTGCTTTTATTGGTTACTTGTGGATCTAGTTATTACTTGGGAAGTTTTCCTATTTTTTATTAAACCTCATTTCTAAAAAAAGAGAAATTCCTTCAGTAAATACCTAAGAATTCTCCTTTACTTTATGAACATCATCTCTAAAAAAATAGAGATAGATGGTATGATTTCACCCCTGAATCTATTTTCAGTTTATATTAGTATGTTATAGTTTATAGGGAGCCTCCTCTTACTGAGAAGAGAGATTTATCTCATCATGCTATGGTAGATATACCCATTTTTCTATCAGTTAGTTGATGACAAAATATTCACCCAATAGTTCTTGGTGACTTTGCTAGGGAAGAACATGGAATTTGAAGCCTCAAGCTTCAAATTGAAGCATTTCCAATTCTTTTCCATTCTACACTCTAGTAGATCCATGGTATACATGAAGCTAGAGATCTCAAGGCATTGTTGACCCTGTATTCTAGTTTGTGCAACAAAATAATATTGACCTTCCTCCTCCACAATCTCACCTTCAACGAACCAAGAGTTTTCTTCCTACCAATGTTAGGTCTTTAATACCAGGTAAAGCTTTTCTTTCCTCTGCTAGCAGAGCTTTGTCTATACATACCCCACAAAGATTTTTTATCCCTCCTTTCAACCATCATATCATGGCAACCCAAGGCCCTTGGGGTAATATCTGTGGGCCTCTCAATCTAACCGCACCTTTACATGAATTACCCCATAGTTCAAGGAAGAATTTTCCCAAATTATATGGTGATGGGAGAGTTCATCTAGATGAACATTTTGTAGCTTTTTACATAGCCTATGGTGTGATAGGCATTGAATATGACGACATAGCAGTCAGAGTGTTTGTAGAAACATTACAAGGTTCTACTATAGACAGGTTCTATCATTTGCAAATGCAAACTATAACTAACTAGAACACTCTCAAGGCCAAGTTTAAAGCTTGATTCAAACCTGCATAAGATGCACATGCCCTATTAGATATACACTTTTTTCCATCAGTTAGTTGATGACAAAATATTCACCCAATAAGGACCAAAACCAATTTCAACTTATTTTAATGTAATGTCTCAATCATTGCATTATAATGTAATCATAGGTAGACCTTGGATACATTCAATAGAATTTGTCTCATATACAATTCATAGATGTGTACAATTCTTACATGATCAGACTTTATTAATAATTCTTATCGATGATGAACCTTTCAAATCTTGTAAAATGATATAATCTAAAATTGAAGATATTCCTATAGTGGTATCACACAAATAATGCATTCCTATTGAGCACATACACACTTATGAAATAGGTGAGTCAAATATAATTGCTCCTCCATATCTAGATGAAAATAAGGTACCACCTATTGATGTGAACATAAATTCAAATCAAGATCAATAACCATTACTAAAGGAACCATTAAAACCATAATAAACATCTTCATTTAAGCTTATTTTATTGGTCAATATTAAGCATAATGATGGGAATATTTTTTTATTACTATGATAGTGACGATAATACTTCTCATGATATGATAAATGAGAAAATGTGCACACTAAAATTTGATCCACTTGATCACATTTCACATAGCTTGTTTGAACCCATATGTCTTGGTATATATAGGATCTATCTACTCACATAAGAAATAACACTAAAACTAGATAAAGGGAACATAACATTAGTAAATGAGCATGGAAATACTTGTTAATCAATTCACCCCTATTAGTTAAAAATATTGAGCCAACATTATAAAGGTTAAATGCAAATATTCCATGTGAACAACATGGAATATTCTCCAAAATATTTACAACCTACCAAAAGGCAAAATCCTTACTATCTTTTGAATGAGAGTTATCTTTCAAAATGACCAAAGAATGAAGATTCAACTATTAATGCTAATATTTATGGATTATATTATCACCAACTCTATTTTGATACTAATAAGTGGGATACATTGTGTGTAAATACATTTATTGAATAATTGGGACATACTGAAAATGAACTCATATACTCTCTATTGATTCCAAATTCTCATGGATACATTTGGTTATCTATTGCTTATGATACACATGTTGTGATCACAACCATATGGATGTTATACCAAGACCCCAATTTAGAATTAAATCTTGGACAAGATTGGCCAATCAAATGGAAATCCAAGTTGGATACTAAAAATTTATGTATTACCTTTCTTTATGTGGACATAGAGATTTATATACCACGTGATGGATAAATTATCTATATACACCATTAGCTTCAATGAATCCATTAGATATGTATATTGAAGAAGAGGAAATCCATCATTATAAACAATACTTAAAATTTTTAAAAAAGGGTCCCACAAATTTCAATGATGAGGATTTCCTTGATTGGAACTCTTAAATCATCCAAAATTATAAAAAATACCATAAAAATCAAAACATGAAAACATAAAAAAACATTTTCAGCACTTACATTTTCTAAATTACATGTTGATGGCTAGTATATAATTTACTCATATATACACATATACATTATACAATTTTGGCTATTGTCCATTCCATCTACTCACATCTCTAGGATGTGGGATCATCCATCTTCTATTATCTTGATATAGACATGCTATATGCTTCGATGATCACTCTACATTATCATGGTTGATCTTGCATATGTACTTACACATTTACTATCCATGATTATACATTACACAAGGTATTTCATATGTTATGTAATTAAATATTTTTTATAACACATTTGATCCATGAGCTACTATAACATGTTTATTCCGGTTGCTTATGTTTTTCCTTTACACACTTCTTTAAGTGTTTACCCTTGTTATTGTCTTGTTTGTGTAAGCATTTAAATATGATCTATTGTATATGACCCCTATGATTTTGTTTTTCTTATTTTATATTTGAATATCGAATTGCTTATTGTATAGAAATTTTAATATGTCATTATTGCTTTCATGTTCATTTGACTAAGTCATGTCTATTTTATTTTGAGCCATTTGAAGATGCCCCTTGTTTTTGGTCTCCTTAGACCATTGATTTTTGACTTTCTTTTTAGTTCTCTTATGTCTGTGATTGTTTTATTTTTGAGATTGTCTAGACATCTAATTCCTAACATCTTACTCAAAATTCACCCAAATTCATAATTTGGGCCAAAATCATTTAAACACACTAAATGGTTTGAGATTTTCATATATAGGTGCCAATTTAGGCTAATGTATCGCTCAATAGGGAAATGCATTTTATGTGATTATTAACTTTTATCAAATCATTTCAATTTAAAATGATGAAAATGCATTTTGGTGCTTTGGATCACTCTTTTCTTCTAATTCAAAAGTACAGAACATGTGCATGTGCTATTTTGTGTTGACAACATCATAAATATGATATTGGTCTATATACAACTAACATCACCTTCTAATTCCTCTTCAATCAAATTGTGATCCAGTAATATGACATTCTAACAAGTTTGATTATTGTGCAACCAATTTCCATAGAATTGTATCAAAATTGATTAATCTCACTTAAGATAATTAACCCAAATCAAAGACATAAGTGAATTTTCCATGGAAGTTATTAATTATCTTTTAATTGGAAATTTATTTCTAAAATGTGCATCATCAAATCGAATCACTTATGGGGTGGTATCCATAAGCCATGAATGGAATAAATATCAGATTTATATCCTCACATACCTCTTTAATGTCCCTTCCAAATATTTGAGAGGGTATTTATGATTTGAGCCTAAAAATATGAATGAATTCTGCCACACATCTTGATCTCAATATGGATGGTCATAGTTCAATATGATCAATTTCAAAAACCTATAAATAGGAGGGCCAAGAACACCAATTTTAAGTTTCATTTGTGTAAACTTATTATGCAAAATTCCCTCCACAAGTCTTTTGTGTGTAATGTTATATTGCTTAATTTGCAATATGATAACTTAAAGATATGAATATATTTGATATAATATCATGAGCCTAGTTTCATTGGTGAGCAAGAGATGATGGAGTAGTTTTGCCTTGCATCATTGACGAAGACTTGACCACCAAATCAAGGGGAAAATCATGTTTTGAGCTAAATTTGAATGGTGGGATGATCTTGGGAAGGTAATATATGTGATTTCTTTCATTTGATATTTATTATCATTTGAAAAACCCCAATATAGTGAGTTGGATTAGTTATTTATGCTCTTATGAATTTTTCTTGATTTTCTTGGCTAATGATTGATCTAACCATCTTCACATTCCATCTCTACATCAAGGCATACCCGATGGGACATGCACCCTATGAAGTTATTCCTAAGGCTTCTAAAATAATACTACTTAAAATTTTCATGAAAAATCTTAGACTTGTTAATCAAAACAAGTGAAATATTATTGTTAGGAGACATTTTCTAAAAATAATGAATTTGCCCTATGTAATCATGATTTTGCTCTTAGGACTGTAATACAACAATTCACATAGTTTTGATTTTACTTTTATTTTCATGGTTTTGCATCTAACTATGTTTATGTTCTGAGTAGTTTTGTATGTCTAGGAGTTACTTGAGATATTGTAATATCATGACTCTATAGTTGTGATATCGCAATACCATGACACTTTAAATCATAATATTCCCTGACTAATGGTTAGGCTAACTATTTCAGGTTTGGATATAATATCATGAATTTATGTTTAGTGATTTTTCTATGTGAGTTTCAACTTTATAAAAAAGTTACAATTTTAATTTTATGCTATGTTTTTCTTGTAAGTTTCATTTTTCCTTTGACAAGTCATAGTTTTGTAGATCTACAATTTTACACTGTGTTCTGTAGTTTTGCACTGTGTAAACTCAAGGGATAACTTATAATAAGTGTTTAGTCCATTAATAAAAAATATTCAAAATAGAAGGAAACACTCTAACATTTGTAGGTCATGTGCATGAAAAAGTGACAAATTTGAACATGAATATGTCTTAAACCTTCCCTTTGGTTTTAAAAATGAACCTAGATGTTTTTAAGTGAAGTTATTTTGTGAATTTTTTCAGTTTTTTAGTACCTAAGACTAAGAGGCCAACAAATTCATTAAACATTTAAATTTGGTGATTTAAACTAACACTCACTTAAATTGTAAAGTTTTCAAAAGTGTGAAGTTTTATGCTAGATCAATTATTAATTATTTTTTCTTTTGTGAAAATTGAAGAGTGCACATATGCTCACCCCCCATCCCCTTTAGGTAACCTAGGTAACCAAAAGCACCTTTTGATTATGATATTGCCTTTGTCTAAGGCATGAAAATAAATTTTTCTAAGCTCTCCTGAAAACCCATATGGTTTGGGTGATCTAAAAACAACCTCTAAAATCTTTTCAGTTAGTTTTATTTTTATGTAATTTGGCTTGTCGAGGGGAGTTCATAGCTTCTTCACAAGTTATTTAGGGAATATTTGACTCAAGGTTTCACTCCCAATATTTTTTTAACCTAGTTCCATGGTGGGATATATAAATTATGGCATGTATACTATGAGATCTAAGTGGTTGAGTTGCTAACCTCTCCTTTCATAATGAAAACTTGAGTTAGGTCTGATTAACCAAGGGATTCCACTAAGTGATACACAGATGGAATTGATATGCAAAGGAATAGAAATTTTCATAGTAAGTTAATTGGTATAAAATCAACTAATGTGAGAAATCTCTAGCATTATCCATGCTTGGGGTAATCTAGACAATTAAAAGTTTAAGTTTTAAAACAACCCCACTTGTCATGTATTATTGTTGATTGAAAGCGAGTAGCCCAAAAGTCCATTTTATCATACAATCTCTTGGGAGAAAGAGGGAAGTAAAAACATTACTACTTCATGCACTTTAATTTTGGGATTAACACTTAAAATCCTCCTAAGATCATGTATATAGATGGATTTTAATAATATGATGCAACCTTGTCATTTTAGGGCTTAGGATGATTTACTTAATTGTATTTGGTCATATTATGCTTTACTTACTTGGTATTATTTGAGTCTAAAACTTATGTTAAAAAAACATGTCATAACCAAACACCTTTTTTATCCAACATTTATTGAAAGAGGTGTTATATTGGTCAAATCCAAAACATCCTTTGCCTTCTTCAAATCATCATTCTAAACATTATGTTTATCATTTTCTAAACAACATTGTTATTCTGCTCATTTGAGTCTAGACTATTTTTTTCAAAAATATTTAATTCTTTCACTATTTAATTCAAATTCATAATCTCACATTTCTATGTTCTAAGCCAATGTGTTAATTGATTTTTTTATTTGTAATTGACTTGAGTTAACTTCGGTATGATTCCTCATTTGGGTTGAAGGATGTTTATAGACTCATCATCATCATCATTTGATAATTTTGAAATTAGTTCATGTAGTGCATCACTCACACTCTAAGTTATAAAACACATTTTATTCTACCTCCTATCACCATGTGGTGACATGGTGCTACGTGTTTTCTTATAGTTTTATACTTTAGACTTTGGGCATTTTTTCACATTTGAAGGGATTTCTTCTAATTTTATTATAGTAACTCATCGAAGTTGAACTAGATTTTATGGTATTGATGTATCTCTAAATATACACTTGGTTTACTAGTTTCCACTATTGGTTTTTTGAGTTATCATACCCTCTTCCATATTATATGATTTCAACCCCACCCAAGGTTGAGTAATTTTGTGAAAAGTTATTCTAATTGTGTGGTACTAAGCCACCTCATTTTATTATAGTCTCTTGTTTCCTTGTTACTTATTTAGATAAAATCAAAATGCACCCTATTCATTTTTGGTAAATAATTTCCATATCTTTCCAAACATAGAGAATAAACCTTCTATACATGACTCAAAGGTACACTTGTAATGGGGTCTCTTATAGTGCTAACTATGAGGAGGAGAATTTTTATGATGGACAAGATAATTATGTGGTTTTTGCAAACATCCCCATGACCATAGGATCTAAAGAATATTACCTTAAATATCAACCCTAAGAGGACAAATTTGAAGCACTCCTAAGGTTGATTGAATCCAGGGCAAGATTTCCATCATACTTTCCTATGGATCATTTACATACCATGGTTAGATAAGGAGAAAAACAACAAGAATAATACCTCATGCATATTGAAAAAAAAACATTACTTCTTTTAGTAAAGGAAAGGAAGTGTTTATATAGTCAAAACCAAATGATCAAGATCTTGTCACAAAGAACAAAAAGTTAAGTCAATGATATGCAAACCAACTTATCATGGACTTAACGGAATCTTTAGTTTTCACTTCAATCTATAATGACACTTCCAAATAACAAGGGAATGCAGTTGAAATAATGAAATACAATTTAGTTGAGAACATAACTATGATGGATCAAAGTGTCTTAAATGAACAAAATAAGACAAAAGAGGTTTTGTAAAATGCTTTGACAAAAATGAAGCATACTTTTTTAATCATCAAGAACCTCTTATTCTTTTACAAAATCAAGGACCAAAACATTCCATGCTTATTGAGGAGATTATTCATAATAATTAGGCTAGTTCATCTAAACCAACATATACTTTGGTGAATAGACTACAAACTCCCCAAAATCAATAGAATATTTATAATTAAAGATGGCCATCTTCAAGGAATTTATACCAATCAAGAATTAGAGGATCACTTACTCGACTCAAGGATAAAACCAAAGAATGTCATGGATCATAGGGGGTAAATATCTAACAAATCAATGTAACATGGGCGCATACCACCCATAAAAAAATGTGTTCTACCCATGAATGCACCAAACATGCAAGAGTGGAATTCCATGAAAGATATTGTGTCACAATTAGAGAAAAGGCAATAGAATCAATAAATACAAATTTGATGAGATATGTTCATATCCATTTGATTTGAGTATTCTCCTAGTCCTCTTTATATCTCATTTTGAGGCACCTAAATTTGACAAATATAAATGAAAGGGTGACCCTCATGAACACATTCATACATTTTTTGTGTTATGCCAAGAGGTTTCTTATAGTAGCATTTATTTTCTTTGCTTATTTCCATGAAATTTAGTGGGACAAAATTTATATTGGATAATTAGGTTACCTAAGGGATCATTTGTGGAATAAAATGACATATTGAAAAAATTCATCAACCAATTCTCATATAATATTAAACATGAATTGACCGTTATTGACTTGTGAAAAGTCAAACATCAAGATGGAGAAAGCTTCATAAAATATATATAGTGGTGGAAAGTATTATGTGGTTTCTTTCAACATAATTTTCTAGATAAATAATTGGTAAACATTTTTTCACAAAACTTACACCTTTTAGTGGTGCACAATCTACGGTTTGCTTTTGCAAACACATTTAAATAAAAAATGGATAAAGGTGTGTAGATTGAGAAATAACTTATTACCAAAGGCCTTGTCAATATTTACATGTGGTGTTAAACATCAAATCAGACCCAATCACTAGTTGAAATGGTTGCACAAGATAAACCTAAGGGTTTTAATAAGAATAAGAATATGGTAGGGAATGAAGTAACTGAATCAAGAGATGGACAAATGGTGAAGGCTCCACTAGCTCGAATTATATAATTAGATCTTAGTTTTTAGTAAATTGGTAGAGCTTGTCGAGGCAATGTTCCAAAATCTCATAGTAGCTAACCTGATTGTATGACCTATACTAAGGCCATTTCTTACAAATCAACCCAAAATAGATTAGTATCTAGAAAATAAATTTTGTAACATACATCATTTTATTTTTCATAGTGCTTATTATTATGTTCAACTGCAATATCTTATTGAATATCTATTTAAAAATAGTGAAGTTGAGAATAAACTTAATCCATACGACACTAATTACGATATGGGCATATACAAAGATATATTTCATAGACCCAACATTATTTGGTAATAGAAGAAAGAAATTAAAAAACCACCTATGGTATTTGTACTTGCTACTTCACGAGAATAGGATTGAGAGGGTTTCACTAAAGGAAATGTGTTATATTTTGATGGCATTGTTGATGGTTTTCAAAATCCAAAATATCTTATCCCTAATCAGATCATGGATAACTTTGATTATATAAGAAAATGCCTTATCCCATGAGTGTAAGGAATCTTGGAACATTTATTAGCTAGAACACCTAATTTAAATCATGGTCTCAAATGTATACCTCATGGGGATGACCTCTTGAATTTTGATAGTGATTATTCTAAATCAACTAGTGATGATACTTCTAGAAATGATGAATCATCTTATTATATCCTTTTTGATGAACTTATTGACAGTAAACTATTTAATTTAAATGCCATTATGACCATAACACCTCATTGTTCCCTGTGCCTTTACCATCCCAAACTCATTGATTGGGACCAATTAAATTTAGTTATACACCTTGATGAATTATAGAATGAAGAATAAATTAGAGAATATATGGGCTTTGGAGATGGATTATCTATTCATAATCATAAACAAGGATTTCATTTTATATTTCATCATTCCACCTACTTTGGAGAGTAGTCAAAATTTCTTGGTCATGAAAAAGATAAAACATTTATATATTTGAGTGAAAACCTCTTTAAGGTACTCGTTGAATAGGGAAAAAGTAAATAAAAAGACAATCCATTAAGTGAAAACCTATTTCATGCACTTAGATGGGAAAGTTTGCTCATATCCCAAGGACAGACATGGTCCATCAAGTCCGATCTCCATATCCAATACTAACATCCAATAAAAAACAATAGGTCTTTATGCATGTCACTCTTGAGTTTCTTGATATACTTTATAACTAGCTATTACCTAGTTTAGTAGACTTAAATTTATCACATTATCTAGATTTGTGGTAAGAACAACAAGAAATTGTATTATAAGAAGTTGATCATGATCACATATTGCCTATTCTTCTTGAAGATGGTTCTACACTCCTTCTAAAAAACACTACAAAAGTGAACTTGGGAACATAAGATGATCCCAAAATTATTTACATTAGATATTACCTTACTGAAGTAGAATTAGAACACATTATATTGATTTTAAAGGATTTTATTGACATATTTGAATGTGATTACTCTGGCATGCTAGGCTTAGACCCTCACTTGGTTGTGCATTGCCTTATTCATCTAGATGTGAAACTAGTTAAATAGAAATTGATAAAGATGCATCCATGCATCAATTTATTTTAAAAGCCAAATTGGAAATGTTATTAGGATCAGGGTTCATTATACTACTGGCTTATTCTAAATTGATATCAAACATAGTTTTAGTCACAAAAAATCCATAAGGTATATGCATTTGTACAAATTTTAGAGATATCAACAAAGCATGCCCAAAAGATGATTTTATTTTACCTAAAACTGACATGATTATTGATTCTAAATCTAGGTATAAGATCTAAGATTTTCTGGATACAATCAAATCAAGATATCCCAATAAGATCAATGTAAGACTATGTTCATCACTCCATGGGGAAAATTATATTACCAAGTCATGCCATTTATCTTGAAGAATGTTGGAGCCACTTATCAATGTTCCATGACTATCATATTACATGACATGATGCACAATATTGTTGAGGATTATGTTGATGACATCCTCACTAAATCAATAACACATGTTGTACATCCTGACATTCTATGAAGAATCTTTGAGAGGTTTCATGAATAAAAAGTTCATCTAAATCTTAAGAAGTGTGTCTTTGGAATCACTTCAAAAATATTTATAAGGTTTATTATATCACAAAGAGGGATTAAAGTTGACTCTGATAAGGTTAATTCCATTGTTGAAATGCCTTCACCTTCAAATCCTAAATAGCCTTATAACCTGCAAGGAAATATTCAATCTATTCATAGGCTAATTTCACAACTGGTATATAAGTTACACCAATTTATGAATCTCTTGAAGGAAGGGGTCACATTTCAACAGGATGAATATTTTCAATTATCATTCACAAATATCAAGACATTTTTGGCTAACCCACTAGTTTTAAGATTGCCAACACATAGATAACTATTTCTTCTGTACGTATTAGTAACTGAGCATGTAGTGGGGGAAATTTTGGCCCCACATGATGATAAAGATAAAGAGGATACAATTTATTATTTACACCACACATTGGTGGCTTATGAACATAATTATACACTTATTGAGAAGGCATGTTTAACTATGGTGTTCACTTCCTAAAAGTTGCAACATTATATGGTGAACAATAAAACACTTGTCATCACTAAGGTGGATCCTCTCAAATTTTTATCATCCAAGGTAGATCTCACAGGATGTATGGAAAAATGGGTCACTATCCTAAATGAATTTTATATAGCATATCAAAATCTAAAAGCTATCAAACGGTATGCTATTATTAATCAGCTTGCAAAATCCCCTATTAAAGAAACTCAACCACACAGATTCAACTTTGTAGATGATTCTATTATGATATTAGAACAAGAACTAAATGAATATAAATAGTGGAAACTATATTTTGATGGTACTTTCAATTTTAGATGATCTAGGTTCAACTTTTTGTTGATTACACCGTAAAGGGATCTGATTCCCAAGGCATTTGACATCAAATTTCATTGTACCAATAATATGGCCAAGTATGAGGCACTTATTACAAAACTTTGTCTTGTATTAAAATAAGATATCCAATGTTTAATGGTCTATGGTGATTCCCAATTAATCATCAACTAGACCACTAATCAATATCAAACTAGAGATGACAAGCTTGTACCTTACAAGAAAATTGTGGATAACCTAAAGACTCATTTTAAGTCTTTATAGTTTTAAAAAGTACCATGGTCCAATAATAAAGCTATTGATGAAATGGATAAAATTGGATCCATGATACAAATTGATAGTAGTGTTAAAGAGTATCAATTTTTGATTGAAAATCTTCTTAGCTTGCTCATGTCTTACCAGATTCAGAAAGGGCATGCACCATTTCTGGTCCCAATCCCCCACCTGAACTACCTTAGTTCTAATATTTTTATTATTATTTTCATGATCCAATTTTTCCTCTAACCTTTCCAACAATCATAAAAAAAAATTCCTTCACTACATGGCTCATTATACCCTGCTTGGAAACACACTTTATTGTATAGTCTATGATGGAATGCTTCTTCATTATTTATCTTTAGTAGAATCCAAGTTAGCGCTTAAGGAGGTTCATGAAGGAATGTGTGTGGCCCACACTAATGACATCGTATTAGCTAAAAGTCTCCTTAGAACATGTTATTATTTGCTAAAAATAGAGACAAATGCTTTCAATTATGTAAGGAAGTGTGTTCCTTGTTAACAACATGGAAATTTGATACCCACACCTTCCTAACCACTATAACTAATCGTTACACTATGGCCATTGTCTACTTGGGGCCTTGATCTCATTGGTAAAATAAGACCCACATCTTTAGAAGGCCATAAACATATTTTTAATACAACCAAATATTTTACTAAGTGGATTGAGGTCATTCATATCACTTACATCACTAAGAAGTAGATAACAAAATTCATTCATTACCATATTATCTGTCGATATGTCATCCCAACATAGATTATATCTGATAATAGTGAATCCTTTATAAACAAATATGTTCAAGATATTTGTGCAAAATTCAAAATCAATCATAAGAAATGCACACCATATAACCCACAAGGCAATGGATAGGTTGAGGTGTCAAACAAAACCATTGTAGCAATTCTCAAGAAGATTGCCAATGACATTCTCTATAATTGGCACTTGTAAATTTTTCCTACCCTTTGGGATTATCAAACTAGTTATTGAACCCTTATAAGAACCACTCCATACTCAATTGTTTATGGCATAGAAGCTATTATTTCGATTGAGATCGAGTTTCTTTCATTACAAGTATATTTGGAGAATATTGAAGATGACAAAGAATATAAAGTCTCAATGTTGCATGAAAAAGAACTCCTTGATGGAAAATGTTTGGATTCCCTATAAAATTTACAAGTCCATCATAATAGATTATGGAGAAGCTACAACAAGTACATCCTCCCTTAGGATTTTGGTATTGTTGATTTGGTCTTGAAAGAGAACTAGGAGAGCACAAATGTTGAATATAAGAAAAATGGTAAGTTACAACCTAATTGGCTTAGACCATATGTGATCACAAAAAATTATGTATTGGGAGCATATAGGCTAGATAATCCAAATGGTGAAGAAATTTTAGATTCCATGAACATTATGCATCTTAAAAGGTTCTATGCTTGATAGTCATTTGAACCATTGTCTACGAGGCCCCTTACCTAGGCGAAACTTGTGCTAAAGTTTTTATCCTACCATTATATCTTGGAACATCCCATGTTGGACCATATTATTATTATTTTGACCTACCCTAGACCATTCTTATGACAACCACATTCTTTTTACTATGTCAGATAGTTGAACCTTTAGACTGTTGGCACTCTAGATCATCTACATTCCATCTTAACTCCTTTTATCACACCTTGTACCATCCTATTTTGGACGATTCTATTTAGAACCACAATATTTTCATGTTTTGGTCCATTATAACCTAAAAAATTTACCCCTTGACTAATTATGATCCTAATTATGACTCATAGACACTATCAACACATTCAATGCCATTTCTACTCAGCAATTCAGCCTAGATAGTATTTTGTAGCTTATTATATAGACAAGTGAACATGCACACCTTTTAACTCAAGATATTTACCTACTAGATGGTACTTCATATTTATCTCATGTTTGATAATTTTTTATTATTTTATACTATTTGGTAGGCATTTTTTCCTTAACAATACCTATCTCTTTGATTTATGAACATGGTATATTACAACTAGATTAACTATTATTTGAACTCTTACCTATGGAGGTGCATCTCCTCAGATTGATAGTTCCCTAAACCTCTTTTGCATATTTACATTTTTTTGCTTATCCCAAAAACATAAAAACATTAGAAAATGATCACCAAAAACATCGTCTTACACTTTTGTTAATCCCGATCTCCCATGCTCTTGTTGTTTTGTAATTAATCATCCCACACACTTACTATTTTACAAGACCATTCTCATTTAAATGCTCTCAACATTTTGTGAGCCCATTTTCCCTTTTATTATACAAAATTATTCATGTTTCCTTATCATCACTTTTATTCTATCCTCTTTCCTAGGAGAATGACATTTGGCCTAAAGTTCATGTTAGATCTAGCATCCATATAACTATGTAAGCAACATCCACTTGTCTTGTACATCTAGAGTCAGCATGGCCACCCACTTTCTTTTCTCCTCTTTATCCCTTTTTGTTCTGTGTTGTTTCTATATCACATGGGGGTAACTTTGTGTCCTTATTCTTGGTACACTATTAAAGAAAATAATGCCTCTACTACATGTACCTGAAAAATTATTTTGAACCACACTAACATTAGGACTAACCTCTTATTTGTGTGTGTTTATTTTATTTTTACTCATTTTTTTCGTGCTTTCTTGTCTCTTCATTTACCTATTTATTTTCCTTTGTTTGTTTTTTCTTTTTTTTTTTGGCCTTTTGTGTTCCTATTTGGTCTTGGTCTTTTGTTTTGTTTTCTAAGTACATCTTGATAGTGCACATGGATCTTGATTACTAATATTTTGATTTCATGTTATTTGTTAGGTCATTCTTGCCTTGCTTTTATACATTCTTATTCTTACTTAAATATTGATTATTCATATCTTAATTTTAATTTGGGTTGCATTTATGTATTATTTTTTTGTTGTTATTTAAATGTAAATAGTTTTAACTCTGGTCTTGGTAATTCTTATCATTATCCTTATTTATTAGTATTCACATTTAAACTAGTTTAATTTCATTTAAATGCAATGTCATTATAAGTTCTTCATACTTATGATGCATAATTGCATTTTTCTATACCAAGCACTATGTGATTTGGATCCCAAGTTAGCTAGTCAATGAAGCTCAAATGATTAGCTCTTAAGTGTACCAATGAAACTAGGTACTAGTGGTTTATCTCTCACTTGAATCCATGGAAAATGGGCATCTCTTGGCATACATTATGAGTCTAATCAAATAGTGGTTAGTTTTTCTTCATTCCTCATGATATTTTCTCTAATTTTGGGTGAAGTACATTGACTTGAGGTCCATTTCAACTATGTAGGCTATGCATGGATACAAAAATTATCTTGAGTCATCTCACCCATATTTATTCTTCTTTTCATCTCTTTAATTATTTTGTGCATCCTCGTATGCCTAGTTTCCTATGACTATTTTAGTTGTTAGACCATCGCCTTTATGTTTATACCCGCTCATACTTAATCTATGTCTTAGGTTATATCCTTGAGATGTGCTTACCAATTTACCCTATTGGGGAAAAATATTTGAACTAGTAACAAATATAAATCAACCCTATAGGGGCACTAATTAATTATCAATGATCAAAATCAGCCCTACTGGGTAAAATTTTCTTTATTAGCTGATTAGATCTGCTATATTAGAGCACACTATTATTTATTTTCTATGGAGTAATGTTCTCCTATTTATTATAATTATAATATATATGGAATTTTACCTTCATTATGTAAAAATTTTAGTCTATAACTTGTCTCAGGTTTGATCAATTTTGAAGCACACAACTTGCACCCTAGCTATGGGTGTGTTCAAAGTGTGTCACCTATATTTTTGGATTGTATCTTTTCCATTCCCCCATATTTGGGGCCCATTATATTATAATTATATTTTTTATCATTGATGAAACCAATGTGTGTAAGAATTATCTCACCTGGATTTAATTGGTCCCACAAGTTAATCTCACTTTCTCTCTTTTTGAGAGATGATCCTTCTCTTCCATCCTTGTATGTCCTCTCGAGGGGGCATCATGGGTCATTTTCTTCCAAATTATTCTTGACAAATATTTTATTTTAAAAGATTTTGTTTCACATAAATTTATCCTTATGTCTTCTCAAATAGGTTCAAAATGTAGACATCTAATTCCTAACATCGTTTTGTTGAAATTATTAATCTTACTCGAAATACACTTAAATGCACAATATGGGCCAAAATCACTTTAACACACTAAATGGTTTGAGATTGTATTATATAAGTGTTTATTTAATCTAATTCATCCCTAAATAGGGCAATGCATTTTATGTGATTATTAAATTTTCTCAAATCATTTCGAGTCCAAATGATGAAAACGTATTTTGGTGCTCTAGATCACTCTTTTCTTCTAATTCAGAAGCACATGACATGTGCATGTGTTATTTTGTGTCAATAACATTATAAATAGTATATTGGTTTGTATTCAAATATCATCACCTCCTAATTCCTATTTATTCAAATTATAACATAATAATATGAAATTTTGACCATTTTGATTAGTGTGTAACCAATTTCCAAAGAATTGCATCAAAATTGATTAATCCCACTTAGGCTAATTAACTCAAATCAAGAGATTAAGTGAATTTTACATGGAATTTATTTAATATATTTAAATATAAATTTATTCCTAATATCAGCATCATCAAATGACATCATTTTTAGGGTGGCATCCATAAGCCATAAATAGAAAAAATACTAGGTTCATGGATTCCCATGCCTCTTTAATTCTCCTTCCATCAAAATATTTATGAGGATATTTATGATTTGAGCCTCCATAATTTAATGTATTATTGGCCACACATCTTGATCTCATGATGGATTTTCATGGTTCATTCTAGTCAATTTCAAAAACCTATAAATAGGATGGCCAAGACCACCATTTTTAAGCTTCATTTGTGTAAACTTATTATGCATAATTCCCTCTAAAAGTAATTTGTGAGTAGTGTTATAATGCTTGATTTAAAATAGGATAGATTAAGGATAGGCATACATTTGATAGAATATTAGGAACCTAGTTTTATTGGTGAGTAAGAGATGATGGAGAAGCTTTGTCTTACATCATTGTTGAAGATTTGAGCACCAAATCAAGGGGAAAATCATTTTTTGAACCAAATTTGGATGGTGGGATGCTCTTGGGAAGGTAATATATGTGATTTATTTATTTTTATATTTATTATTATTTTTAAAACCCTATTTAAATGAGTTGGCTTAGCTAGTTATGTTCTTATGCATTTTTATTGATTTTTTTGACTAATGCTTGATCTAACCATGTTTGGATTCCATCTCTATATATTTTACTAATATTATCTACATGTTTCCATGATATTTACCATGAATATTAGACCTACATATTATCATATTATTTTGTATGCACTTCAATGATACATTTACCTAGACACATTTCCTTCTATATGCTACTTTGTTACATTCACATATTTTAGAGTTGTCTTACCCTTTTGAGGTGAGGCAATTTCCAAGTACTATTTTTACCTCACCTAAATGGGGTAATATTAGTGGGGTAATACTTTGAAATAATTTTCTATACACTTTTCATAGTTATCATATTTAGTGGGGCCATGTCATATGGACATAGCTTTAACACATTCAAAATTTCAAATTACAGTGTGCATGGTTTCAAACCATGTTCTCAATAGTCATTTAGTATTTAGTAATTATACAAATTTGTAGATCAGTGGGTCCATGTCATATGGATATGGATTTTACACATTCAAAATTTTATAATACTGTGGGGGCATGATTTGGAATCATGTTCTCCCCATTCAATCAATTTTCAATCATTATACCAGTTTGCAGATTTAGTGGGGGCATGTAATATAGAAATGGATTCCAAACATTCATAGTTTTCAAATTTAGAGGGGCCATGCCTTGGAAGCATGTGAATGACATTAATTCAATATAGTACTCATATAAATTCATAGATTTAGTGGAGGCATGCTTTGGAATCATTTTCTCCACACCTATTTAGTATTCGTCATTTCCAATTTAAAGTGTGGGTATGTTTTATAAACATGTCCTCCACATTGGTACTTATCTCAATTTTATATTTGTCAATGTATATTTTGGGTGTGCTTTGGAATTATGTCCTATAAAATTACATAGTTATCTAAATCAGCTGAAACACATACTTATTTTATTCAAATTAATAATTATGGTAAAATTCTATCATGATACCATTGTTATACATAGTTTCAACATGACACATTTCTAAGTTACATATTCCATGTAACATGTGCATAATATTTCAAAACCTAAATCAATCTTAGATTCTAAAACTATTGCATGTATTGATACCCTCTAGAAATTTATAGAATTTAGCAAGTAAATCTACTGTAATAGTTTGTTCATCTTTTGGTATGGTTGAGGTTATTAAATCAATAAATCATTCAAATATTTAAATTTATAATTGATTATCCAAACTGACTAGGTTATAGGTATCATTGGGTTACATGGCTGAGCCTAATCTTAATTTCCCGGTGGCAACTCACTTTTCCTCTAAAGTTGGAGCATGTGGCCACTAGTATATCTCTCTTTCTCTCTCCCCTTATGTGTGTGTGTGTGTGTGTGTGTGTGTGTGTGTGTGTGTGTGTGTGTGTGTGTGTGTCCTAATCTCAGTTTCAAATCCTTATAATGTTAAATCTATGTCAATGAGCACTACCTACATTGCCAATACTCTAAGTAGGGCCTCATAATTATGTAGTTTTATCATATGTTTGGAAATGTGTGTGTACAAGGGTGTAATATGTGATATGAGGATGTATATAGTGATATAGATTAAAAATTGACAATTATGGTCCATGGCTTGCCTTTTTCAGTGATTCAAACTTGTATTATGACTACTCCTATGTTTGATATGAAAATAAGAATGAATAAGGTATAATATAATAGTTCACTTTAAAATTTAGTAGTTTATCTAAGATTGAGTGGTGATTCTTGGTAATTGATAAATAAACTCTAGATGATTAATGACTAAGATTTTAGTTATTTTCAAATAATCCTCATGGAAGGTTCCATGAAATTCTTTTGCCAACTAGTACATATCAAAATATTTTCAAATTTGTGTGTTTGTACGGTAATGACACTTGCATGGAAGTAGGGAAAATCACATTGAGTTTATTACCCTATCCTAAATGAAACTGTCCATGATAGATAAAATTTTTGAGGTTTTTTCACTAACAGTGAAAGATATACATCATATTTGAGTGTTTCGTGATCATAAAAACCAAGGTTGGACTAATAAATAAGTTATTAGACCCAGTGAGGTGGAATGTGTGAGTTGTTTGGCTTAAAAGAAGTTAAAAATAAAGGTTAGAGACATTAGAATGTATTTTTCAAGTGTAAAATATTGGTTTCACATATAAATCATGATTTAATCATCTATATATATTTAGATTACTTTCAAATATCTTAGTATTTATGTATATCCTACATAGTATCCTATAGATATTCTACTTTTCTACGATGTGACATTGATATGCATGGATAGTGAATATTATTTTTCACTTGTTCTATGATTCATTGGTAATATTAATCTTTCATGATATGTTATTCATTGTTTGTCTATTTGTATATAGACCTTGCACTTTGTTTATGAAATATTTATGTCCCTTGTCTATAGCCATTGGACTTGTATGTTGTGACATATTTATGTCCATTTGTGGTGTCCACTTTTCATTTATTTTTGTGAAATAGTTATGCATGTTATATTTTGTCCATGGCCTTTTTTTTTGATACATATTTATGCCCCTTTATTTCAAAATTTGGTGTTAAGTGTGAAAATATGTGCCTATGACTAGATTAATATGGGATTTTCTTTTGAAATTATTGTTCATGTTGAGCTTGCTAGGATTTCTAAGTTTGTTAATTTCATGATCCATATTACACACCTTCCCATTTGTGTATATTACCATAATATATATCATGCACCTCTTTATTGTTTATTTTTATTCATATATTATATCATTGGTGGTTACTATTGCATGACTATTTGATATGTTTATATTGTCATGACACTTATATACCCTACATTGAATATTATACATAAACTCTCTAATGATAGATAAATTACTTTGATTACATATCTCCATAAGTTGGCATATTTCCACATGAGTACATTTTTATACATGACTTGATAAAATTAAATATTACTTTGAGATGAGTGGCCTGTATTATGTTCCCATTACTTTAGACATGGGGCATATTACCGTGCTTGTTATAGTGACAAAAATAATCATGGACATTAAATTCATATTTTAGGACATAATAAAATATACATAAGGATTTAATAGTGGTTCAAATGTGACAACAATTAAAATATGTATTTGATATTTATATATTGGGATAGATTTTGAAGGCATAGGAAACTCATATGAAATCAATTTATAGAGAATTAAATTAATATAGTTTTAATTTAGATATACTTCAGTGTATATGTCATACAAGTGCACATAGTTTGTAGAAAGAAAAACTACAGGGTCTCACATGCATATAATTTTAAGATAGATGTTGTAGTATTTTAAAATTAAATGCATATCATTATATATAATTTGGAAATGATTCATTGTGGTATGTGTTGGGTGAATATTTTTTCAATCAGCTAACTAATGAGAAAAATAGGTCTCTTCAACCACAACATAGGGAAATTGGTCAGCCAGATGTGCAGGTTTACTACTTAAAAAGGGGACAAATCTCTCCTCTCATCAAGGGGAGGTTCCCTGTAAATATGTAGGAGCTATATACTACATATATAAGGAGAAAATAATACTTAGGGGTAGGATAAACCATCCATCTCTCTTTTTTCAGAGATGATGTTCACAGATCAAAAGAGAAATCCTAATGAAATGATAGAAAACACTCCTCTTCTTTTAGAAGTGTTGTTCAGTAGACAAACAGAACCTTTCAAGTGGTGACAAGTAACTTTAACAGGGCGTAGTAACACAACATGATGAAATGTAGCATAAACTCTCCACCTCAACTACCAAAGAGTGAAATAAAAAGGACAATGAGGGCACAAAGTCAACCCAAAGTCCTTTACACAGAAACAGAATACGAAGAATAATGAGGGTACAAAGTCATCCCAAGATCCTTTACACATGAAATAGAAAGAAAACACACTAAAGGCAATTATGGGGGCATGAAGACTCTCCACAGTTGGCTTCAAGACACCTTCCTAATTATTTTCATGAATTTTACTTATTTAATTAAATGGACAAAAAATGTATTAAAGAAACAGAAATAAAAACAATTTCGCCAACAACCAAGCTATTCCAGAACAAAGTCTAAAAAGCCACTTGTTTTCTTATTCAAATAATGAAATATGATCAACAATTTGAGCTCAAAGTCTCAGTAATGCCTTTCAATTTTGGTAGAGTTTTTTTTTTATAATAGAGAGAGATCACTCCAAAATAATAAGAGAAAGTCTAATATATAGTGCTCCAAGAAAGACTTGGGAATTTTGTTTCACAAAAATGTGTTACGATGTATTCAATGCCTTTAATGCATTTTAAATTATGTCTGTGGGCTATGCTAGAAGTGAGCATCAATTTTTAATATGGGTTACTTGATGTGTTTCCTTATGTGTCCACAGCTGTTCACTTTACTCAATGTAGGAAAATAGGCTACGCCATTAAATATTTGCACTCTCTGATGTCCACGTGGTGGACTACTTCACCTTCTATAAACATATTCCATGCATGGATATTTCTGATCCTTCTTCATCATTCCCCCTTTCTTGGCTATATTTTCCCCTTATCTGTGTGATCTAAGCTCTCAATCTCTCTTTGGCTGGTCACTGAATTCATTCACAGTGTCTGTGCTTAATCCTGCAAGGATCAACAACTGTCTCATTGCCACAAATTTGATGTGTTCAGGTATGTCATTAGTTGAAAGCCAATGGCTAATTGGTTTCCCTAAATTTGATGGTTGTGGGCCCATCATACTCCTTAGCCATTCCTTCATGTCTTTACCACTTACTCTAGCCACTTTTCATTAATCTCAACAAGTGACACATGGCACCTTCTGTTGTGAAATAGGTGAGGACATGTGGTAGCATCCGCTTAACTTGTAGAGGATTTAGATGTATTTTTTAGAATCCCACGGAGGATGACACATGTTGGCTTCCATTGAGCTCATATAAACACTATAAAAACATTCATGACTCTTTTGGATTCATGTAGATGATGACACATGACACGTTCTGTTCGAGTTTAGCTACTCACCTATGACCCACCATAGTCCTTAATAAAAGGAAGAAGCTATGGATATTGCCACTTGGTGGCTTCCACTGAACTTTGTAGATGACACATGGAATGTTCCACTATTTGAAGAGTTAATATAAACTATGTCCCTATAGATGACATGTGGAAGATTTTGCTGCACTTTGTAAGGGACACGTGGCTAATTCCACCGCAACTTTATGAGGGACACATGGTGCATTTTGATTTAACTTTATGAGGGACATGTGGCATGTTCCACTATAACTTGAGGTTTGATCTTTCCCAGAGGAAAATTTCCCTTTAGGGTCTTTGAGAAATGGTCCACTTTCTCTAGCAAGAGCCTCCCGTAAGTGTACCTACTCTTTGAGATCTTTCAAGCAGACTTCGGGCTTTTATTTCCTTGACAGTTTTTTTCTTTCTTCAGCAGACTTTTCTTTTGGACAAAAAGTTTGAAGGAATTATTTCTGACAATTTGTCTGAAGGAAATCTTCCTTTGCTTTGCCTTTGCTTTCCATCGAGCTTTCTTCCTGGGTGAATTCCTTCAGACAAAAAGTCTGAAGGATTTTTGCCTTAGTCAATTTTCTGTATTTTTTCCCCAAAAGAGAACTGTGCCCTTCGTAAGGACTACTCAAGCTCAAAAATATCCTTCAAAATTTTGAAATGGTCCATCTATTCCTCACCTACCCTCTGCAAGGGCACTTTTTTCCTTTGGCTTTGGGGAAGCCCCTTGAACCTGTCGATTGAACCGACCGATTGAACCAACTTTGGTTTAATGGTTTAATGGTTCAATCAATTCAATCTCTTATGTTCCATTCATTCACTTCACCACTTGAACCAAATGCTTTGAGCCAAACCGTGTTGAACCATAGGGGCATTAAACTTGTTTAACCTTTGAACCAAAGTTGTTCAATGGTTCAAGCCTTCTTCTCTTTGATAAGTGTTTTGAAGTCGTTGAACCTTGAATCAGTTGAACTTTGAACCTTGACAAATGTGCTTAACTATTATTGATTATGTTTAACCTTTGAACCCATTGAACTCATTGAACCAAAATGGTTCAAGGTTCAATGGTTCAATGGTTAAAACACTACATAAAAGCTTACCGAGGAACTCTTTTGGTTGAACCAAGGCATTGAACCAATCTTGAAAATGACTAAGTGTTGGAAACTTGTTCTTTTGATTAAACTTGCTTGTAGAAGCCTTTGAACCTACTGAACTTGTTGAATCTACTGATTTCAAGCATGTTGAGTCCATAGAAACATATCTGCAAAGTTCGTAGATTTAAGCTTGTAGAGTCCATAGATTTAAGCCTGCAGAGTCCGTAAAATTGGCAAAGTCTGTAGAAATGAAGGATTTGAATGCTCAAAACAATTTTTGAAAAGGGGAGAGAGGATTTTGGTCTGTTGGACCAAAATATTTCAAATTTTGTCCCAAAAATGAGTGATATTTTTGGGGGACAACAGTATGTTATAATTTTATGAACTTAAATACTATTAAGCATATCAATTAACACCAATTCAATGATACATGATACTTTCTCATGGAAATTAACATGTTTTTAGTGAGCAATATTTTAGTTTTTTTTTAAACACAATTAAATGATAATGGGAATTGATATACTTTGAATGTTTAAATCCATATGTAGTAGTTAATTCATGTTTTTATTAAGTAATATATGTTAAGTTTTAAAGTCACTCAAAGGCCATCACAATACTCATAGTTAACACATTATGTTTTTACCACCTTACCATATTAGCGTAAAATATCAAAGATAGATATGTTACTTTTTAGGGTTGGGAAATTTATCATCCCAACCCGAAGGTTTTAATAGTTATAAATAATTTGAGCACAGTCACCCCAACTCTCCTTACATCTCAATAAGGAAGCATGGCTATCTAATAATTCAAAAAGGAATCATAATATCAACAAATCTATAGGGAAAAATAATTTTACCCACATACATGTGTATTCATTTCTTACTCATGAGTTTAAATATTAAATTATAATTTATATTTTATATTTCACATATGGATGTTGACTACTACATTTTTATTTCATTTTTGGTAGGGTAAATTTACACATTTCAAGCCACATTGAAAATAATAAGTGTTGTATACACACTCAATTAAATATTTATCCTCTTACTCTAGTATTTTATTGTATTTAAATACAATAATAAAATGGGGGAAATTATAGATACTAAAATATGGTATTATACATTTGGAAAGGTTAGCCTTGACATACATTTATCCTACATGACTTGTGTGTCACCAAACATATCTGACATGAATTATCTCATATCCACATGCTTATTTATGATTTTGACCCTCCTATTTTTATATTAGTAACACACATGAACCTCTCATTATATTTGAAAAAAGTTAAATACCTTACATATATGTCTCCAAATTATCATATTTTCTTTCTTATCTCCTAGACATAAATGTCAATATTCTACAACTTTGTCAATGAAACTATACAGAAGGTGATGTTTGTGTCCATCATCCATAAAATTCTATTTTTATAATATAATAAATCCCAATAGGTTGACCAATTCACCTATCATGTTATTGGCATGATAAATTTTCCAAAATTATTCATATAAATATAAATCAATGTCAATATTATTGAACTATTTAGCCTTCATGTGATATAGAACTATAAAATATTGTACATTGAGAAAAATTCCCTAGTATTATAAATTAAGAAATCAATACCTAGGATCATTCATCATCCAAGATTGAATCACACCAAGCTAAATCAGGTGCAAACATTGTCAACTAGTGAAAGATAAATCATTAGGTTCATTCATATAGAAAAGGAGAAAATTTTCACATTCACACTAGGAAAAAGAAATAAATTTGGATGTACTTCTCTCTTCATAGTATTATATATATAGTTAATAACTAATCATCAATGGGGGTGAATATGATCATTTTAGACCATTACATTTCCCAAGATTTCAACATGTTTTATCAATTTAAAAGTGAACCTAAGGTTTCAACAAAAGTGAGATTACTTTTTATTGTTTCATGTGTTCAAGAATTAGGATAACACAAACATTTAGATATTGTGAGTAGGTGTGGTGGATTGTATGCTCATAAAGACTCAAATCAGCCATAAATATTAACATTAGTGTAAAATCACTTTCGCTAATAGTTTCACCCTAATCTAATGACCTTGTGTGCATAGATTGACTATTTCAGATCTAAAAAATTCACAAGTCCACTTTTATCGACATTCCACTATCATAAGTTAGTCATAATCATTAATTAAACTATAAATACTAAATAACTATTCTATAATTGTACTTTACATCTATATAAAAATGAAATATTCAAATCAATTCCAATCCTTTACATTTAGTTTATTTTTAATTATCATATATTTTAATTCGACTTATTAAAAAATAATATCCTAATTAGGGTTATAATTGATATATAATGGGGTAAAACAATGTAAATTTAGTTATTTTCAAATACCTTCAACTCAAAGTAGACTCTCCTCAACTTGGATTCATCTTGATTTATTAATAGATACCTCAATTTGATTAGTTATTAGGACTAGGATCCTAATCATTTTTAATAAATTTATCAAAATATACCTTGTAATCATTTATGTCCTTCAAGTGAGAATCAAAAGTTAGTTGATCATGACCATTTTAATTTTCTAAGTATTTTCTCTTGAATAAGATTAGAGTGGCATAATAGTGAGAACACTAGACAACAAAGAATAAATTTAACACACAATAAACATTAATAACTCTCTTAATATTTTATTCATAATATATAGTTATATAGGACATGTATATCCTATAAACAAGATTTCACCAATCCCTATAATATCTCACTATATAACTAACAATCTCTATAAATGTAATATTGTTAAGCTAACAATATTTACACTTAACTAAAGACTATTAACAAACTAATAAATATTAATAATATGAAACCCAAACATTCAGCCCCTGTGAGTAATATTAATCCCTAGTATACATGATCTTAAATTGAACATGGGGAAAAAAAAAATCTTGTATTTGTACATGTAAACATGATTTGGTGATTTTCACATGACAATAAAAAACCTTACTAATGGTTTTGAATTTGGCTTACCAACATTTAAAATGGGATAGTTTTTAAGTGTTGTACCAAAAAAATAATATGTTTTTCAAGTGGCTTACCAACAACCACATCACAATGTGTAGTACAATTATTAGTTCTCCTCACTATCACACACTTAGAGAAGATACAAAGGAAATTTCAGTTTACTTATTAAAAATATGAATAGAAATACATCATCTATTCTTATTGACACACAATTTAAAAATAAAAAAACACACCACACAAAAGATATCACCAAATCATTTGGGACCCGACATTGGTGACTGATGAGAGGTTCTGAAACATCCTTCCTCTATTACCTTTGACCTCCAACACCTACTACATACTTAACTAATGTGTCGATGAAGCTCATATCATTTTGAATGGGATAGGATCCCCACCCACAAGTTTAATATATTGTACGTTTCACCTAGTACATCACATAGAAGTGATAATGCATCCGTTTACATTTTAACACTGTTGACTTTAAATTTGACACTTATTTAAATAAGAACCTATTTTAATAATATCAACATATAAGACTAAAATATTTATAGGACTATTTTGACAATATAAAAAGATAAACTAACTATAATATTGACTATTAATGCCTTTGATGAATAAATCTATTATGATGGTATACACAAAAGATTATTTTTGGACCCTATTTAACAATACTAAAAACACATAAAATATAGGCCTAGCATATCTCAAATATCTTCAATTAAGAATAATACCTATGACAAAAAAATAATGACATGAAAGACAATTTTTTTAATGAAATAACACATGCATGTAAATACTTAAAATAAAGTATTAAATAAACTAAATGAATTTGTAGTAACTAAAAATGGTAGAGATGGTGAGATGAGTGAGAGGAATGCAATGCAATATTTAAGGTCAAGAATAGAATGACATCTGGTTACAAAAATAGAATTGATCATAATAGAGTTAGTCATTGATAGATTTGAATGCATACCTAGATCATGCAATGATGAAAACATAAAAAATAAATCTACTACTTTAAAAATGTGAGTTTAGACACATGTCTTGATGAGAGAAATTATTGAGTTGTGTATCTACTATAGAACATTACAAAAGTATAGTTTGATGTCGATACATACTATATATTAGTCACCATTATTTTGATATTGGTGGCAAGGGAAAAAACTTAGGGCCATGAAAAATCCATGCACTAAAAATTAGGAAACACATAGGACAACTGGTAGGATAATTAGCTAGTAGTGAACAACTAGAGGATGAATAATTTGGGCTAATGAATAAAATGTAGGAAAGACGTCAATAGACTAGGATTATTTAAATATATCCTAAACCAATGAAAAGTGATAAAAAAAATTCATAGATTTGGGGTAAAAATAAACATGCAATATTCCCAATACATTATGTTTGAAATACCTTTTCTTCAGTTAACCATGTCTGAATATCATTGATTTTCTCTCATGATATAAAATATTCACCAAGTCCACTATTACAATACTAAAACACAATCAATAAAATTACTATACTAATTATGCTTCTTTATCAAAAAAAATACATACACATGGGCAAACATGTGAGTATGACACTAATCCCTTTCTACTTCTAACTCTCCATTACAAATATCCTACTGTAACACTAGATCTTTGGGAAGATTAGAGTTGTAAAGAAGTGAGAACACTAGAAAATAGAGAATAAATTAAAAAAACAATAAACATTAATCACTCTCTTAATATTATATTAGAAATACATAGTTATATAGGACATGTATATCCTATAAACACCAATCCCTACAAAATCCCACTGTCTAAATAACAAGCTTTATAAATGCAATATTGTTAAGCTAACAATATTTACATATAACTAAATATTATAAACAAACTAATAAATATGAATAATGTGAACACCATAAAATTTTCAACCTTGATATGTGTAGATGATATTTATGAATTTATATAACACATTAGTCTTGTACACTTGGTAAAATCGGACCTTAGTTGTTCTTCTCAGTTCTAGACTTTTTTCATTTCTACAAGTCTTATATCTACTCTATCTTGTGGCCCTTGGGATATATCTCTTAGTTTGATGAGTTTTATGTTAATAACCTCATAATTTTATCTTCCCCAAAAATATTAAAATTTACTTATCTTCTATCTCTACAAGTTTTGAAACTATGCCTACTTTCTTACAGCTTAGAAACTAATGTCTGGGATAGACACTAGCATCAAAGTTAGTTTCCTAAACCAACATAAGTGTCTAGTGCCCTGGAGTCATTCAATTTTTAAGTGAAATGTTTCTTAATGGTTGTACTAAGTGATATAAGGTGAGTTATTACTCCAAATGGATTGATATAAAATCAATATCAACCCTCATTCATTCCTAACCTAGTAAAAGAACAAAGATACCAAGGAAACTTATCAAAACCACTCTAAAAAAAATTAAATTAAATTAAATTTTCATATTTCCTCCCCACTCATAGGTATAATAGAACTATAAGTCAAAATTACTAAAGCAACATCCCAAGAGCCCATTTTTCTATTTTACAAGATATGTCATTATTGTACTTACGTTTCACAATAGTACATGATTCACACACAATCCAACACATAAGGGATAACTACCTAATTCTGAGATCAACTTCTATACTATTGGCTATGTAGGTAGTAGCCACTAATAGTGGGGTCAATGGGGTAATATAAACACCATGTTCTTACTAACCCATGTTTCCCCAAGGTCACCATAAAGATGAATAACTAGGTTTTTTCAAATCCATGAGGAGTGATAGTCCATGACCTATATCTGAATACACTAGAGTGAAAGTGAAGTCAAACCTAAAATAATTTAGGTGGTTCCATACTTTTCTAGTAGATATTCCATGCATGACACTTGCATCAAACCTAGATAATAATACTAACATAACCATCCTAGGATGATGTTAGTGTTTAGAGCACCAAAATGATTAGATTTTAAATTTGATGATTGTTTCATAATCTTATTATAGACTAATTTTTATTTATTCTAAATCCATCACTATGTTAGCATCAAAACTAGTTAGGTATATTATTTTTTTGTCATTTTCATACATAACTTAGTGGTATTTTCTATATTTAACCTATACCCAACATAATAAATTCAATGTATGATTATACATGACTTTAGCACCCAATTGGCCTACTATAGATCTAATTGTCACCCTTGTGTATTATGATTTCCATATTCTTGAACATTATACTAGCAAGTTAGGATAACCTCATATCCAATTTAGGGATAAAAATTTTGTGAACCTGACATTTGGACATAAAACCTTGTGTCAATTAGGGTTTTATGATTTTTCCCAATTGTTATAGTTTATTGTAATTTTTTTTAAAAAATCATTTGTGATGCAATGGAAAATGATAGTGCAAAAATATGATTCCAAATGGTAGATAAATAAGCATTGATTACTCAAATTAACAATAAAAAGGGCTTAATGTATGCATTTTTGTATGTTACAAGAGATGAAATAAGTAAACAAGATAAAACTACAGTTGCCTCACCTATGGTGAATCTTTAGAAGTTACTATAATTGAGCACACAACCATCAATCAAACTACATATAGTGGGTGAGTGGGTTATGTGTTTAAACCTTTGTTCAATGAAATAATTATTATTACACCTACCATGGAATTACCCATTGTTTCAAAATAAATACCAATTTTAATGCATGCTACTAGTCAAAACATGTTTTCATCCACTTTGGTGACTACTTAAATTGCTAATCTAAGTTTCACTATGTCTACTTTTCAAACACTCATTTAGTCATATAGACCTTGGAGAATAATTATAAAAATATTGAAAAAAATTATTTAAAATCCCCTCATGCTATAGATTCATAAGATGTGTTACATAACCCTGATACACTTGATATCTCTTTGCACCCTTTTCCAAATGGAAGTGTTTCACCTAAGTTCGTGTTTTATAATGGCAATAGTGATCCTAAACAAAATATTCAAAAAATTTATGTGGCATGCCTTGACTATGCCTCCAACAATAAAATTTTGACCAAATTATTTCCAAGAAACCTCAATGACTATGCTTTGAGGTGGTTCTATAATTTACCTATGCAATATTTTGTAGGCCGATCTTTAGCATGCTTTTATATTAATATTTATGAAAATGTTTCTTATACTTATATTACCAAAATAAAATAAGGAAAAAATGAACCTATAAATGAATATGTCTTGAGATATAAGATAATGTGAGCCAAAATGATCAATATTATGGTAAACAAGGAGTTGTAAGACATATTCAAAAGAAATGTGTTTGTTCCATTAAATAAGACCATTGATTTTAAGAAGTTAAAATATTTCAATGACTTATGCTATGTTGTACATGACCACAAAAGTAAGATTATGTCATTAAATAATCTCAAGTATATAGAAAACACACTAATTGCATCTACATTTAGTACCAAGTTTACAATCAAACCAAGTTATAAGGTAGAACCTCCAGAGCTTAAAATGGAAACAACCACCATGGTAAACATAGTTTCACTACAACCTAATTGACTTGTATTAATCAATTCACTAAGGAAATAATTTATACATATACCTGAGTCCCCAAATTTATTACTCCAGTGGTTACCAGAGTACCAACTTATATCTCTCCCTCATCCTATTGAGGTTGATATGAGTTAGTCTCTATCCAAAGGATATAATGCAAATTCTTATTGTAATTATAATCAAGGACTAGGGAATTCTATAGGTATATGCTTTACCTTTAATCATAGGATCCAATATCTTATTAATGACCAAAAAGTTATATTTGAGGATCCTCCAAAGGAATCAAGATCACATATGGTGATCACCATAAAAAGAAAATATTTAAAAATATTTTTCAAGACCATTATAAGAAGGAACTATAAGTACAAATGGAATTAAATACACATCATATTCTACCACATTATAGACACCCACTATATGGTATTATTTTTAATTACACATAACATATATCTCCTATGGTTTAGAGACCCTATATACTTTTGATGATAGTGAGATTAAGGTTGATGACTCTAATCTTCACTCTTTACTCATTCGAGCATACCTTGACAAACACCTTATACACAACGTTATGATTAATAATGGTGCAAGCAAGGATGTTTTCACCATGACATTAGTTATGCACTTGGTTTATACTCATAATGGATTATATCTTTATACTAGATTTGTAAGATCGTTAGATGAGACCTCCCAAAACATTCTTAGTGAGAATAGCATACCTTTACAAGTTAGTCTCACACATGTGGTTACTAAATTTTAAATTATACTTTACAAGGGCATCTTTGATACATTATTGGGAAAATCTTGGATCTATACAATTTGATTAATACCTACCATAATGCATTGGTGTGTTAAATACATTCATGCCAATCAGGTAATTATAGTTTTCAGAATTCCATATGAGCATCCTTTCAAACAAGAAAAGATTGTACCAAAATAATTAATTACCAAGCCTCTTAAATATCATTCACCATAAAATGGTAAGAAATAGGTAATCCCATTTACTATGTGTCAATTACTTGAGAGAAAATTGCATCATAGACATACATTGGATTCCACATAATCCCCATCTACTACACACCATGTTCAAATATCTAGAGGGTGTACACATTTTAATATTACTACTATTATAAAGAAACCACAAATTACTCAATGATGGGTTCCATTAATTCGTACTCTTATTACTCATACTACATGATCACTAAGTCCTATTTTACATGTGTGGATTATCACTAATAATATTGTGACAAATATTAAACCTATATATGTTTCTCGATAATGTCACAAAATTATTGTACCAAGTTCATAGTGGGGAGATATATATGACCATCCATTGGATGGCATCATAAGATGATATTTCCTTTTCAAAAATTCCAAAATACTTTATAAAAATATTCAAAAATAAAAAATACTTCATCACCTACATGTTTAATTAGCTCTTTGACATTTGTGTGCTAGTTCTATGTTGATGGATGGCATACTCAATTACTCTTACATACACGCGTGTCAGACTTATACTTGAGTGTGATAAATGCATACTCAAATACATGATCTAATACTATTTTTAGATGTTTGTATTTCCATCTACACATGTCATATAGACATTAGGGGCATCCACTTCTTTGATCTTGATACACATGTTATATGCTTTTATGGTCACTACACATTATCATGTTTGAATTTATAGTTTTAATTATGCATGCCTTTATCCATACTTATATATTTTATAGAGTGATTGATATGTTATACACTTGACATTATTTTCTAACACATTGGATCTATGGGCTACTATAACATGTTTATGATAGTTTTTATACTTTACTTTATGTACTTCCTTGAGTCTCTTGCTTTGTTATTGTATGCCTTATTTGAATACTTGAATATGTGCCTTTACTTACAATCCTTACACCTATGTATGATTTCATTGATATTTATATATATGTCATTACTTTTTTATGGACATTTGAATATGTCATGCTTGTATAAACATAATATTTTCAACTTTTGTAATATATTGATTCTTTTTATCTTGAAAGAACCTATCAAGTCTCAATTTCTCTAAGTTCATTCCCTAAGGGGTGCACCAACAAAGGGATGGGTAGACCATTAGTACTTCACAATATTTTTATGCCTTAATACCAATTATTACCAATCCAATCAGCTCTTAAAATACTACCCTAAGATATTAGTCATCTTTTGCACACTACTCCAATCATTTCCCACATTATGTCCCCCTTTTCCTAACCTAAAACCCATTTTGATAGTTTATAGTACTAGGTCAACTAGGTTGATGTTGTACTCTTATTGGTGAAATTCATTTAGGATCTAGGTTAGCTTTTGGCTAACATAACCTATGATCTAGTGATTTTTTGTCAATATCAGTACTAAGTTGATTGGGTCGACCCTGTTGACAAAAACTTTAGAAAGGTCTTAGGGATAAATCCACCTATATATACAAGATAATTTTTCCATTATTAAAGAGACATCAAGAGCTATTATTTATTTACACTTATTTACAATCTATTTTTCCACCATTCTACTTGAGCAGTCTTAGCGTAGGGTTTCTACTTGTACAATTGAGTTTTGTGGAGAAGTCTTGGATGCTTTAGCATTTCTTAGTGATCCTTACAAACCACAACAACCTCTTTTGAAGCCCTTTTTTCCAAGGGAGAGATTTGGTCTTGATAGTTTCATCCTTTAGGTGAGTATTCTCTAACTTTGCTCCTCTCTTTGATAGACAGAAGTAGCATAAGTATTGACGTTTTAATGATATTACTCTTCTTATCCATGCATTAGGGTCTTACCTCTATATAGTTTAACTAGGATTATCTTATGCATGTTTATTTTTTTACTAACCCCCATATTGTGCCATAAGCTTTGGTGAGCACTAGATTATATTTATTTGCTTTAATTTTTATTAGTTTAGTGAATATGAAAAAATATGGATTAATTAGGGTTATTGCTTGATTATAGGCTTTAAAACCCTCCATAGTATTATTATTATGAATAAGAGATCCCATAAATGGGTTTAACAGATCCACATATTGGTCATGTTCTTGATTATTTAATGTATCTCCAATCAGAAGTGTAAGTAGGATCTATCTTCTCTGAGTTTGGATTGATTTATAGATGTCATGAATTTTTGATTACATACATTATAATGAACCTGATGTGAATCTAACCCTTACAGGTTTTCTTTCACATTTTTCATTTTCTATAATTTTATTTATATATTTTATATATTTGATATACTAAGCCGATGGGAATGATATAGTTTCTCACTTATATGTGCAAGTTTAACACAGTTATAAAAAAATGACTCTATTCTTTTTGTGTAGGTCTTCATTAGATATAGGCTATTGGGTTAAATAGGTTGACACATTACTCTTAAAAAATTCTAGAAGACATACTCGGCCAATCAGGCTAGTATACTATTCCAGATAGCTTCCAAAAAAACATACTATGTTGACCAGGCTGATATAATATTCTTCACAAGATTTAACAAATCGGAAACTATATAACTAGGTCTACCCAATCAACACAATCGATAGAATCTACAAGTAACACTCAAGTCACTTCAATAGCAATCTCACATTCCTCTACATCTTCTAACCCACCAATGTTATTTTCTCTTTTTCTATTTGATTTTAATTTTTCCTTATAGTTTTATTTTACACATTTTAAAGTCTTTAAAACTACAATCATACAACAAACTAGGTCAACCTAGTGAACCTAGTTATGTATTGTGTCTTATGTTTGGAAGATTAGGTCGACCTTGTCTACATAAGTCTTAAATATCCTTGATTCTATAGTAAAGTAGCAACACTTTCGAATTTATTCTATAATGTTCGCATACACTATCATATAAACTAATATTGTATTATGTCTCAAATTGAAAATTAACATCTATATTCTAATAATTACTTCACACTTTCACTTTCAATTGTTTACATACTTATAATAGCACACATATTTTAATTATGTGGTTTTTCAGTATACCCTTTAGTTTCACTATTTTTATCTTTCTTGCACAGACTACCAGATCAAATAATTTCAAAATGCATTGAAATAATTGTCTACCCAAGGCTTACCTACTTGGATATCTTCAGCAAGGGGAAACCCAACTTGGTTTTTTCACCAAATATAAACACGTAATTAATAGTATATATTAGAGAAGGACCCGACACCCTAAAATTTTTAGGATTGTGAAGTGAGTGGGTAGGACTTAATACCAAGCTAGTATCATTACCAACATAGATCTCTTTTAGCTTAAACTTCTTGAAACCATCCATAGACTACTTTCTAGTTCTATAATTTTAACCAAATTCCCTATAACACTTATAATAACACTTTATAATAATAACAACATTTAGGATGACTAGTTACTTAGCATTTACCTTTTAGTTGACTACTTACTCTTTGCTCATTATACATTATATTGTAAAAACTTATATTGGTCATCATTGGTGCAAGGTTTTTTCTATGTGCCTTAATTGGATCATCCTCATTGACCAAATTGTTTAT
Source organism: Torreya grandis (assembly GCA_037957365.1). Classification (NCBI taxonomy): domain Eukaryota; kingdom Viridiplantae; phylum Streptophyta; class Pinopsida; order Cupressales; family Taxaceae; genus Torreya; species Torreya grandis. The sequence goes on from JARHVA010003996.1 coordinate 1,547,305, forward strand.
TTTTTTGTCTTCAATTCTTTTTTTCAAGTAAATTGTAATATATTTTCCTATTTTTAGTATATTGTCGATATATTCAACATAGTCTCTTACAGACCTTTTTTCCCCTACCTATACTACTAGGTTGACCCAGTTGACCTTATATCTCTTTTACTAGTCATATAATAGTACTAGGTTGACCTAGTTCACTCTATACTCTTATTATATTATATTTTCCCTAGTTTATAGTACTAGATCGACCTAGTCAAATATGTACTCTTACTACCTATCTTGTTTATTTGACTCGATTTTCTAATTTTTCTTCATTAGAATTTTGTTCATTTCTCTCAAGTCATCATGAATTTCCATATCATATTATTTTTTGAAAACCTAAATCCATTTAGATAGTATATGTGATGTTAATTTCTCCCTCTCTTTTCTTTCCAAGAGAACCCTCACTCTTGTAACACCTCTTCCCCTCCTTCATTTGTGGCTTGTAACATGGTGAAAATCAGACCTCAAGATGAATTAGGTGTGTCTAATAATTTTTATACCTATCAAGACAATTCTCATCTTCAAACCCTTCAACATAAATTTGAATCAATTAACATAAGTCTATCTAATAATCCCACTAATAATCCATCTTCCAATAACCCTCCTCCAATACCAATTTGGGGAGTGTTCCTACAAACACCAACTCACCAGTTGATATGAATTAACTTCTTACACACATCACACATAAAATGAACATAATAAAAAATTCTAACACCTCTCAAATTATGCAATTACAACATCATTTGATCAATATGGCTAATCAACATTCGGATATCAATCCTCAAGCCAATCCAAATTTTATTCCTCCACATCTTAGAGGTGCCTCAGGAAATGTTATTCCTCAACCTAATATGAATCAAAAAATTCTCAAAAATATCCAAAAGGAGTCTTTATCTCCTTTCATCATGTCTATTGATATTGGTAATATATCTCCAACTATCAAGTATGATGGGACTAAAAATCCTAGATCCTTTCTTAAAGCTTTTGACAATATTTATAAAGAGTGGATCCAAACTAATACTTTCACTAAAGATAAAATTTTAGTTAAAACATTCACTGGCGATGTATTGGAATGGTAAAACCAACTTCCCCAACATTTCATTTTGAAAATTGATAATTTAGTCAATCCTTTAGTTAAAGAGTTTCAACATAATAATTTTCCCAAAAAATGTCTTGGTCATTTCATCAATGCTAAGAAATCTCCTACCAAATCAAGCCATGATTTTATTAAAACATTCAAAATATCTATCCAATAAAGTTGACCATAACATGACTGATGATAATTTATTTAAACTCTTCATCACTGATTTATCTCCTCTTGAATATAAGGTCCAAACTTTTGCTCCTCAAATACATAATGAAGCTCTTGACCAAGCTAAACATCAAAACATCCTCATGAAGCAATTTAAACCTAATCCTAAATTATTCAAAGGATATTTGCAAACTTATACTAATTTTATCACTATAAATACTCCTCAAACTAAACCAAGAGTTCCTAAATCCAATACTCCATCTCCTCACACACGACTCACTACATAGTAAATGAAATAATTCTTACCACCCTCTAAACCCTTTACTTATCCTAATAACCTTCCTAAATGGTATGACCCTAATTAATTTTGTCGATTCCATATCAACATTGGTCATTCCCCTGAATCTTGTAGAGGGCTTACTAAATTTTTGTCTCCTACATTCTTGGTGATTCCTTCAATCATGAAGCCATGATGAACCTCCATCATCATGAATATAACACTGCATCTAAAAAATAATAGGTTTTTAAAGCATAGTCTTACAATAACCAAAAATATTTTTGCATAAATAATAATCAAAAAATTAACAAGGATGTTTGTGATATTGATGTTGATTATGACTAATATTACAAAGATTATCAATATGTTAACACCGCTAATGTCAATTTCCATCACAAACTAGCTCACAAAGATCCTATCACAAAACTTAATAAACCATTTTTAGAAGAAGATTCTCAAAGACACTTCAACCACTAATCTAGATTTGGAATCCCATGTAGAATCTTCTCCTCCTCTTGAACCTCGAACAAATTTCATTCCTTCAAAATCTACCTTACCTTCCAAAACTTGGGCTAGTTCTTCTTCTAAACCTCATTGAAATTTTATGAAAGAAATTAACTCTATGCCTTAAAAGATTCCACTTATAGAGTTATTTGATACTTCCCCTTATCATCTCAAGTTGATTTGGAAAAAAATAAAATAAATTAAAGATCCATCTCCTATATATGAAAAACCACCCTATATTGAACATTAACCTACCAATTTACATACCATTGAAACCATGTGTCTTTCTTCATAACCATCTATTGAATTTCTTGGAGAATAAATGATTAATGATGAAATCCCTTTCCATGTTGATGAACCACCATATTTATTAAAATATCCATTAATACTACCCTTATTTGTAAAGTTTTAATTGACGAAGGCCCTAGTATTAATATGAAATCTTTATGGCTCATCCAACAACTAGGTTATAACAAAGATCATCTCAAAAAAACTTGCCTTACCTGTCATGGATCTAATAAAACTAATCAAAATCCATTTGGTTGTATTTTGATTCTTAAAACAATTAGACCTAAGACCATTTAAACTAAACTTATGGTTCTTTATTTACCCTTATCTTATAACATAATCTTTGGTCATCCATGAACTTGTAGAATTAGGGCCATCACCTTTTATAGTAGCCAATGCATCAAATTCCTACATAAAAAGAGATGTTATAAGCATAGGTTGATTCCAACCCTTGGAGTCTTCAACTTTCTAATCCAAAATGTTAATATTGTATACCTACCATTCCTACCATCAATAGTTCTCCCTTACTTGAGTTCATCAGCATCAATCCAAATTTACATGTCACTCTTACTAATTTAGATGATGATGAACCTAATGAATTGCAACATACATGAAATACTACCAACTACCTCCTCATATATCAGAGTGGCTTGCTCTTTCTTTATAACCTCATGATCTCACTATTCCTCTCATTAACTAGATCACTAATTTTCCCCCTCCATGCAATGCTCAGGAACCTTCTTTACCAAATGATTCCTTCACCTTCAATGATTTGGAGTGGCCAAATTATTTCAAGACCCTCTAATCATGTCTTCATGAAATTCAATAACATTGGGATTTCACCTTTTGATACTCCCCTTGAATCTCGAACATGTACCATTTCTCCAACCTATGATGATAATTACAAAAAGGCCCAATCTCAATCTCAAGTTTTAGATGTTCAACATTATAAAAAATCCTTAGCTCAAATACATGATTTTAACCAAGATGTCCGTACCATTTCCATGGATCATGAATTAAATCCCAAAGGTCATGCACCTCATGTTAATTTTCTACTTCTTGATACTCCTTGGGTGGTAGAACAAATAATATTATTCATACCTTTGTAAATTTTTACATCTTCTCTACCACCTCTAGATCCCATCATTACATCTAATTCTTCCCCTATCAAAGAAATTAATGACACACTAATCCTATCTGATCCATCTACTTCTCCTACTCCCAAGATTACATTAGATTCTAAAGCCACATATGTCTATCAGATACATTTTGAGTATGATCACCATGGTAATCACATTCTTGATCTAAAAGTAGATGTTGAGTATTATGGTCCTCTACCCACTCTACCTATTGATGAAGCTATTATTGAAATACTTCATGCTTGAGAACCTCAACTTCCTTGACAATATCAAAAAATTGGGAATTTTAAAAACAAATCCCCTTATTTTCAAAACTTCATCACTATAATCAATCACAAAGCTAATCCAATTTATTCTTTACCTAATTCACCATACCACTTATAATATGGTAAGGCTATTATTATCAAATAAACTACTCGCATTGAATATGGTACTCCATCATGCCCTCGACCAATTACCCTTTTCTTGTGAACTCTCACCTACTGAGCATGATAACTTTAGTTTATTTTTCAATAAATATCATAAGCTATTCACTTGGTCCTATGAGTACATGCTTAGTATTGACCCTATCATTGTGGTGCACAACATCATCACTTATCTCGATGCCAAACTCATGCATCAAAAGTAAAAACAATTTCCACATAAAGTTTTCACCTTATGTCACAAACAAATTATCAAACTTCTTGATTCTAAATTTATCAAATCAATGGACTACTCTAAATGGGTTTTTAACAAAGTTCCCATTCGAAAAAAGGTCAATATGGTTATCCACATTTGCATTAATTTTTATACTCTTAATCTCACGTATCCCAAGGATAATTTCACTTTACCTTTAATAGATTCCATTTTTTATTCCATAGATGGATATGAAATGTTATCTCTTATGGATGGATTCTTGGCTTATAATAAAATTCACATTTCTCCTAAGGTTCAACATAAGACCACTTTCACCATGGAATGGGGCATCTATTGCTATGTTAAAATTTCTTTTGACCTTAAAAATGTCAAAGCCACTTATAAATGAATAATGACTCATATATTTCATGATATTATCCTTAAAATTATATAAATGTATGTTTATGATCTTATTGTTAAATCTAAAATTCATAATACTCATCTTTTTGATCTTGCCATCATCTTTAACCATCTTCTCAAATACTGAGTTAGACTAAATCCTTACAAATGTGTCTTTTGTGTGACATCTATAAAAATGTTAGGATTATTAGTCTCTCTCCATAGAATCGATGTTAACTCTACCAAAATTAGTGATATCATCAACATGCCTATTCCTCATTCCATTCTTGGCATTCACAATAATCTTAGTAAACTTGGAGAAATTAAATAATTTATCCTTGAAATGGCCTACCATATCCACTTTGTCAATTCTCTTCTTAAGAAATTTAATACTTTAGAATGGATATACCCTTTTCAAAAAGCTTTTAATAGTATGAAAGAATCATTATTTCACCAACCTATGCTTTGACCTCCTTAAAATGATCAACCTTTAATCTTATACACTTATTCCACACCCATATCAATTGGGGCAATGCTTTCCCAACAATATGATATTAGAATAAATTATGACATCTACTATACCAGTCAAGGCTTGATTAATTGTGAGAAACATTACACAAAAGTTAAACATGATTGCCTCACCATATATTTTACATTTTAAAAACTTTGACATTATAGTCTTTATCAAATCACTTATGTCATCATTCTTTTCTTTCTCCTTCATCACTTCTTATCCAATGCCTTTCTTCCTAGAGATAGAATTGGCAAGTGGATGGTCCTCTTTATGGAATTTGATCTCTGAATTTTTACTCAAAAAGTCATCAAAGGACAAGTCATAGCCGATCAAATTTTTGAAGCTCATATGCACACTATCGATCACCTTCAATATTCTGTTCTTGATGATAATATTCTCTATATTGAAGGTCTCAACCAAGTTATATCTCTTAAATATTACTTTCATAACTCACTGTTGATCTTGAAGAAATTAATCTTAATGAATCCATTATCCTCCTTGATCCTACTAAAACAAAATTAGTATAAAAGAACTTCCTAAAATTAATGTCAACTTGCACAAGGATACTTGGACCCTTTACTTTAATGGTGTTAAATACCTTCAAGGAGTTAGGACAGGTTATATTATTACAAGTCCTCTTGGAAAAATCATCCCTTTAGCTTTTTTTCTTAGCATTTGATGTCACTAATAATATGGCAGAATATGAATCTCTAATCATAGGCATGGGAGATGCCCTTGATTTAGATATCCAATACCTACATGTTTTAGGCTACTCTTAGCTCATTTACTATTAAGTTAATGGTGATTGCTAATGTAAAAGTAAAAATGTCATTACTTATCATCAAATTATAACCACTCTTACCAAATAATCCATTTCTTTCACCATCAAACCAATCCCTTGAGATCAAAATACTATTTCCAATTCCTTTGCTTCTTCAGCATCTATTTTTCATCTACACCAAGTTATTTCTAATCTCACTTTTCTTATCCAAATAATAAAATATTCATCCTCTATTCAAACATAATATTAACTTATCTTCCACATTGAAGCTATCACCATTTAACAAAGCCCATGGTATAAAGACATCATTCATGTTTTATAACATCAAACTTATCCTCCTAACCTAGAATCCCATGAAAAGACTCACATTCACAAACAAGATTTTAAGTATGTATTTTGATATAACATCCTTTATTATTGTAATGTTGAAGGTACCTTGCTCTATTATGTTATGCAATATGAATTTATTCCTCTTTTTGACTAAGCACATGGGGCCATTTATAGCGGCCAATATAGCAGACATGCTACAGCTCACAAATTCCTACGTATGGGATACATTTGACCCTCTCTTGAAAAAGATGCCATCAAATTTGATAAAAAACGTACTCCTTACTAGTTTTATGATGATTTAATTCATTCACCTCTAGCTGAGCTTCATATTATCAAATCTCCCTAGCCATTCTACATGTGGGCATTAGATCTCATAGGTGAACTACCTCAATCTTAGGATGAACATGCCTTTATAATCATAACTACTAAATATTTCACCAAGTGGGTTGAAGATATGCCCCTCGTTAATATGAATGGTACTACTATATCTAAATTTATCCTTAATCAAATCATTTATAGCTTTGGTGTCCCTCATACTACTATTTTCAATAATGGTGGTAATTTTAGAAATGAAGATATCAAAACAATTTATGCTAAAATTCAAAATCAATCATAAATTTTCCACACCCTATCATCTAGAATGTAATGATAAAATTGAAGACACCAACATAATTCTTAATAAAATTATATAAAAAAAATCATGAAACCCACACAGATTGGCACCTTCATCTCTATCCTTCTTTTCGGACCTATCAGACTAGTATACATACTAACACAAAGGCAATGCCATTCTCTCTAGTCTATGGTTCTAAGTCAGTCTTTCCATTAAAAGTTGAGATTATATCTCACCGTATATCTCTTTATGGTATCATACCCGATGAATAATTACGTGAAGCTCTCCTTCATGCCCTTGATCTCCTTGATGAATGTCATATTTTTTATTTACAACACAATCAACAATAAAAGGCTCATATTACCAAACAACATAACAAACATGTTAAAATTCACACGTTTAATGTTGTTGACTTTCTCCTTGATGAATGTCATATTTTTTATTTACAACACAATCAACAATAAAAGGCTCATATTACCAAACAACATGACAAACATGTTAAAATTCAAATGTTTAATGTTGGTGACTTTGATAAATTTAGACTCACAATAGAATTGACATCTATTGGGGTGCAGTAAACTAGTAGATTAGAATAGGAGAATTCAATAAATTCTATGGTTCTACCTACTTTCTCACACAAGTACCCAATCTTTGTAATAGACTGATGGTTCTTTAAGGGGTCCTAAGGAATGAATAACACATTGTAAGAAGTTAGGTCTGTTTTATTTTTCATGCATATATCCTTCATGAGATGATATATATACTTCACTTTTTGATCTAAGACTTGTGTGGTTAAGAAAATTTCTTTAGAGTCCTTAACGCTGATAATCCTCTTATTTTTGCAAACCTAATTTGAGTATCTTAACTTCGATAAGGAGATTATCTAACTTAATTTTTCCTTCATTCTCCCCTCCACCCATTTTATTTCCCCCCTTGACAGACATGTGTGATTCTAAATCTATTTTCCCTCTTCTATACTTCCTTCTTCATCACATCTTAAAAACATGATGACACTAATTTGTTTCAGTTTTGATTATCCTTAAAACAAAATAACATGTTTGAACAACTATAGATTAATTTATTTATACCATTGCTTTGAATTTCTACACTTACTTTTCTTTCTTTTTGTCATTGTTGTACTACCCTTTTTTCGGATGTTTGCATCAATTTCTATTTTCATGTAATTTTTCCATTTTTAATGGAGATTGAATTATTACTTCTCACTCATCAATGTTATTTTCTATTTTATGTACCTTTTTCTATTTTTGAGTGAGGTTGGCTTGTTACTGCTCACTCATCAATGTTGTTTTACCATTTTTTCTTCCCCATCTTTGTTTAAGTAAGGATTGTTACTAATTTTACATCAATATTTAATTACTATCCTTTTTGACATATATCATTGGTTTGATTTTGTGAGTTTGTCTTTTTTAATTAAGATTTATTTTTTTAATTTTTTTGGCCTTTAGTAGCCTTGACTTTTTGGTTACCTGATTTAATCTAAATTTTTACTTGGTCATTTGGTATAACATAGCACTTGCTAGCCTAGCTTGTCAAATTTTAAAGTAAATCCTATCTACATAACACCAATTATCTTGACTTTTCTATGTTTGTTTTTTGATATTTAATTTTGTATTCTTGGGTTTGTGAAAAGTAGTCTATGCACCCTCCACAATCAAAACTACAAACACAGTAGATAACCATCTAATGATAAAAGTAAATCAAAGTATGCATCACATTTACTTTTTAGTTATTTCCCTTTTCATCATTTACTTTTAGTTATTTTTACTTTAAAATACTACAACTTTTTTTAGCCTCAATATTGTGTGTTACTATGCTCTTTATCGAAGTACCATTCATTATTGCACCTAAATGACATGTGATGAGTTTCAAGTAGGGCATATGTATACATATAATATTTTAAACTTTTATCAAATATTAATGATTTCTATCTTGTAGTAACCTATCGAGTCTCAATCTTTCTAAGTGCACACCCTAAGGGGTACACTAAGAAAGGGGTGGGTATACCTTTGATGCTTTGAAAAATTATTGTCCCTTATTACCACTTATTACCAATATAACTAGCTTCTAAAGCATTACCCTAACCTATTACTCATATTTTGTACACTCTTCCAGTCATTTCCCATGTTTCATCCTTTTTTTCCTAACCTAAAACCCTTTTATATAGTTTACATTATTAAGTTAACCTTGTACTCTTATTGGTGAAATTCATTTAGGGTCTAGGTCGACTCTTGACAGACCTGGCATGTGACTTAGTGAATTTTTGTTAATATCAGTATTAGATCAACTGAGTTGACCGTATCGACTAAAATTTTTTGAAGAAATTAGGGTTAAATCCACCTAAATATACAAGATCATTTTACCATTATTAGACATCAAGATTTACTATTAATTTATGCTTCTTTACAGAATGTTCTTCCACCATTTTACTTGAGGAGTCTTAGCTTAGGGTTTCTACTTGAAAAATATAGTCTTGCAGAGAAGTCTTGGATGTTTTGGTCTTTCTTATTGATTCTTATAAACTATAACAACCTATTACAAAGCCCATTTGACCAAGGGAGATATTTAGTCTTGATAGATTCATCTTCATGTAAGTATTGTCTAACTTTGCTCCTCTCTTTAGCAAATAAAAGTAAAATATGTATTGGATTTTGAATAACATTACTCTTCTTATCCATGCATTAGGGTCTTACCTATACATAACTTAACTAGGATTATCTTATGTATGTTTATTTATTTACAAACCCCCATATTGTGTCATAAGCATTGGTGAGCACTATATTAGATTTATTTGTTTACATATTATTAGTTTATTAAATATGAAAACGTAAGGCTTAGTTAGCATTATTACTTTATTTTTCTTGACTCAAGGCTTTGGAACCCTTCCTAGTATTATTGTTGTGATAAGAGATCCTCTAACTAGGTCTAGCATATCTACATATTGATCATGTTCTTGATTGTCTAATGAATCCCAAAGGAAAACTGTAAGTAGGATCTATCTTCTCTGAATTAAGATTGATTTATATATGTGATGTATTTTTTATTGCATACAATCCATATCTTTGCAAACATTTGACTAAGTCATGTCCTTTCAATTATGTGGCATTTGAACATGCTCATTTATTTTGGTCTTCTTAGACCATTACCTTTTAACTTACTTTTGAGTGTTCTTGTATATGTGTTTATTTTATTATTGAGCTTATATTATTACTATCTAAATATTTCCATGATCCATATCATGCGTCTTAAGCCTTCATGTGATCACATTAGTTCTATGCACTTCAATGTTTTTATTACCTAGATATGTTTCTTATATTTACTACATAGTTGCATTCACAGATTATATTGTCTTATAATTTTCAAATAAGGTAGCTACCATTTATTATATTTTTATCACCTCAAAGAAGTGGAATATTATTGGGGACATGTCATAGAGGCATGTTCTCCATAGTTGGCACAACCTTCATATTCAATGGGGGCATGTCATATAGATATAGCTTTCACACATTCACAATTTTTAAAATTAGTTGGAGCATGCTTTGGAAGCATGTTATCCATATTTATTCACATTTAGAATAGTTTTCAGATTCAGTGGGGTATGCTTTGGAAGCATGTTCTCTACACCTATTCATTATTTAGCATCTCTATATTACAATGAGGGTATGTTTTTGAAATATGTTATTCACATTGGTACTTATATCAGTTTCAAATTTATCAAAATATAGTGGACTCATGCTTTGAAAGCATGTTCTCTACACTTAAAAAAATTTATGGATTTGCCAAAACACAGTTATATGATTAAGATTCAAAGTTGTGACAGAATTTTATACATAGTACCATTGTTATTCACAATTTCAACATGAGACATATCCAAAGTGCATATGTTATACAATGTGCACATAATATTATAAAATTTAAATCAATTTCAGAATCCAAAATTCTTTTATAGACTATTACCACATCATTGAGTTTCTCGTACTAATACCCCATAAACTTTTATAGACTTTATTGAGCAAATATACTAAAGTAATTGGTTCACTTTTTGGTATGGTTGAGGTGATCAAATCACTCAATCTTATCATGTTTTCAAGGTGGATTTGATTGTATCATCTAGCCTCACCAAATTATAAGTATCATTGGATTGCATAGTTGAGCTAATCTCAACTTCCAGATGGCAACTAACTTTTGCTTTAAGGTTGGTGGCATGGGTCTCTCTCTCTCCCTCTCTCCCCCCTTAGATTTATGAGATTTAAATATTTATCTATATTTGTCCTAATTTCAATTTTACAGCCTTAAAATGATACATCTTTTTCAAATCAACTTGCCAATAAGCAACGCAATTACATCCACACGTGAATGTACTCCTAAACTTTGCTATTTCAATTTCAATCTATTTCAATTACTTTCAATACATATTATATTCATTGATTATATAATGTAACATGCCTCTTATTGTGGGTCAATCACCAACAAAGCACTCAAGTAGGGCACATTCAAAGGTAAGATGTATTATACACATCTAAGTATGCATTCCTTTCTTTTAAATTAATAATTTCATTACTAGATTAAAAGGGGGCCAAATGTAGACAATATTTATGGATTTATATAGCACTTCAGTGTTATACATTTGAAAAATTCAAACTTTGATTGTTTCTCTCAGTTCTAGTCCTTTTTTGCCTCTGCAAGTCTCGTATCTACTCTATCATATTCCCCTTGACCTATATCTCTCAATCCAACTAATCTTATGTTGATTATATAAGACTTTTATTTCACCCAAAATACTTAAAAAATACTTATCTTCCATCTTTTCAATGTAAAATTTTCTCATATAGCCATTTCACCGAATTCATAATCCACTAAACAGCAGCGTTGAATAAAACTATAGTTTCCATGCTTCCACCGATGCCGTTGAGAAGCCTTTGCGAGGAATATATCTTCATATGCCGGAGAAATCCCACAACGAAACCCCACGATGTCGATATAAAGACTACTATAAAAAATAACGCTACTAATTTTTTATTAAAAGAATTGGAGGGAAAAAAAAAGGATTCCATGCTCAAACATAAAATGGTAGTCGATTAATTGCACATGGGTAGTCGATTAAAATGGTAGTAGAAAATGTTTTCAATCATATAAGGTTGGATGACCTGCCGACTGCATAATTCATACATTGATGGTCCAAATATAAGCTTGAAAATTTTTGCGTTGTTTTATTTAGTTATTGAATTATAATTAGACATACTGTCGTCTTGTGTTTGTTTCAATATCACTGAGAAAATTCGTTAGTGGTGGATTTAATTTCTCTGTCATATTTTGGGATTCATAAGAAAAATATTGTTTGACGTCACAAAACCAACATATTTTTCTTTATTTTTGTAATGATTTTGTCGCTGAAGTGTCCTTTTGTCATTTTAGTTATGCAAAGCTACGTAGTGGATATTATTATCGGTGTCATTAGATAGCGATAATTGACCAAAGTAGAGATCCTCACATATACGAGGAAACCATGACAAAAAGAAAATCCTAAGACGAGGATGTTTATATTTACAAAGAAAATGTTAATCAAACTATTAACCTCTTTCTTTTTTCGAATGTTGAAGAGTTTCCGCCACCTCTGAACCATTCATCCACAACTGTACGCTACCATTCAAAAAGGGAAATTCTTGCGCAATAAAAAGCAAATTCATGTGGTTTATTTCATTCGAAGTATATGGAGGGTTTCCTGACGCGTGACATTCCAATACCAGGATTCATCATCTTAAAATATGTTACTATATTCGCTTACTCAAGCTACTGTTTTCAATATTGATATTATTAGATTGTAACTAGGGTGAGATGATTTTTAATAAAAGTGATATTGAATTTCAACATTATTATTTTTACTTTTAAATAAATATATTATAGTTATAATGGGTGTTTATTTTTAAATGTGAATACAATAATGTTAAATGTAATCTGAAAAATATTAATGATTACATAAATATACATTAATTTTACATTAGCAGTTTAGCATAGTTTAACAACTTTAAAAAAATTCACAAATAAACGTGATTCTTTCATAAATTTGAAATATTTATATTTAAGATAACTTTCGTAACATAGTTAGTCTTGGTCTTCACTTTCTTTCACTTCGAATATGATCACAAAAGAGTTTGATAATTCATTAACAAAGACTCTACAAGCAATTACATTAAACATAACTATTAGATCACAAACTATAGTTACAAAATACCAAGTTATTTAATGAATTAATCTATGATATTTTCCTTGGTATGTTAGGGATTTATACCATGAATGTGATATACTTTATGTTACATAGATGCTTAAATTTTGTTTATGATGGATCCATTTATGCTTATCCTTTAGATAATATTCCTTTTCGGTTTTAAAAAAAGGTAGAACCCTCGGAAAGAATTTTTCAATGACCAGAAAAATCATAACTATCTATTATGACACCTAATATATTTGTTCAAATAGAAAAGGTAAATGTGTTTCAAATTTGTACTTTTAGTAACACTTAACAAAATTGAAGAAGATTATTATATATATGATAACATGGAAATACATTTATCAAAGCTCAATTTTACTCCAATTAGTGTTTTGGAATATAGAGATGATATGCATAGAGTTGACTGAACAAATAGAAAAGGTAAATGTGTTTCAAATTTGTACTTTTAGTAACACTTAACAAAATTGAAGAAGATTATTATATATATGATAACATGGAAGAACATTTATCAAAGCTTAATTTTACTCCAATTAGTGTTTTGGAATATGGAGATGATATGCATAGAGTTGACATTAGCCAAATTGAGCTTACTCCTAAGAATATGAGAAATTAAATATATTATATAAACTTAACATTATACACCATCATGTGATGATAAGGGTAAATGCCCTATGATAGATAACTATTGTGAGAATATTAAATCAATAGAACCTCATAACATTATTCAAGCACCATTTCAATAATTTGGATTTGGGTTCACATGTGCATGAAAATTGTAATACAAATATTTAGGTAAATATAAGAAAGGTATTAAATAATTTTAGTCACTCAAATTTGATCATTAATATTTTATAATGTTATTTTTGGTCCTCTTTCATTTTAATTATCTTGAGCACTTAATTTGAACCTATTTCACCACCTTATTCTATCCTAAATACTTATAAAAATTAATTTGTTTCTTTCTATTTTACACATACAAATATGTTTTAAATTTATAAAATTCCCTTATAACCGTCTATGTGGACATCATAGATTCTAATTTTCACATGTATCTTTTTAGGACAAGATCAATCAATATTGGTCAATACTGGCTATCATTTTTTGACCCATGTGGGTCGATTCTTAAATTCACCTTAGAAATAGATAATTTTTAAATCTAGACCATCCCTTACAATTTATTTGATATTTTTAAGAGAAGTAGCATGATGTTTTCACCTTTTAGATTTATATAAAATCACATCTATGTCACATGTTTTATCACTCATAAATTTAAATATTGAGGTGCACTTATACTATTACACACTAAGAAAATATTCTATATTATTTCCAAATCAGACTCTAATAATTTAAAGCAAATCTTAGCCAAGTCAAGAACTCATTTTATCTAATTCAAGCAAATTTTTATCAAGTGTTCAAACCATCTCTAGATTAATTCATATAAAAAAGGAAGCAAAATTACTCAAAGCATTCTAAATGGGATAAATACGAGTAATTTATTTTCCTCTTCTTTGTAATGGATACATAGGTAAAGATTAGTAATCATGGGGGTGATAGGGGTTAGCTCATCCCAATATGATCACCTCTTTTCTATTTGCATGTTTTGAGATATTTCAAGCCCTATTATAATTTCAACATTGGATAATTCAATTACAGATCATTCAAACATATTTAAATATTAAATTTATGCACAAAAGTGTGTTTTAATTATACACATGTAATTTCCTTATTTTTATATAGATGACACAATTAGCTAGTAGAGTATTATAGTGCCTATTGATCACGTCCCCTTTCTGAAGACCCTTACAACCATCAGTCTTAGTCACAGTACATGTGGCACTTCTAAAATTAGTTTGTGTTGATCATTTTTGGTCTCATGTTAGCCACACATAGTCAACATACAGATAATAAACAAATATTTATTTCATTTTATTCACAATTAATCTTATTTAATTAGATCATGCATTGTCTATTTCAACATTTAGCTTTAATTTTTCTTTTCACACATTATTTTACAACATTTTCTTCTTTGTATTCATTTTATCTTATTTAAAGTTAGTCACCAAGTTAATTCTAGAATATGATAAAAAAATATTGGTGAACCAATTTTTTATTTGAGCATTTTTTGAGAATTGTGTCCTATGTTCTAGATAAATTCATGAGCATCTGACATTAAAAGAACCTAATTTTAACCATAGATCTAATATCTAACACTAAAATAACCTACTATTAACCTTAGATAAATAATAATTAGCACTAAAACCACTTTATTTTGACATTGGATCTAACATCTGACACTCAAATAACTATATTTTTACTTTGGATTTTTAGTTTTCAGTGGAATTTAGTAATCTTCATACACAAAAATTCTCATTTCTCTATGACCTAAATTTCATCTTTTGTTGCATGTTTTTTGGCCTTTATTTTTTTATTTTCCTATTAGGGCTTCCTCTATTAGGATTATTATGTGATTATATGATATTTGGATCAAAATGGATTTACTTTTAAAATTTTCATTATTTAATATTATTCATATTGAAAAAATAAAAAAATTGTTTTTCATTGTCATAATACTATATGGATTTTATATAAATTACAATTTACTAATTTTAGTAAATTCAACCCAAGAGATAATTGGTGCACGTATTTTAAAATTAATTTATAGGTCTCATCTATATTCTATTTATAATTTAAAACATGTCTTAGATTTCAATCATACTTGACAAATCTTTTGTAGTGATTGATTATTTATTGTTAACATAATATAATGACTATATGACTTACTATTGGTGTATACTTTATAATTAAAATAACTATTATTTTAATTTTATGGTGTCAGATATAAATATTTAATATCTTTCATAATCATCTAATAAATTTTAGAACACTAGTGTGCAATAAAAGCATGGTTGCAATCAATCATAATACATCTTTTATGTATATGGAATACTAAGTAACTTATATCATTGTGATAGCTAATTTCCATCTTATGAAGTCCATGATGTCACTATTCCAAAACATATGGTGACCAACCCTATAGTTTCAAATGAAGGTCAATAATATGTCCATATTTAACCCCCTCCTCCTTGTGCAATCCTCTTGATTGTGTTTGTTTCAATACTCAATCAAATATTCCTAAGGCTTATGCTTGTGAATCACTTCGATATCAAATCACCTTTATGAGAGAATTCATGGAAGTGTTTCATAATAAAAATAAATATTTTAGTTCAAGGATCACATCATTGGAAATTAAGATCACATGCACAAAGAATCTAAGTCATGCTAGTGTTAATCATATATCTATATATCTATCTAGCTATTGTTAATACTACATCTACAACTATTGATTAAAAAAGTATAAAAAGGTTAATAATACATTAAGTGGGATTAAAATAGAAATTATTCAAAACATCCTATAAGGATATCAAAATCCTAATGTGAATATAATAGAATTCATGGTCATCACATAGACAGGTGTTAGGATTTTATAAATATAATACAAATTATCATTTATAATGGTGATCCTATAATATATAAATCAAGAAATAAACCTACTAATATTATCATTATATTTTCTAAGGAATAAGTGAAAGTAGATAAAATTGAAAATGTGGATTAAGAATGGTTACAAAAGGAACAAGATAGAAAATAAAGGATACAAAATGAAAAATTACAAAGGCAATCACATAAAAAACCTACTAATATTATGATTATATCTCCAAAGGAATACATGCAAGTGGAAAAACTTAGAAAAAATGATTAAGAATGGTTATAAAATGAACAAGATGAAAAATAAAGGATAAAAAATAAAAAATTATAGAGAGAATAGTTAGATAAGCAAAGGGAACAAATAAAAAAAGAGAAGTTATAGAAAGATCAATTGTTAAAAGAGAAGTTATAAAAATAAGATCAAGTTAAGAAATAAATTATCTTTAAAAAAGGGTTTCTAACAAAAACTGTCTCAAAATAAGGGTATACATACAAAATTTAATGTTACAAGTGTGGTTTCAAAGGAAAACACAAAAAAAATTCATCATGTTTATAACCTTTGGTTGTTAACCCCCTCATAGATGGTAAGTAATGAACTAATGTTGCGATCAATAAATCCATTGAAATAAATGATTGTAGAATGACACTCCTAAAATTTATTTGATATGCTAAGAAACATTTGAGTAACACTAATTCATATAACTATTTTTTTTGGATCCATCGAGTTACCTTTAAAAATTTGTCCAAAAAAAAGTTTAGTGGTATTTAACATATCTCATAATTTGGCCAAATATAAAACTGAATTAAGAAGATCGTGGATAAGATAAATGAAGGAAACATTGGGTACATATTATGACTATGTCAAATTTAAGAACAAAATTACAATGGTTAAAATTTGGACAAATATACAGATCAATAACATATAAAAGAAAATATTTATTCAATTAGCATTCCAACAAAGACAACTACTACCATAATAGTAAAGGCACATGATACAACACATATAGAAAAGAAAAATAAATAATAAATTTAAATATCATAGTATGGGGTAGGTGGTTGTACATACAAAGATACCAAAGATGACAAGAGTGGCATATCACACTTTTATATTCAAGAGGATGATTATGATTATGATAATGATTATGAAGAAGATTATTGGAGTGACATGTTTAACATGAAAAATGAATATTTAAAGATAATTTATGGTTATGACACATATTTTATAGGATAGACACATCAACATCCCATCTCAATTGATTACTTAACACAAAATATATAAGGTGATTACATATTTTATGCAAGAACTCCATGGGAACAATCTATTGACCATATCATTAGTAAAGCTATAATATTTTATATTGTGCATAGCTTCTATATTTAATTTATCATGATATTCATACAATTATTTTACATGCGAACATTTTGATCAATTCTATAACACTTATCTCTTCATGATTTTTTTTTGCATATTGGCTCCTTTTTTTACTTTCCATATTTGAATAGTCCAATAAAGTGATATATAGTGTCATGAATTTCCATTTACCTTGATGTTTTCATAGTATAAACTAAGAAAATTGTATTTTCCCATAAAATATAGTCTCAACTATTATGTGTAAGAATCAACTATTAATATTATCTTGAGAAGGAAAATATTATTCTACACCCTTTTTTATAGTCAACTTAGAAACAAAGAACACATATCCTTAATACTACTAATTTTTCAATATTTCACTCAATTTTATGTCACACAACAATACTAATTCATGAAAAATATTCATTTTCTATGTTATATTTTATCATGCATTCTTGTTACATAACTTAAAAAGTATACATTTGATGGGATGAGGATGTATAATTATTACTCTCCATATTTTTTCTATCTCTTGCATGCATTATAGCCATAAAATCACATATACAATGTGAAAATCTTGGTCATACATAACCATGTCATCATATTTAGTGTATAGTTTCCATTAACACACATCACAAATTTTTCAAATATCTTTCCTATTTTCCAAATTATAAACCATGATATCATCTTCTAGATTATATGGTTCTTGTTTAAAATTTCTAAAAATACAAAAAAATGAAATATTTAAAAAGTAAAAAATTATTCAATATATTCTTAAAAAACCAAAATAAATATATGAGCATGATTAAACATATAGTTTATGTCAATATCATATTTTCTTATGTCATCATTGATAAATAATATATTATTTTTCTATCACACATGCATTTTGCTGGTTTTCATGAATGTTATGTAGGACATATAGATCATGAACTAAGATGTTGGACTTGCCTCTACAAAGTGGACATGCTGAATTTATGGAATATTATACAATAGGGGATACTTAGATTCAATATATTTTTTAGTCTTTTGATATTATATAATATAAGAAAATTCATTTTCATGTAAATAGAATACAAAGTTGAGAAGTCATCAAAGAAGGTGAATTATCCATAGAAGTTTATAAGCCATCTAGGGTACTAAAAGTGTTAGGAAACAAAACATTAAGGGTAAAAATTATATGAGTGTGTAACACATGGAAATTCTTCCATGGAAATGAGGATCTGAGATATTCCATGGATGTATCCATATATTCATGATTTCATTTAATTCTTCAAATCTTTAGTTATATTTATCTTCTTAGTTTCTAATTTTAATGTTTTTAGGGTTATGGAGTATAAGCCATAGGTTGTTAAAGGGTTTGAGTATAGTAAATTAGGGTATAAATATGCAATAAAAATAGCCACTAATTTATAATAGAATTGACTTAATTTAACCTTTCTAAAATAAATAATAAATAATGTAAACAAGTATTTATTTCTACATTAAATGAGATGGAAGATCTAGAGGCTAAAAACTATGATAGGAGCTAATATGAGTGTCACAAATAGGATTCAAGTGTTAAAACCCTTCCTAGAGAGTAGTGTCAATGTTACTAGTGTCCATATTTTGACTTAGTGTCCTTTATGCAAAACTATTTTTAGATTCTAAGTGCACCTATGTGTAGACACCGGAATCGTGTCTGCACCTTGGTCGCCCATCCCCCTTGGCCCATGCCCTAACACTTGTCCTAGTCAAATTAAAATAATTAAACATTTGGCCCCTTTCCACCTCACCCATGCCACCTTGGATCCCCTCCTTGGATGCCCCCACCTTTCTCCTAGCATTTATTGCCCAAATTTCCCCTTTATCCTTCCCCTCGCGTCCATTTATGCCTTCCTCGACCGTTTTCCCACGACTGTTTTGACCTTGGCAGCATGCAAGAGCAGACAGAGGCTAATTTTAGCCTCTATCCCCATTCTCTTACCACCGACATCAGTCATTATGCAGTCGACGTTGACGGTTCTATCAGCATTGGTAGCCTTCAAAACCATTTTCTTTAACCATTCTGTGGCCCCCCATGAATAGGTACTCTCTTGGCACTCTTGCATTCGTATTCCCTTTCTCTTCCCCTCGCACAGCAACAACACCAGCTACAGGTACTTTTACAAAGATAGTTCCAGGCTCTTAGCACTTGCAGGACCTTCAACAGCTCCAACAACAGGCTCCTCCATTCTTCAATCAACAAGCAAGAGGTAAGCATTCTTGTTTTCCATTTCATTTCTTGTTTGAATCTATCTACTTACCTAACCACTACCTAGACCTTCCCTACCCTTCCCTGAGAGGCTGAAAGGCCTTCTCAGATCCTTGCCTTTCATTCATCCCCCTTTTGCTTCTATTTCCCAGCCAATCACTCTCCCGACAATCCCCTCTGCCCAACCAGCTTTGCACAAACCTCTAGGCAACCCCTCAGAACCCCAAATAGTCCCTCTGAATCCCAAATAAACTCCCTGACCCCCAGATGAAACCACAGTCTATTTTGCAGACCAAGACCCAGACCTGAAACCCATCTCTAGCCATTACCCCGACTGACCTTGCCCATTGCCCCTACTGATGTCGGCAGCCTAACCGACGTCGACGACCTTCCCTGACCGACGCCGGCAATACCACCGATGTCGGTGACTGTGCAAAGCAAATTACTTCTAAACAGGTACACATTTGCTTTCAGTACTTTCTTTTTAGTCTTTTATCACATCTCATTTCTATTTCTGTCAACATTCTATTTTTAACAGTGGACTGTCATCCCCCAAGAAGCCTTTGCGCTTCTAGGACCAAGCTTTTGCTTGGCAGTCCACCCTTTTGTCATCTAACATTTTTCCTATTTTAAGTGTCTTTCTCTTTTAGGTGTCATCCTCCACAACCAAAGAGGACTTCCTGCTATTGTCTGAATTTTGGTGCACAAGTCTACAATCCGGGTACGTATAAACCCTCGTCCCTTCTTTTAGTTTCTCATTTTCCCTTTCTTGAATGTGAAAAGCGAATATTGTTTGGAAACATTCTGGCATGCCTAGTGGGACCCTAAGGCCTTTCTTGGGTTCTCTCTTTCTGTTCATATAGGTGCATTAGGTTTCTCCCTTTTCACCTCTTTCTTCTCCTCTAAACGACACTATTAGCAGGATTAAAAAGAACTCTTCTTTCTTTTCTTGCATTTTAGACTAGTCAAAAGTCATACTCTTGAACCTCTTCTCGCTTGTCTTCATAACAAACTTAACATTTCGACTTGGGCTTAAAACACATTGCATTTCATTTCTGTTTGCTTGCATCTCTTAGTCCACACCTAGTAATTAATAACTGCATCATGAATTAATCATAGTCCACTTTATGTTACATAACCAAATCACTTGCACAAAACAAACATCAAAACTTACCTGAGACAAGGCCCAACTGGGATTTCATCACCCAGTGAATACCTTACCTATCCCGGCAATCCTACTTGGATTTCATCACCAAGGGGAAAGCCCACTCTGTTCTCTGGCAAAAGATAATCTCTAGGGGAAGTATATACTGGCTAAGCGGGCCTAGCTCATCATTGGGTTCGTGAAGTGAGGGGAGCTTGCTCCTTAGCACCAGGCCAAGTACGGAACCTAACACAGACATTTGAGCACCAAAACAAACCCAAAACCATCCATAGACTACTTCTTCTAGGACCCGTCTCAAAAGCCAATCTTCCTACACACATTCTAAGGCATAAGCCACCACGATCCTAATAATTTATTCCTAGGGATTTAACATTTAGGATCTGCTTGTGTTCTTCATCTTTTTTGTTCTTATATGCTTGTTTGAGCTTGTGAGGACATTCTTTCTTGCCTTGAATGGTTCTGACTGGTATTCAAACCAAGGCTCTAGCCGACCACGCAAGGCATCAACTGCTTCCATCTACCCCGTCCATAACCAGTCCCATAATGGAGTTCCACTCAGAGACTAAAAGAACTCCTACTCGACCAACCCCGACCCAGACTCCCATTGTCCCAGAAGGGGACCAAGATTTTGCACAATTCTTGGACCTCAATATCAAAGCCTTGCAGCATTATCTCACGCACAGCCAAACGTGAGACTCCTTGGGCAATCCGATTTATGGAATGCTGAACTCTCTTGTTGAGACTACGGCCGTATCGACAGCATCCGTAGTTCAACCTTTAGGCACCCAGGCTATCACCTCGACCAATGACCAACCCTTGACCAACCTTCCAAGTGTGGCCTCTCCTTCCATCTCTAGGCCCACTTTCATCAGGGTCTCAGCCCCCTATCAACCTGAGCCCATTCAATCAATCTCTACTCCTTTCCAGAATCTAGTCATCTCTATTCTGCCTACCCTTGCTCTTATCAACACCAGGGTGGCTACCTATCCATTGGCCCCTGTTACCACAATCCAACCTCTGGTGGCAACATTGAGCCTAGCCATGCCTTCTACCCAACCACACTTAGCCTCCTCTTCTATCCCTATGACTAGTTATTAGTATGTTGCACCCCTACAGGCACAACCAACTACGTCGTATGCCTCCTCTAGCCTCTTTCAATCACCCTACAATCTAGGGGGTGCTCCACCCACCCATACGTCAGAAAATATCATCAAGATGCTGATGGACAAGATGTCTAGCCTAGAGACCTCTGTTTCTGGCTCACGTAATGCCCTCTCATATGAGCAAATTTGTAATGAGCCCATTCATCCTTCTGTCCCGATCAGGCCATATCCCAGTCAGTGGGAACTTCCTAAATTTTCTCATTTTCAAAGTAAGGAAGACCCATAACAACACCTACGAGCATTCAGACATGCCTGTTACCTCATTGCCCATGACGATGCATTGCTCTGACACATGTTTCCTATGTCACTCTCTAGTGTTGCGCTTGACTGGTATAGCTCTCTTGCCAGCCATTCTCTCTTCACATTCACCCAACTGGCACAACTCTTCCTTGATCACTTCTCTATCAACATCACCAAAAAGGTCTCAATCACAGACCTTTATTCTATCTGCCAATTTGAGGATGAATCCATAGCTAATTTCGTTGCTCGTTGGAGAGGCCTCATCAATCAACTCTAATTTTCCTTACCCCAACCCAAACTTATTGAACTTTTATCCCAAGCCTATGCCAAGCATATTTATTCCACCTTACAGATTTAGACCTTCCGCACCTTCGACAAAGCCTTCACGATGGCCCGTAAGCTTGAATTACGTGCCATCGAGGAGAATAAAGTTAAGTTGTGGAGCAAGAATCTCAACTCCAAGACCAATGACTCCTCTTCTTCTAAATCCTCTTCATCTAATCCTAAGTCTAAGGCATCAGCTAACGTTGCGGTCGTTAGACCTTCATCCTCTTCGCCTTCAACCAACCAGCCTGAGCCATCCACGTCCCAAAGCGCCACCTGCCAATTCCAGTAGAGATACGTACAACGACAGTACACTCCACTCGAAGAGTCATACGCGTCTATGCTAGAAAAACTTGTCAAACAGGGGGTTCTCAATCTCCCCCAAATCTGACCACCTCCATAATTTGATCCCTCACGTGCCATCCCTGCATGGTATAGGGAAAATGACTTCTGCAACTACCACCGTGTTAAAGGCCATGACACGGGAAACTGCAAGACTCTTAAAAATATCATTCAAGACATGCTTGAAAAGGGTGACCTCATCTTAGACAATCTCAATGTGCCACCTAATCAAGGCATAAACATCTTCAAGCAACCATTTCCCAATCATCCTCTGACCCAAAATAATGTCCAGACCCTGATTGACGACACTCATGAACACAACATTTGAATAGTCAATACGGTCTCAACCTTCATCTCTGACCAACCTCAAGAGGTGAGTCCATCATCAGTCCATCACATGTGGACGAACCTTCTTCTCCAATTAGTTCTCCATCAACCTCTCTCATATTGGAGGACGCCTCGACCTTACCAGCACCACTAGTCTCACCATCCTCCTTCTTGCTACCCATGGAGGACCTGAACCCTTCCTACTCCTCAACCGCAAGTGGAGGGCATAATCATCCCTACCCTTTACCTGCTTGAGGAGCCTCATTCTCTGGTTTCTTCTCCACCCAGGGAAGAACCTACCTCTCCTTTGTCTCTAACCAAAGATGAACTTGTCATGACTTCATCATGCTTGGGGTCCGAGACTGCTACACCAATCTTATCTTCGACCCCAAAACCGTCAACATCTTCTCAAGGACCCAAACCTCATCCAATCTCTTCTCAACCATTTTCCTGATTAGTGGAGAAAATCAGACTTCTCCCTTCAAGGAAAGTGGAGCATCAGGTATTGTGGGAGCGTCTCAAAGCTCTTCAACATGCCCATGCCCTCTCATCTCATGCTATCAATCCTCCCAAGGTAGAATCTCCCAAGACTCTCAACAAAGACCAGACTCCTACTTCTAAACCTCAACCAACCCCATCAAAACCAAAACCTACATCTACCTCATCAAAACCTGTCAAGTCACTTGGCATTCGCCCTATCTCTACCCTCACTCATCCACAAGTGAAGGTGGACTTAGACCAGACCTTGACCAATAGTAGTCTTCAACCCAAGTTAAAGAAGACTGCCAAACCATAGAGGCGAATGCCTCCTCTTCCTTCACCATTACCCTCCATCTTGGGCCCCCATCCTTCGACCCTAATCAAAGTCCTTCCCACTCTGACTTCTAATCAAAACAAGTTGCCTCCTTTGCTTCCTTTGCCTACCTCCAGCCTACCCTCTCCCAAAAAGGTGATACCTCTCGTGAAGAAAGTGTTGTCTCCACCTGTCACCGCACCATCAACCCAAAAGGTGGTACAAAAGCCTCCTCCAACTCCGCCCAAGCAAAAGTCACCAGCATCACACACATCAACTAGCATAGACCCTTTAGTGGGCTCATACTCATTGATATTACACTGAATTTTACAAACTTCCAGCATAACCCTTCCACCCATCAGGCCTTTCCAACCTCTCAGGTCTAAGCCCTCCTAGTTTGATGATATGAAGATTTGCTTATACCATCGTATGCCAGGACATGATATCGAGACTTGTTGTGCCCTTAAGGCTGTCATTCACTACTACATGGAGAAAGACCCTCTTCTCCTTGAGGACACTCTCGATCGACCCCTGACTCCTTCCCATAGCCCTCTAACCTCTTCAACCACATCAACATCTCATCAGTAGGCCATGACCCCCTCTTCACCTCCTATCTTTAAAATCAATGCCATCCACATAACCACTAGGTCACAAAAGGACAAGGTGAAAGAAAAAGCCACCATTCCTTGGACCTATCCTTTCATCAAACCACCTTAGCCACCCAAGCCTAAGATTTCTATCCTTGGCACATCTCAGCCTTCTTCTTCTTCCTCTTTAGGGGTGATTCATGACTCCATGTTGAAATAGCTTCATCAAATGCCTGTGAAGATGTCCCTTTATGACCTCATCCAAACCTCGCCTCAACATCGTCAAGCCCTCATCAGAGCCCTACAGGCAATGGAGGTCTAACCTGAGGACCCCTAACCACTCACTGCCCTTGTCCACTCTTTATCTCTTGTTGCCTCCATCACATTTAGCGATTCTGAGATTCCTACATCCAACACAAAAGATCAAGACGCCACCCTCTTCATCACTACCTATGTTGATCGAACATGAATTAAATGTGTTATGATCGATGGAGGTGCCAGCATCAACATTATCTCCACCCATGCCTTTGATCAATTGGCTCTTCTCAAGAATGGCGTCTCCAAAACTGATGCAATCTTGTGCTCCATCAATGACACCACTTCCACGACCATTGGCACAGTCATCCTTCACATTCACATTGGTCCACGCACAGTCCTAGAGCTCTTCTATATCATCGAAGGAGAGTTTCAATACAACATGTTACTGGCCCGACCCTGGATCCGTGCCATGGCTTGTGTCCCCTCCACCCTCCACCATTATGTGAAATTTGAGCATGATGGGCAAGTCCACACCATTCCCACTGACCCTTCACCCTTCAAACTTGTAACACAACCTACCATCCAAATGACGTCCTCATTTCTATCAAGCCATCAACCCTAGCGCCACCTCCATCCGTGGAAGCTTCGACTAGTTCGCAATCGGCAGTCGCCCTCAACCCTCCTCTTCAAGCAATGACTAAAGACCCCATGGAAGACATCTTCCAAAGACTTTCACTTGGGGAATATTGCTTGCTGGCCTTAGACATGTTCCAAACTCCACAAGAGTATGGATGCCTTCACCTCAGCCCCAGTTATGACCATCAGATTGGGATGGTCGTGCCTTATGGTCCTCCTCACCTCTGAACCAACCTCATCTATGGGGGGCTCAATCAAGCTCCTATTGATGGCAACCCCCTCTCTTCACCTCAATATTTCACATCAAGCTTCTCGTTTCTTGGCAACCTTGCCTTTGCACAC
Organism: Torreya grandis; assembly: GCA_037957365.1. NCBI lineage: Eukaryota > Viridiplantae > Streptophyta > Pinopsida > Cupressales > Taxaceae > Torreya > Torreya grandis. Next base: position 1,573,541 of record JARHVA010003996.1, read on the forward strand.
ACCTACCTTTACAAGTGTGCATGGAAGGGTTTTGGTTTCAGACGCTATGAGTAGGGCTCCCATCAACCCATTGAGCCACTCAACGATGATGATGCCAAGAAACGGTATGGCCTGGGATACCATGACCCCACTCAGACCTCTCCAGACCCCTGTCCCGAGCCAACCATTGACCAATCTCCTCCTAGCTCGCCCATTTCTCCCCCCTCACCTACGGAGTCAGTGGTTTCCATCCCTCCTAGTTTTTTTTTACATAAACACCATCCACCTGGAACCCCTGACCTATCAGCTAAATGGGGTGTCTAGGTCTCTCCCTCTCATTTTTCCCAGCATGATAGAGGATGAGTCGGTGACCATTCACACTATTCACTGCATTGACGATGACGCCATTCTCTCCTACATGGGCACCGATGACTCTTTCATTCAGCATTCCATCCCTTTTGAGACCCAAGTTATGTTAAATGAATCAACCATTGACATCAACCTCCCTTCTTCTGATGTTCCTCATGTCTTAAAGATTGGCCAATCTCTAGATGCTCAGGAGCAACTAGACTATACCCAGTTCTTCTTAGATCATAGCAAGGCCTTTGCCTGGACTTACAGTGACATGCCCGACATAGACCCTACCATCGCTACCCATAACATCATCACCAAATGAGGCTAAGCCTATTAGGCAAAAGCTTTGAAAGATGCATCCCTATGTTACACTCCTTGTCAAAGAGGAGCTTCAGTGCCTCCTTTCTATCTCCTTCATCCAGCCCATTGATTATCCGTAGTGGGTCTCTAACATCATCCCTATCACCAAGGCGACTGGGGGGATCTGGATCTACACAGACTATCACGACCTTAACCTAGCCTGTCCTAAAGATGACTTTCCTCTTCCTAACATTGACCAGCTTGTTGATCTCATGGCCAGCCATGAGATGCTATCTCTCATGGACGGGTTTTCAAGATAGAATGAAATCCTAATTGCATCGAAAGATTAGCACAAGACTACTTTTATCACCACATGGGGGACTTTCTGCTATTGAGTCATGCCTTTTAGCTTGAAGAATGTAGGTGCCACATATCAGCATGCTATGACCTACATTTTCCGTGATCTCCTCCATAAAATCATGGAGGACTATGTGGATGACCTGCTCGGCAAGTCCAAGCTTCACCGTGACCATCTGACCATTCTCAGGATCATCTTCTCCTATCTTCTTCAATATAATATCTGCCTTAACCCCAAGAAATGCATCTTTGCGGTCCTCTCTGACAAGTTCCTCGGCTTCATTATTTATTTCCATGGCATCGAGATAGATCCTGCAAAGATCTGTGCTATCCTTGAGATGTTGCCCCTGACCAATCTCAAGCAACTTCACCGTCTATAAGGGAAGCTCTAGTCCATTCACTGTTTCATCTCATAGCTTTCCAACCGTTGCCAACCTTTTCATCACCTCCTTAAGAAGGACGTCTCCTTTAAATGGGATAAGGATTGTCAAGAGGCTTTTGAAGCCCTCAAATGCTATCTAGTCTCTCCACTAGTTCTCATTCCACCTAAAGATGACCAACCCTTCTACCTTTATATCTCTACTACCAATCATTCGTTAGGTGCCATAATCACACACCGAGATGAGCATCATCATGAGCAAGCAGTCTACTATATCAGCTGAACACTGGTCGACTACAAAACTCAGTATAGTCATACCAAGAAACTTTATTTGGTGTTAGTCTTTGCTGCTACCAAGCTCCACCATTATCTCCTTAACCACAAAACCTTTGTCATCACTCACACTGACCCTCTCAAGTATATGCACTGCAAGCCATATCAGAATCAACGTATGGCTCGGTGGCTCATACTGCTTACTGAGTTTGACCTTGAATTCATCCAATAGAAATCTATCAAGGGGCAAATCATCACCGACCAACTGGCAAATGCCCCTCTTCTCGACAATTAACCTTCACAGTGCGAGTTCCCTGACGAGTCTATCACTGTGCTTTCCACCAATGACACCATCTACCAAATGACCATGTTCTTCGATGGCTCCAAATGTCAACTCGGTGGGGGTGTGGGTATTATTCTCATCCCACTCGAAGGGGAACCCATGCCTCTATCTTTTAAGCTTGACTTTGATTATACCAATAATATGGCCAAATACGAGGCCTTAATTTTGGGACTCCAGACCGCCCTTTCTCTCAGCATCAAGTCCATCAACATCTTTAGTGACTTGCAGCTTATCGTCAATCAGGTCAATGGTTCCTACCTCTATAAAAATGAAGTTTTGCAAAGGTACAAAAACCATGCTAACATTCTTTTGGCTTCTTTCGACCATTACCTCTTGCAGACTATTCCTCGATCCATGAACAAGTTTGTTGACACCATGGCTTCTCTTGCCTCACATATTCTATCTTCATCTTCTTCTTCTAGACTTTTTGTCACAGTGCATCACGTGTCATTGCCTTCATACATCTCTCCTCACATCAATTATGTCAACACCATAAATTCTAGTCCATGAGATGATTGGTATAAGCAACTTGTGGACTACTTATCTCTTTCTATCATTCCTCCCAACCTCTCTAGCAATGCGTGGTGAGCTTTCATCAAATGCACGGCTCGCTACACCATGCTAGAGAGGCTTCTCTATAAGCAAGGCTTTAATGGCCTCCTTCTTCATTGTCTAACCTCCACTAAAGCCTCTCATGCCATTAAGCAAGTCCACGACAGGATTTGTGGCAGACACTTCAGTGGGAATTCGGTTGCCAAGTGCTTCCTTCATCTGGGCTATTATTGGCCCACCCTTCATCAAGACTGTAGTGACTATGTTCGATGATACATCAAGTGTCAACATCACTCTAACTTGCTTCATCTCCCTAGCCACACCTTATAAGTCACTTAGGATTTTTGGCCTTTTTCTTAGTGGGGCTAGATCTCATTGGTGAGATTAACCCTCACTCGTCTCTTCATCATCAATCCATCATCACCGCCACTGAGTATTTCACTAAGTGGGTGGAAGCCATTCCTCTTATCTCCACAAAAGCCAATAAGATTGTTGACTTCATCATCACCCACATCATCTGCCATTTTGGTGTTCCTCATAAAATCATCACCGACAACGGCAAGTCCTTCAAAAACAAGACTATCCAAAAGTTATGCAACTCATTTGGCATCAAGCTCAGTTTCTCTTCGCCTTACTACCCACAAGTAAATGGGTAGGCTGAGGCTTCCAATAAAATTCTCACTAAAATTCTCATGAAAGTGGTCAATGATACTGAAAGGGATTGGCACATTCACATCCCCTTCACTTTGTGGGCCTACCGCACTAGCATCTGAACCTCTATGGGTGCTACCCCTTTCTCTCTCATGTACAAAATAGACATTGTCCTACCTTTTGAAGTACAGATCCCGTCTCTCTGCATCTCTCTACATGACATTCTCTCCAATGATGACTTTTATCAAGATCACTTAGCTCAACTTGAGTTACTTGATGAGCACCGTCTTGCTGCCCTCAATCATCTCCATGTCTATCAAAATTGCATCAAGCGAGCCTATGATAAAAATATACGAGAATGAGATTTCAACATCAGAGACCTCATCCTCAAAGAGAATCATCATGTGACCAATATAGAGCAAAGTAAACGAGGCAAGTTTGCCCCTAATTGGCTCAGACCTTTCATCATCACACAAAAATATGGGTCAGGGACTTATCGTCTGTCCTCTCTTGATGAACGACTAGAACCTGAGCCTCTTAATGCATTGCATCTGCGACCATTCTACTGTTAGTCGAGTACTCATCCACTTGGCCTTTAACTTGAGCTCATCCCTTGAGCAATCCCCATCCTCTTAGTCCTCATTCCTTTCGACCCTATTCCCCCTAACAAATCCCTTATAACCCTTTTATGATGTATGGATGCTTTGTCCTAATAAAAGGGAGCCCTTGAACTTCTATAGTCTTGTCCATGACTCAATTTTTGTCAAAAATAAATCAAGATGTCAAAATATCTAAGGTCACAAAATCAAAATAAATAAAAAAATGACTGCTCCCTCGAAGGACAGTTGTACTATTATTGCTGTGGCTAATAGACTACTCCCTTGAAGGACAGCTATTCAAAAGCCCTTAAATATAAATCAAAAATATAGACCACTCCCTCAAAGGATGGCTATGACTAAATCTTGCTACAAACAACACTTTTTTAGAAGCTTCTCGCATCGATCAGCTTCACAATGACCACCAAGCAAAATGACATCTCTCTGCAGGCTTCTCGCATTGATCAATCTATGCAAAAAAAAATTGGGTCATGGACTTGACTTGTAGTTGTCTCAGGATCTCCTATAAAAAGGGGTAAGGTTCTCTCTGCTCTTAAAATGGGTTACCCTATCCTCCTCCTATCATAACACTTGCTCAAGGGACTTTGAGCTCACTTTTAATGTCAAAGTGATTCGATTACCACTCTAACACAACATCTGGTCAACGACATAATGCATGAATCGGGCTCTTAGTTCTAACAACCCCTATCTATGTTATTATTCTGGTCCTTGTCAATGAAAGGGCGACTATGCCTTTCACTTTTTTTACACTTTGGTCACATTCAATCATTTGTCATTTATCAAATCAGCTCAACTCTCTTTTTAGACCACTCACCTAACCTATTCACACTAGTTTCTATGGACACTAATACACATAGAAACTATGGACTGCTCAATTTATTCCAAGCATAAACCATTACTTGTTGAAGCATACATAGACTCATTTCATCTTTAGCATATGACCATCACCTAATATGGACAATTGCTAAGGGTGAACAACCTTGACTTTTACTCGTCATTTCAAGCATGTTCTCTCCAACATATGGGACGTGCTCAACCATTCCCATTCTCAAACCAACTTTCAACCACTTTATCTCCTAGTCTGAACTACATTAGTCTGAGGCCCTTCCAATCTAGGCTATGCAGGCAGCACCCAGATGACACGACTATCTTCTGGGGTTAGCTCGACCACCCCCATTTGTTCATCTACATAATGGACAAACCCTATCCTCTTCTAACCCATGTCTCGACCTAGACCACAGGCCATCAACTATTTCAACCCTCTTCCTCCCTTTTTGGGAGAACTGCATTGGCCTGAGGCCCTTAGGACAAGGGCTATGTAGGCAGCACTCAATTGACATGGGGTCTTCTGGGGTTAGCTTAGCCATCCTCTTTGTCACTTTCTCCCATCCCATTCACTCGTCACCTATTAATTATAGCACAGTCAATCACATATTCTCATAATCATTAGCATAATCATTTTCATCATAACATCATAGTCATTAGTCCTAAAATCACCATCATAACAACTTAAGGATCCATCATCATCTAATCTAAAAATCATAAACCATCAACATCCATATTATTCATCATCATCATATAATCATTTCATAAACATAGCATCATCACATTCATCATCACATAAGCATCATAAACATAAACTATAATATCAGCACATCCATCAAATCAAAATGCAATAACAATAAACACATCCATAATCACATTTTTCATAACAGATGACCATGGTCAAAAATCATCTCATATATATATATATATATATATATATATATATATATATATATATATATATATATATATATATATATATATATATATATCAAAATAAGTTTTATACAATAAGACACAATCTGTGTCTGTCTCTCTCTCTCTCATATAGTACATCTCTCACCTTCGGCTCACAGGCTAGTGTATACATCAAAAATCAAAATAATCTCAAAACTGGGCCTCATGGCTATGGCTATGGCAGTGTTGGTGGTGACTTGGATGAAGTCATGTCATCACCGCTCTCTGATCTGCACTGTCAGTGCATGCCCAAAGTTGTCACTCATGATGCAGACCTATGCCAACTCTGCTCGTCCCCCATCTTAGAGTATCAGTGTATCTAAGGGAACTCTCTGATAGCTCCCTCATAATAAGTGATCTCATCGAGCGTGGTCCTGTACCTAGCAATTGGTACAATCTACGGTGGACCCATCCACCCTGCTCCTGTCCCCTACACTGACCCCTATAGCTATGAAAATGTTGACTATGCTGATGCCGATGGTCTTGCCCCTATGAAAATGTCAGCTACTGAGACGGCTGCTACAATGGGCCCTGCCCCCCAGATCCCATCTTACCTGTCCTGCCTATGCCTAGGCCACAGCCAGCTATCCCTATAATATCATGACCTACCCTGTCAAAATGGTCACCTGCCCTATCAACCCCACTAGCTACCCCTATAAAACTGTGACCTGCCCCTGTAAAATGGTCACTTGGGCCTACGATATGTCCCTCTCTTGAATTGCAGCATCTCTCTCCTACCTCGCTGTGTCTCTCTCCTCACAAGTTATATCTCACTCTCTAGTAACAGCCTACAGATCTATCTAGAGACCCACCTGTACCCCTGTATACAAACCTACCCACCATGCTGAGTAGACCTCTGTGCACCCTGGGTTGGCTACCCCAGGTCTTGTCGACAACTCCTCAAAATCTGGCCCCTCTGTCTCCTTTGGTAGCCAGAGCGGTGCCTCAATGTCATCCCACCTGTACTGTGGGAATGCAGGTGGCACATCTTGTAGTAGCCTATACTAGCACCACACTCTCTCCACTAGAATCTGCTTGAGCTCACTGGCTCGTCTGCCCCTGACCCATCTCAAACTCTAGGCCTCAACTAGCTGCTCTGCCTGATCCTTGAAGGTTGGGTACACTAGGTATGGTCTCTAAATGATATCTACTGGGATCAACACCTCCAGTACCCCTCGGTATTAGTCAATATCCCTAACTACTCCATCCACCCATGTTTATCCTATAACCTCCCACCATCATCTGAATTTGACCCTGAAGCTGGCCTGGATAACCACTGGGAGGCCAAGAGGATGCGTGACCACGATATGCTCATAAGCCCAGTAGTGTAGCAGGTGGCCCATGCACAAGTTGTATCACCACCACCAAGTGATCCCCCATAACTCCCTATACACCTAGGCCAAGAAGACAGGCACCCAAGTGAACACCGTCTTTTGATCTATCATCTTTGTCAAAACCCTAGTCATGGCGATTGAGAACCTGCCTCCCTCCGCATCTGGCAATGCATAAATTGTGATGCCAATCATCATCAAGACGGCCAGCTGATGTCCATCCTCATCTACCATGTATAGTGGCTCATAAGCAAAACTGGCTGAATGGTAGCTCATCTCAGTGATGTGCTCCCCAAACAGCGTGACCATATGAATATCATGTGCCTCTCTTGAGCACGCATATAGGTCTGCTCTGTGCACCGACAACCGCAAAATTTGGTACACATCCTCTATCATGACCGTCAGCTCTCCTATGGATAGGTGGAAAGTGTTGGTGGAATGGTCCCACCGCTCGATCAGTGCCACCATGAGACTCACATCCTGTGCCACTCTGTAGTAGCATATCAGCTTGCCACATCCAACCATGCTCACTTGTGCCCACTCCTCAACCATCACGCTTCTACACATCCACATCAGTAGGGTCAGGAGGTGGTCCCACAGCATCAACATCTACCTCACTTGCAACCAAACCCAAGTCAATCTCACGTTAAACATGCCTGCTCTACTTATTTAACAACTCTACCTAGCCCTCTACACACCAATCTTTTTATCGCGTCAATAGACGGCTACCTTGTAGTAGATCTGAACAATCTGTAAAAGAAACTTGCGACAGGAGGTAGGGGCCGAATGGCTATGGCTTCTCTATTTCACTCAAAAATTTATTACACTCAAATTACAATACTCTTGTTTCAATTTCTGATTCACAGGATCCTTCGAAAAGGGCAAGTGAAGAGCATACTTTATCACAAGGCTACTAGATTTTCGTAATGAAAATTTTTTGATGATAATACTAAGGCAGAGAGGCTTATTTATAGCATTCGAGAGGTCCTGCCTGCTCGCTGGCAAGGCGGTGTCTGTCTCATCATGCTTTATAGCGTATAGCTACAGTGAGATGCTATTAGACCCACCACTTGATTGATGAGTTGGTGACTGTGATGAAGGGACCATGGGTTGTGGGCCCAACATGTCTTCCGCTTCGTCGAATAAGTCATCTTCGGATATGGGCTGAAAAAGGCACCTTATTTGGAAAGTGCTTTGTAGGTACCAATGTCGGCAATGGTCGGTGTCACATGGCATATGGCACGGAGTGCAATGAAAGTGGGATTCCCACTCAAGTTGTCAGCAAATTATTGTATGCACTACCGTGTCCTGACTGTGGTTCTGTTCTTCATGGATGTGATGGGGGCCATGTCTTGCTATCCACCAATATAGATGATCATTATGTGCCGATCGGATCTTGATATGCCACGTCCATAGTGGTCATTTCAATAAATTAGTGAATTGATTATACAGATATTCACTGTTCAGCCTTTCTATGATAATGACTCCGGTATTCTGTCTGTGATTTGCTTGGATCGTCACTGCTGTAGACATCTGTAGGTCTTGGGCTGCTGCATAAGAAATCCTCATAAAATGGGGATGCATACCTTCTCTCAGAGTCTATTCTTGAACTAGGAGATTCATGGAATCAAATGCCTGGTTGAGTATTCTAGTGAGATTAAATCCTGGTGCAGGCTAATGCATTAAAGTGGCTGGAGGATTCTGACTAAGCCAATCTGCAACTACATTATTCTTGCCTATAATATGCTCAACTGAAAATTTAAACTGGTCAAAAAATGCTTGCCACCTTACATAATTTCCACGACCATCTTTCCTACCATGATCTTTTTCTCTAAAGGTAAGAAATCTGGTACAGTCAGTTACAACAATAAAATGTGGTAGGTGCAGAAGTTTAAGCATAAACTTCTCTAGACATTTCTTAATAGCATAGATTTCTTTATTAGAAGAAATCCATTTCAGTACATCTAAGCTAAACACTCCACTAGCAAATTCACACACAAACTCAACATTATTTACAATGCAAACAAGTACTCCCCATGAGAGGTCTGAGGCATCGGTATATACTTTCATATCTTGAGACTTTGGGATGTGCAAGTCTGGTAAGGCAGCAACTTTGGCTTTGATTTTTTGTACTGCCTTTGTATGTCTTTCTTCCCAACGGAAAGTTTTCTTCTTCTGGAGAAGTTCTTGTAATAGAAATCTGTCTTCACCAGCGTTAGGATAAAAACTGTTTAAGTAATTCAGTAATCCCAAAAAAGCCTTCAACTTAGATTTATCTAGTTGTTCAGGGAAACTGATAACCTTTTCCATTATGTGTGGCTGGATCTGCAGCTTGGAATCTCGGATTACCATTCTGAGGAAGTTACATTCAGTTGTGCATAACTAAATTTTTGTCTCAGAAAGAACTATTCCTGCATCCGAAGCCATCTTGAAGAAAATAGAGAGATGAGTAGCATGTTCATCTAACGAATTACTAAAAACTAAAATATCATCAATATACACACAAAGAAACTGAGAAGTGCCTTCAAATATTTTATCCATATGCGCCTGGTAATAAGCTGGCGCATTCATCAAGCTGAAAGGCATGACAGTCCATTGGAAGTGGCCGAAAGGGAAACTGAATGCTGTCTTGGCTCTGTCTTCTTCCTTCACTCTTATCTGATAAAAGCCAGATTTGCAGTCAAACTGTGAGAAGTACTTACAGGCTGCAACCTTTTCTAGTAAGTAGCTTTTATCTGGAATTGGATATGGAAATGGTTCAGTAATTGCATTTAATGGTCGATAATTGATGACCATTCTCTTTTTACCCCTCTTTTATTCTGAATGGTTGTTTACCATAAAGGCATAACAGCAATAAGGTGAGGTAGACTTTTCTATGAAACCATTGGCTTCCAGATCTTTGATCTGTGTCTCCATATCACTATAATCCTGTGCTGGAATGGGAATCCTTTTCCTGATTTTCATGTGCTTGCCTTCTAGGATTTTTATCTCCATTTCAGGCATAGTCTTGGACCAAAATTGTTGCGGATTATCCGAACAGATAGAGGACTTGATCCTTTCACCAATTTCTAGAATTTCAGCAGGGATTATCTCAGGACTCTGAGTCATAGCACTAGGAAATTGTTCTGTGGCGTAAATGAGCCAAGGTATTCTGAGCCTTTCATTTTCTATGGTGAACATTATACTTTTGGCAGTGGCACCATAGGGCGTATATCTATCTATAAATGATCCTCCTAAAAGGATGTCTATTGGCATCTTCTCTAGGGCAAAGAAATCACAATGGAAGATTTTATTTTGTATTCGCAGGGGTTGCTGGTGTTTATATTTATTGTAGGTGAAACTATTCCCCTGGATATCTATGCTCTTGTAAGCAAGTCTCTCATCTAGTGTCTCCCAATCACTAATGAGTTGTGGTTTAGCAAAGGACAAAGAAGCACCTGTGTCTACTTGTGCATCTACATATCTGCCATTAATTTCTAATGTGAAAAACTGAGCAAAGCGACCATTAATCAAATGGTTCAGATAGGCAGGCTGTGGTAGTTCTAGTGAAGGAATGCTAGTACATACCAGCTTTTGTCTTCCTGGATCTTGTACGATGATTGGTGTTGTGTAGACTTCTTCTTCAGGTTCTGGTTCTGCTTCTTCTTCTTGGTTACTACATTCATCAGGGTAGTAATCTTGGTCAGAGTAGAAAATACTACCGACTTCATCCTCTTCTTCATAGCCATCATCCCACTGAGGGTCTGCTGCAAGTACAGGTTCTTCTGTAGGCATGATTTGTTCCCAGATGGGTTCTCTAATTTCTTTTGGCGGCTCTCTATTGGTGAATTTATTCTTAATCCAGGAGTCTCTTGGCTTAAACTGACTTGTATAATGCACAGGAGGATGCTGTGGTCTGTGCATTGTTGGTGGTTGTCTTGGCTGAGAGGGCTGTCTCCCTCTAGATGATTCTCCTCTTGAAATGCCTCTTCCTCTTGGTCTTTCTGGTCTTTCTGGAACTTCATGATGATCTCTTGACCAGGGTCCATATGCTTCATATGAAGGACTGGAGCCTCGGGGCCTATAAGGGCGTGATTCTCGCTGCATATTTGTCATTGGTTGTTCTAAATCATCGGCGAGAGATTCTAGCTCTGCTGCATCTTCATCATCAGATGCGTCTTCTGGAAGATCTTCAAAAATAGGTTCATAAATGTCATTTTGAAGATAAAGATCTTCATCTGCATCAATGACATCCCACCACGCTGCTGCGTTGGAAGAGAAAATAGCTTTAACAGCAAGATTTTTATAGGAGCAGTTAGGAGCAATATGGCCGGGCTTACGGCAAATATAGCAAATGGGTTTATTGGAAGCAGGACGAGCTGTATGTCATTTCTTGAGAAAACGATGAGGAGGTGCATAAGAATGCTTCTTGGGAAAGGAGTGACGCTTGTAGGTTAGATGTCGATGACGCTGCTTCTGGTGGCGACGTGGTTGGACATAAGGTCTACAGCCAAAAGGGGCTATTTCAGGGAAGATAGGAGCAAGAGAGGCGGCTTGATGCTTGCTAAGCTTCTACATAGACTTAGTCTCAGAGACTAAGGTCAGTATATTCTACTACGTAAAATCAATAACATCAGACAGTGCAAGGTCTTCAATAGTAAGGCCTTTGAGATCAATATAAGACAGAACACGATCGATGAGATTGTAGGGCATAGCATGCAGAAACTTGAGTTTAACTTCAGTAGATGCAAAACATTGGCTTTCATAAGCAAGCTTTCTAAATTGTTTAGCAAAAGCCTCGAATTGTTTAAGATCACACAATTCCATTTTCATCAACCACTTCTTGGACTCTAGCTGTCGATTCCCGATAGGAGGAGCAAACTCATCAATTAGTAATCTATACAAAGCATTTAAAGAATCAGCCTGGTTATGTACACGGGCGTATTGCTGAGCTTCAGGGATACTATCCCACCAAAGATTAGTAATTCCCCATAAGTATTTAACTGCAAAGCAAGTAGTACCAACTTGATCAAGATGGGCCTGGACTGCAAGGACTCGCATGGTATTACACCAAGTGGCAATTTCATTCAAGGGATTCAGCAGGTCATCAATATTGAGGTACCAAGGTTGCAGATGGATATGAGTACATTGCATGAGGGAATGACTAGATGACTTTTTAACAGTTTTAAAAGAAGGGCCAAAAGATACTGAACAAAGAGGTCTCGAGGAGGACTCGGCCTTTTGGTCTTCTTTAGATAGCCAGCTAAGACTATCATCTAAGCAGTCAAGCTTGGAATCTACAGAATCTAATTTCTTCTGAATGTTAGTAACAGTGTCCTTGATGGACAAAACATCTCTACATAAATCATCAAAAATTTTAGAGAAATGAGCATTGAATCTTGAAACATAATTTCTCTGTTTGAACTCATTTGATGGATTATCATAAGCAGCTGAAAAATAGTGCAAAACTCCAGCAGCTTGTCTATGGACACCTTTTGGCGGCAGCCATCTTCCACCTCTGTAAAGAGTAACTGTGTCTTTCGTCAAAAATTCAAGACTGTCTTCTCGGGGAAGACTCATTAATGTATGTGGTAAATCAGCACCAAGATTTACCTCTTCATCCTCTATAAGAATATGACCAGTTTTTACAGATCTACGGGATGAGGACGTAGATGGTCTGGAGGGAGAAAGTTTAGGAGTATGCATGGACAAGGATCTAGGTAGGATATTTACAGATCTGCCATCACTCTGGTGGACAATAGCCTGGCCTTTCATTTTTGGAGAGACATGCTTGAGCCAATCAAGTTTCCATTCAGATGGAACTTCAACTGTTTCTATATGTCCCTTTTGTAATTGGACTGTACCACTCAACCTTCTATTTAAAGGCAAATTTTCTAAGATTTAGGGGTGATTAGTATTGGTCATACTATATAAAACAGAAATGTTGATGGTTGCATACTAGAATTCTCTGAACATTTCTAGACCATACAGAGATGTGAAAAGACCCCAACAATCTAAAGATCCATGCGTAACTTCTTGACACCCTTTGTCGCGAACTACAATAGATAGCTTTGGACAAAACTCAAAACAAATTATATTATTATCATTAAGTCGGCCAAGACTGGATAATTGACAAGAATGTTTGAAACTAACTTGGCGATGATCACACAAAGCTAGATACAGTACTGGTTTGATATTAGTAGGAATTAATGGCTTAATATATATTCTAATCAAACCAAAATGGACAATCTTTACATCCTTATGAGAGCAGATATATACGATTTCTTTTTTTGGTAAAAGAGGAAGTAAATTTGTCTGGAAAGTCTTTTTAGGCTGATAACAGAGGGTAAGCTCAAGAGACTTTATCCTAGGTTTGACAAATGAAAGGTAAGTACCTGTATATAAAAACTTTGACTTAACTAATTCAGATTGTTTATACACACTAGAAGCCTTAAGAGCCGGAGGCTATACAGACTGGTTTCCTTTTCAAGATCTGTCTCAGTGACTTCTATATTTAAGCAATCTGATAATTATTCGGGGATAAAAGGAGGTAACTCATACATTCCTTCAAGTTCAGACTCATTAACAAGTTCGACGGTAGATGTGGATGGTATTTTTCTGAATTCCATTGTGGGGAGATTTGGGTTCTGGAATGCGAGAAATTTCTGGTAAGGGAAAAAGGATATGCAGAGATAAAACGGCCTATGACAATATGGGTGAACGGCCTGGAACTCGATGCAATAACTTCCCAAAGAAATTTTCAGAGCCACAGAAGATATGGCCGCTGCCAAAAGGTGTCCACAGACAAGCTGCTGGAGTTTTGCACTATTTTTCAGCTGCTTATGATAATCCATCAAATGAGTTCAAACAAAGAAATTATGTTTCAAGATTCAATGCTCATTTCTCTAAAAATTTTGATGATTTATGTAGAGATGTTTTGTCCATCAAGGACACTGTTACTAACATTCAGAAGAAATTAGATTCTGTAGATTCCAAGCTTGACTGCTTAGATGATAGTCTTAGCTGGCTATCTAAAGAAGACCAAAAGGCCGAGTCCTCCTCGAGACCTCTTTGTTCAGTATCTTTTGGCCCTTCTTTTAAAACTGTTAAAAAGTCATCCAGTCATTCCCTCATGCAATTTACTCATATCCATCTACAACCTTGGTACCTCAATATTGATGACCTGCTGAATCCCTTGAATGAAATCGCCACCTGGTGTAATACCATGAGAGTCCTTGCAGTCCAGGCCCATCTAGATCAAGTTGGTACTACTTGCTTTGCAGTTAAATACTTATGGGGAATTACTAATCTTTGGTGGGATAGTATCCTTGAAGCTCAGCAATACGCCCGTGTACATAACCAGGCTGATTCTTTAAATGCTTTGTATAGATTACTAATTGATGAGTTTGTTCCTCCTGTCGGGAACCGACAGCTAGAGTCCAAGAAGTGGTTGATGAAAATGGAATTGTGTGATCTTAAACAATTCGAGGCTTTTGCTAAACAATTTAGAAAGCTTGCTTATGAAAGCCAATGTTCTGCATCTACTGAAGTTAAACTCAAGTTTCTGCATGCTATGCCCTACAATCTCATCGATCGTGTTCTGTCTTATATTGATCTCAAAGGCCTTGCTATTGAAGACCTTGCACTGTCTGATGTTATTGATTTTACGTAGCAGAATATACTGACCTTAGTCTCTGAGACTAAGTCTATGCAGAAGCTTAGCAAGCATCAAGCCGCCTCTCTTGCTCCTATCTTCCCTGAAACAGCCCCTTTTGGCTGTAGACCTTATGTCCAACCACATCGCCACCAGAAGCAGCATCACTGACATCTAACCTACAAGCGTCGCTCCTTTCCCAAGAAGCATTCTTATGCACCTCCTCATCGTTTTCTCAAGAAATGACATATAGCTCATCCTGCTTCCAATAAACCCATTTGCTATATTTGCCGTAAGCCCGGCCATATTGCTCCTAACTGCTCCTGTAAAAATCCTACTGTTAAAGTTGTTTTCTCTTCCAATGCAGCAGCGTGGTGGGATGTCATTGATGCAGATGAAGATCTTTATCTTCAAAACGACATTTATGAACCTATTTTTGAAGATCTTCCAGAAGACGCATCAGATGATGAAGATGCAGCAGAGCTAGAATCTCTCGCCGATGATTTAGAACAACCAATGACAAATATGCAGCGAGAATCATGCCCTTACAGGCCCCGAGGCTCCAGTCCTTCATATGAAGCATATAGACCCTGGTCAAGAGCTCATCATGAAGTTCCAAAAAGACCAGAAAGACCAAGAGGAAGAGGCATTTCAAGAGGAGAATCATCTAGAGGGAGACAGCCCTCTCAGCCAAGACAACCACCAACAATGCACAGACCACAGCATCCTCTTGTGCATTATCCAAGTCAGTTTAAGCCAAGCGACTCCTAGATTAAGAACAAATTCACCAACAGAGAGCCGCCAAAAGAAATTAGAGAACCCATCTGGGAACAAATCATGCCTACAGAAGAACCTGTACTTGCAGCAGACCCTCGGTGGGATGATGGCTATGAAGAAGAGGATGAAGTCAGTAGTATTTTCTACTCTGACCAAGATTACTGCCCTGGTGAATGCAGTAACCAAGAAGAAGAAGCAGAACCAGAACCTGAAGAAGAAGTCTACACAGCACCAATCATCGTACAAGATCCAGGAAGACAAAAGCTGGTATGTACTAGCATTCCTTCACTGGAACTACCACAGCCTGCCTATCTGAACCTTTTGATTAATGGTCAATTTGCTCAGTTTCTCACATTAGAAATTAATGGCAGATATGTAGATGCACAAGTAGACACAGGTGCTTCTTTGTCCTTTGCTAAACCACAACTCATTAGTGATTGGGAGACACTAGATGAGAGACTTGCTTACAAGAGCATAGATATCCAGGGGAATAGTTTCACCTGCAATAAATATAAACACCAACAACCCCTGCGAAAACAAAATAAAATCTTCCATTGTGATTTTTTTGCCCTAGAGAAGATGCCAATAGACATCCTTTTAGGAGGATCATTTATAGATAGATATATGCCCTATGGTGCCACTGCAAAAAGTATAATGCTCACCATAGAAAATGAAAGGCTCAGAATACCTTAGCTCATTTATGCCACAGAACAATTTCCTAGTGCTATGACTCAGAGTCCTGAGATAATCCCTGCTAAAATTCTAAAAATTGGTGAAAGGATCAAGTCCTCTATCTGTTCAGATAATCTGCAACAGTTTTGGTCCAAGACTATGCCTGAAATGGAGATAAAAATCCTAGAAGGCAAGCACATGAAAATCGAGAAAAGGATTCCCATTCCAGCACAAGATTATAGTGATATGGAGACACAGATCAAAGATCTAGAAGCCAATGGTTTCATAGAAAAGTTTACCTCACCTTATTGTTGTTATGCCTTTATGGTAAACAAGCATTCAGAATAGAAGAGGGGTAAAAAGAGAATGGTCATCAATTATTGACCATTAAATGCAATTACTGAACCATTTCCATATCCAATTCCAGATAAAAGCTACTTGCTAGAAAAGGTTGCAGCCTGTAAGTACTTCTCACAGTTTGACTGTAAATCTAGCTTTTATCAGATAAGAGTCAAGGAAGAAGACAGAGCCAAGACAGCATTCAGTTGCCCTTTCGGCCACTTCCAATGGACTGTCATGCCTTTCGGCTTGATGAATGCGCCAGCTTATTACCAGGCGCATATGGATAAAATATTTGAAGGCACTTCTCAGTTTCTCTGTGTGTATATTGATGATAATTTAGTTTTTAGTAATTCTTTAGATGAACATGCTGCTCATCTCTCTATTTTCTTCAAGATGGCTTCGGATGCAGGAATAGTTCTTTCTGAGACAAAAATTCAGTTATGCACAACTGAATGTAACTTCCTCGGAATGGTAATCCGAGATTCCAAGCTGTAGATCTAGCCACACATAAAGGAAAAGGTTATCGGTTTCCCTGAACAACTAGATAAATCTAAGTTGTAGGCTTTTTTGGGATTACTGAATTACTTAAACAGTTTTTATCTTAATGCTGGTGAAGACAGATTTCTATTACAAGAACTTCTCTAGAAGAAGAAAACTTTCCATTGGGAAGAAAGACATACAAAGGCAGTACAAAAAATCAAAGCCAAAGTTGCTGCCTTACCAGACTTGCACATCCCAAATTCTCAAGATATGAAAGTATATACCGATGCCTCAGACCTCTCATGGGGAGGAGTACTTGTTTGCATTGTAAATAATATTGAGTTTGTGTGTGAATTTGCTAGTGGAGTGTTTAGCTCAGACATACTGAAATGGATTTCTTCTGATAAAGAAATCTATGCTGTTAAGAAATGTCTAGAGAAGTTTATGCTTAAACTTCTGCACCTGCCACATTTTATTGTTGTAACTGACTGTACCAAATTTCTTACCTTTAGAGAAAAAGATCATGGTAGGAAATATGGTCGTGGAAATTATGTAAGGTGGCAAGCATTTTTTGACCAGTTTAAATTTTCAGTTGAGCATATTATAGGCAAGAATAATGTAGTTGCAGATTGGCTTAGTCGGAATCCTCCAGCCACTTTAATGCATCAGCCTACACCAGGATTTAATCTCACTAGAATACTTAACCAGGCATTTGATTCCATGAATCCCCTGGTTTAAGAACAGATTCTGAGAGAAGGTATGCATCCCCATTTTACAAGAATTTCTTATGCAGCAGCCCAAGACCTACAGATGTTTGCAGCAGTGACGATCCAAGCAAACCGCAGACAGAATACCGGAGTCATTATCATAGAAAGGCTGAACAGTGAATATCTATATAATCAATTCACTGATTTATTGAAACGACCACTATGGACGTGGCGTATCAAGATCCGATCGGCACATAATGATCATCTATATCGGTGGATAGCAAGACATGGCCCCCATCGCATCCATGAAGAACAGAACCACAGTCAGGACACAGTAGTGCATACAATAATTTGCCGACAACTTGAGTGGGAATCCCACTTTCATTGCACTCCGCGCCATATGCCATGTGACACTGGCCGTTGCTGACATTGGTACCTACAAAGCACTTTCCAGATAAGGTGCCTTTTTCAGCCCATATCCTAAGATGACTTATTTGACGAAGTGGAAGACATGTTGGGCCCACAACCCATGGTCCCTTCATCACCATCACCAACTCATCAATCAAGTGGTGGGTCTAATAGCATCTCACTGTAGCTATACACTGTAAAGCATGATGAGACAGACACCGCCTTGCCAGCGAGCAGGCAGGACCTCTCGAATGCTATAAATAAGCCTCTCCGCCTTAGTATTATCATCAAAAAAATTTCATTACGAAAATCTAGTAGCCTTATGATAAAGTATGCTCTTCACTTGCCCTTTTTGAAGGATCCTGTGAATTAGAAATTGAAACAAGAGTATTGTAATTTGAGTGTAATAAATTTTTGAGTGAAATAGAGAAGCTGTAGCCATTCGGCCCCTGCCTCCTGTTGCAGGTTTCTTTTACAGATTGTTCAGATCTACTACAAGGCAGCCATCTACTGACACGATAAAAATATTGGTCGACCCCTAGGAAGCCCTCGACATAGCTTTGACCCCTCGACTTGACCTTTTTCCTCACCCCTTTAGCCTAAGCAGCCACTGACATCAATTTGTGTGTCGGTGATGGCACTCAACTAACAGACATTGGTCACTTAGTGACTAACATCAGTGGTTGAGTGACTGATGTCAGTCGCTGGTCAGCCGATGCCAATTGCTGGTCGGCTGACGTCGATGAAGACCACCGACATTGGTGACTGGTTCGTCCCTAGGGTCGAATAGGGCAAGCCCTAAATTTAGGGCTTCCCCATTGTGGCTCCCCCTAACCCCCAAGACCCTCCCAATTTACTCCTAACCTATCTTAGACCCCCTACCCACCCTCTTAGCTACCCTCTCCCCTCGATTTCTACTTAAAACACTCAAAAATTCTAAAACTAAATCAAAATAAAAAATCAATCACATAGGGTTCAGAGACCCTCCTACCTCATCCCAGCACCGTCAGCGTGGTGGCACAATGGGTGCCGCTGGTGGTGGACCTCCCATAGGTCCTCTACTCCCCTCTGCCAACTCCTCAACACCAAAACCTTTGCAAGCTTCTCCTAGCCCACATGCGTCTCTGCCACCTTTAATCTCTCTCTAATTGACTCCCTCTCTCCACCAATCCCTCTCTGCCACCTAGCACTGTTTCTCAGTCAACTCCGTGTCACTTTCACTCTCAAAAGCTCTAGAGCAGTTTTTGACTTCTTCACAAATAGCAAATGACTTTTGGTGGGTTACCAATCTAGTTTTGTCAGATTTGGTAGGCTATCGACATCAGCATCGGCATGCCCTAGGCCACCGATGTCGGCTGATTTATGTCAACGTTGGTCCCTTTGGCCACCGATGTCAGTTTTATCACCAGCATCGATAGCCTTCTAACCTCTTTTTTCATCACATTGCCCCAACATCAAGCTCCCAATCAGTCAGTTCTCCAGACCTAGTCATCTTAGCCCCCTGGGGCACCCTTGAAACCACTTTCACCTCCGTCCCTTAACCGCCAAACCTCGGAGATCGTGACTATCTCCTCTGACCCCTTTCGAGATAACTCTGCCTTGGTTGTTTTGATTGCCTTTGCTACCTCATGCCTAGTTGGCCAATTGTCACCTGACCCACATGAGTGTCAGATCATGAGCAAGTTGATCCCTCATACTTGTGCTTTTTTTGTGTTTTCTAGGAGCACTTCCTGAGCCCAGGATACCTAGAACACGATGACCCTTTGGAGCTACAGCTTGGACCGAATAACCCAATCAGCTACGACTAAATGTTGGGGCTCAATTATTTTGATTCTCGCACTCCTCGACCCTTTGACCCTGAAAATTTGACCTGCCTATTGCGTGATGTGATATACATGCAATCTCACCCTTTACAGTGTTCACACTCGCTCTTCACCCTCTCCATCCATCTCTCTATCAAATCAACACTCGATCTCAAGTTCCCTTCCCTCAACTCTCGCTTTGAGGGGGGAACACCTCATCAAATACCTGGGGCAACCAACTCCTATTTTTGTCTTGTAATTCATCAAGAACAAGCAACAAGACAAAAAGGGGCAAATGTAGACACCAAAATCATGTCTGCACCTTGGTCGCCTCTCCCCCTTGGCCCCCTTGGCCCATGTCTTAACCCTTGTCCTAGTCAAATTAAAATAATTAAACATTTGGCCCCTTTCCACCTCACCCATGCCACCTTGGATCCCCTCCTTGGATGCCCCCACCTTTCTCTTAGCATTTATTTCCCAAATCACCCCTTTATCCTTCCCCCCACGTCTATTTATGCCTTCCTTGACCATTTTCCCACCACTATTTTGACCCTGGCAGCGTACAAGAACAGACAGAGGCTAATTTTAGCCTCTATCCCCATTCTCTTACCACTGACGTTGATCATTATGCGGTGACATCAGTGGTTCTGCTAGCATCAGTAGCCTTTAAAACCATTTTTTGCAACCATTCTGCAGCCCCTAGTGAACAGGTACTCTCTTGGAGCTCTTGCATTCATATTCCCTTTCTCTTCCCCTTGCATGATAACAACACCAACTATAGGTACTTTTGCAAAGATAGTTCTAGGCTCTTGGCACTTGCAGGACCTTCAACAGCTCCAACAACAGGCTCTTCCATTCTTCAATCAACAAGCAAGAGGTAAGCAGTCTTGTTTTCCATTTAATTTCTTGTTTGAATCTATCTACTTACCTAACCACTGCCTAGACCTTCCCTGCCCTTCCCTGAGAGGCTGAAAGGCCTTTTCAGATCCCTACCTTTCATTCATCCCCCTTTTGCTTCTATTTCCTAGCCAATCACTCTCCTGACAATCCCCTCTACCTAACCAACTCTACACAAACCTCCAGGCAACCCCTCAGAACCCCAAACAGTCCCTCTGAATCCCAAACAAACTCCCTAACCCCTAGATGAAACCACAGTTTATTCTGTAGACCAAGACCCAGACCTAAAACCTATCTCTAGCCATTACCTCGACTGATCTCGCCCATTGCCCCTATCGACGTCGATAGCCTAACCGACGTCAGTGACTTTCCCTGACTGACGCTAGCAATACCACCAACGTCAGTGACTATGCAAAGCAGATTGCTTCTAAACAGGTATGCATTTGCTTTCAGTACTTTCTTTTTAGTCTTTTATCATTTCTCATTTCTATTTTTGTCAACATTCTATCTTTAACAGTGGACTGTCATCCCCTAAGAAGCCTTTGCGCTTCTAGGACCAAGTTTTTTCTTGGCAGTCCACCCTTTTGTCATCTAACATTTTTCCTATTTTAAGTGTCTTTCTCTTTCAGGTGTCATCCTCCACAACCAAAGAAGAGTTCCTGCTATCGTCTAAATTCTGGTGCGCAAGTCTACAATCTGGGTACGTACAAACCCTCGTCCCTTCTTTTAGTTTCTCATTTTCCCTTTATTGAATGTGAAAAGTGAATATTGTTTAGAAACACTATGTTTGAGTCTACTAAGTTTGTTCATGTGTGCATGATTTACGATTCATTTTAGGTGAAATGTTTTGATTGAATTTGTATTCAAAACCTAAACCTCCATATTGCTATGTCATGTGATTGGAAAAAGTACAAAAGTGTGTTTTTAGTGGGGTAGGATGGACATCCTCAACACCCCATTGTGATGAGATTTGCCTACATACTAATACTGTGAGGAATGATCAAGTCCAATGTAGTTTTCCCCACATAAGTATCAGTGCAAGTGCAAGTGATGCTAATATGAATGATAGCTTGATTGATTTTGAGTGAAGATTGACATTGAAAATATTACAATTTTGAGCTTGGGATGGTTGTATATGGTTGTATGTAGTAGGGTAGAATAGGGATTGATAACCTTGACTGCACACAACTTGTTCTAAATATGTTTATGTAATTTACATCTCATTTCCGTCTAGTGGACAAAGGGATAAAAATCATGTATATATACTATTATAGTTCTTTTGCAGGTCTCAAAATAGTTCTAGGCTAACCTTAGGTGGTTTTTTATTTGAAAATTTAATTTTTGGTAATAAAAGGAAGGAAAATGATAATAACACCCAAACTGGGACACTATCACCATTGGCTATATTGTCTAAATTATGGTACTATTGTCTAGGTGGTAGAACCTGATACACGAGGGGTCATGAACCTAAATTGAAGGTTTGGGACTACTTTGGGGATGTTTAGGGATGTTTTTGACCTACTCAAAATCTAGAAAAGTGTATAAATAGGTTGTAAAATAGGTCTAGGAATAAGCTAGGGATAGCTGGTCTCAAGTAACACTACTATCACTTCAGTGTTATTTTTAGATGATTAAATCCCACCCACATTTAGTCTATAAATGCATAGAAATAAAATTACTAGGACAAAGGAAAAATAAGTGTATATGTTCTAATATAAGGGCAAAGCCATTAATCTAGATTTCAGTATGTAAAGTAAGTTCTATTGCATGTCCTGCAAATGAAATATGCATAGATCATCCCTTAATTAAGAGATATATAAAAAAAAGAGTAAATAGATAGGTGAGAGGAAAGAAATGAATACACCTTACTGGGTACACAAATCAATGCATAAACCTGGTGACAACCTATGTGTGTGTATATGTATATATAGTGATTAATCAGTGAATAAATTGGACTATGTCGATGGATTACTCAATCACCATGTGTGGGTGGCTTAAGAAATCAATCCAGTTTTGACTCCATAAGTGCCCACCACTTCTTAGTAGATCATGATCTATTAATAGCTTGCATTAGACTGATGGTGTGTCCAACCCTCTCATGTAGGTTGCTTAAGAACTCAAGCAGACTATGACTCCATCATTACCTAACCATGTGTAGTATATATATCTAAAACTGAAATTGAAATATGTAACTAAAGATGTGAAATTATAATTGAAACTATATATGTTTATTATATGGCCACTCTATAACTCTAGAATGTAGAAAGGTTTTGGCCACTTGAGAATATTAGGTGGCTCTGAGCCACTCAGGAATGCTAACCATTGTATATGGAGTAAGGCATCAATATGGTGTGTAATTTGGAACATGGTGTCAAGTGTGTAGAATATAAATAATGACATGGAGTCTGTCATTCTTTTTCATCAACTGGTGCATATGTCAGCATATAGAGATAATATGTCATGTGCATTCCCCCAAATTTGATATCTGAGTATATGGATTCTAGATTGAGTTGTAATAATATATATTTGAACATATGAACTTAAATGGGAATGATCATGCCATGCATGATACCCCCAATTTGAGAAAATTAGGATGAATCTAAGCTAAACTGAGCTAAAACTAGTAATTTTTTATTGAACCTATACAAACATAAACTATACCTACTATACATTTCTATCTAATCTAAAATTCTTTGAAATTGAGGCTACTTAACAGTAGCGTCATAGTTTGGAGAGTAGTTTTTGTAGTGCTAGTGTCCTAATTTGGGTGCTAAAGTCTAATTTTTCTAATTTTTGAGAAATTGAAATTGGTTTCTACATTACTATTTCCCACTATGTTTTCTTAAAACTAAGTTCTATATTATATGTCTATGTGCTAAAAACTATATTTTAAGTGCATGCAAATAGCCTGACCTCTATGACAAACCTCTGTGAATGACCCCTCTTTTGAGGAGAGTATTTGAACCTATGAAATAACTATCCTCAAAATAAAAATCTCTGCAAAATGTGCATTACCCAGAGCAAATATGATATTCACGTAATAAACCGATATAATGTATATAGATAACATTGTAATGTAATATAATATGATCATAAGTTTGTAGTGTGTACTGTATGTTACAAATAGCATTAATAAGGTTTTTGAGATAGATTTAACAATGTATATGAATATAAAATATGAGTAATAAATCAATATCTACCTAGGGGGATGCATCATGATATCCATCACAACACCCACGTAGGATGGAGAGATACATGTGGTATCTCATGGCATATAAAATTAGACTGTGAAATAAGCAAGAGACAAGTTTCATGACCATGAGACATACAATAAATCATACACACAACACACATGAGACATGCAAAGTAGGCCAAGGATCCATAATACAAAGGACATGGGAAAATGTTCATAAATCTAATAAATCAAGACATACAAGGATATGTTCAAATATATATATAAACAAACATTAAGCAAGTTGGTTTAGATCCACATGAAACGACATGTTCAAATATCCACATACATAATTAGGAAGGCAAAACAAGGACATGGACACATGTCCAAATCATACAAAAAATAAAAGAAGTGACATAAATCCATATATCAATGCAATATTTAAATACCCTAAAATAAAAGAAGCATAGAGACACAATCAAGTTTAATATAGAAACCATAAAAATGAAAGTATGCATGAGAATGTGGTATAAATATGTATAATATCAAAGATGTACACATATGTTAAGTATAAATTAGTAGTATCCAGAAAAAAATCTAAGTGTAGGATGGTCAATATCAAGATATAACAATGTTAAATCTATGATGTATAGTATAGAAAGTGTAATATAGCAATCAAAATTGTGTATAGGATGCTCCCCAAATGGGTGAATGTATCAAATGATGAACTCATATATCTGTGTATATGCACCCAATGAGTAAATAGTAGTAAATATAGATTTGTATCATATATCTAGGTCCTAAACGTATTTGTGAACACTCGATAAAAATAAATGAAACATGTACGTATGATAAAAATTAACTATACTAAGATACCTAGCATATGAAGTGTCTAGAAAATATAAGAAATGGAAACATGGCAATGCATACAATCTATAATTTATATTTTTTGAGTAAATGTTTGATTTTTTTGGTGTTTTGACATATTATAAAATTTTCATATTTTTTGGATATAAGATATGTACATGTAACATGAAAATGAAACTATATGGAAGGATCAATAAATAATGAAACTATGTACAAGAATGAAGGAGCACGGTAGAATCACTATTGATATGCCCTATGTTAAATAAAGGAATAATAATCATGTGTGCCATGTGAAAAGGTAACTAAGGTCCTATAATCTTTTGTACTAAATCATCTATAGTTATTATTACCTGTGAAGTGGTTCTAGGGATCTATCAAGTACACTGGAGTGTTTTATGAATGTTTTAGGTCTTATGGACCCATCTGGTAGAAGATGTAATAGCTGGCATGGGTGCTTTATGCTGAGAATCCTCAGAACTCAATAACACTTATTTTGGAAGGAAACGGGTAGAGGAAACCCCTCTAGAATCTAAAAAATATCTATAATGTAGAGGTCTCTCTAAAAAAGGTCTCCATGGGAGAGTATGCATATGTGGTAACATTGTAGGAGTAGACCACACCTGCACTGGTGGCTCAATTGAAATCTATTGTGTTCTAATGGGAAATGTGCCTAGAACTATAACTGGTAATTATAGTGTCACTTCCTGTGGAATAGGTAATGGATACTCATATGACATACTCTCAAGTATGACCACCTAATTAGCATATATGTGTTGTATTAAATTCACCCCACCCTATATTTTTATCCAAAAAATGAGGGCCCCCTATGTTTTATTGGGCAATAATGAATATATTATATGGATATCTATGATTTTTGAGGATTATGATATTTGTATTATCTATAGAAATTTGATGTTTTAAACATTAAATCATGTTGAGGCATATATATTTTCATTTTGAATCACTTTTTTAGACTAACCTACTAATTAAAATATGGAAAGAATGGACTTGCATAATAGGAATTCAATAGACACTATTTTAAAGAAATTGGTCCTCAACAACTTTCATTTGTAAACTTCTCTTCAGAAAGATTCTCTTTGAAATCTTTCTTGTCAAAACCTTTCATGTTAGAGAGATTTCATCAAAAGGTTTACTTTGACAGGTTTGGTATTTGAAATCTTTTATATCAATGGATTTGTCTAAGGAATATTCTATTCATAAAATTTATCATTGAAAGATTTATTTTGACAAGTTTGGTCTTCTGTGAGTTTGGTATTCAAAAACTTTGTGTCATTAACTTTTATTTTAGAAAGTTTCTGGACAACATCTTTCTTCACAAGGACATTCCATACCTGGAGCCTTTTCATCAGGGGATTTTATATCGATTAATTTTTTTAGAAGATTCTTATCAACAAAACTCATTTCAAAGAAATTTTATCAGAGGGACTGCTTCAAAAAGATTCTCTTTGGAAACTTTCTTGTATGAGGCTTTGTGTTGACAATTTTTGTTTCAGAGATATTTCACTTCAAGAACTTTACTTCAAAAAATCTATTTCAAAAACTTTTGGATAAAATTTTATGAAGAATATTCTACACTTATGATTCTTTTGGCACAAAGGTAAATTTTTTCTTCTCTTAACTAGAACACATAATGACATATGGTAGAAGAATAAATTTTACATGGTGGCACCCTGAATAATAAGGCATCCTACATGGCATGTACACTAGGACAAATTGATCAAATTTGAATTGAATGAAGTTGATGAGCTCATAGAGGTTAATGATTAATGGTACATGAATTATCAATCCATGCATAAATCTATTTACATCGATCCCCCAACCAATCTCACATCATTCCATCTTAAAGCTCGAGTAAAATATGGACTTAAGTGGTCCCAAAATCCCTAGTTTATATCACTATGATTTGTTAATCTATGAGATTCAATTCAGTGATATATGACATTATCAAAATCTTGGATCATACTAGAACTCATATAATCACCATGTCATCATCATCTAGGTCCTAAAAATGAGACTTGACACCATATAGATTCATTATTAAGGATTATATAGATTACTTGGACATGGTGTTTGATGCCATTACATTTGATGGACATTATTCAAATTACTCAACATTATTAGAGGTAGTGGAAATGTAAACTCCTTTACACTTAAATGATACATCATAACTGAGGGCAAGTAGCTAGTAAAGGACATAATTCATTTCAAATGTTAAGCCCTATACTACATAGTTATGAGTTTGGAGTTTATGTCATGCATAAATTTACTATGGGTCCTCTTCTTTTAAAGGAGAATAATAGACAGAAGATACCTTCACTATATTGACAACAACATAATTGTTATGTATATAACAAGTGAATAATTTAATAGGTATTTGAGTTGACCCATTACACTTGTCACTTTTAATTTGCACACTATTACTACATGGAAGAAATCCAATAATGCAAAGTGAGCTCTATTATGATGGATTCTCCCTAGATAAAATTTTTGTTTTAAATAACATGTCAAGGGACCTATCCCCATCACTCAATTCAGAATGGGAATTTGTGTGGGAAGGGCACTACTGAATAGACTTTTAGACATTTGAGTATATACTTCTTACACCTAGATTGGGTTCCCCTACTAGACCTACTAAGTATCTCAGAGTGCACCTATGCTTTGGCGGAAGTCATCAGTACATGCCTCCAAGAACAAATCTTGCATAAAAATAAGTGGTCACTAGAAGGAAATTTTTACATGATGTCTTACCTATTGGACGTAGTCATGGGCATATTGTATAGACACAATGGAGTCATGTGGGATAGTAACATATAAGTCATCAAGAATAGGATTTGTGATTAATACTCCTTTATGCACATATATTCATATGTGAGGAATATATAAAATATTGTTGAGGACCTCTACCCTTCAGTCTGGATGGCCATCCATAGCAAGCCTTTGGCAAGTATTTCCCCTAGTATATCCCAGATAATTGCCAACAACATAGGAGACTACTGAATATATCCTTACTACATAGATACTATGGTGGATGGACACAAGGTAGATCCTCTTCAGCTCGCTAAGTTCATTCCAGACAAGGTAGATGAGCAAGAAATTGCATATCAAATATAGAATAACATTGATGTGGAATTGAAAATAAATAATAATGACACATTCCATGGATCCCAGATCACCATTGGGTGAATGTAATATATAGTTCATAAATAGTTTAAGGAGGCTAGGAATGTTAGGAAGGCATATGCATTACCTACACTTCCTCACAGAGACTAGGATCCTCATGACAAGGTGTAAAATAAGATTCATACCCAGAAGGAGAGGGATAAGATTTCCAAATAACTCAAGGCCAACATGAGGACCAACAACAATTTGTAGGTGAGGCACCACTCATTAGAGTATAGGATGAACAAGCTGAGGTAGAACAACCGCCTGCCTCTACACAAGCAAAAGAGGCACTAGTGTTCCCAGCCAAAGCTTTAATATTAAAATTAATAAAGGTCAAACAAGAGTTAGCTGAGGAGATAACTCAAGTAGGAGGCATCTGTGATGTCCCTTACTTAGGGCCTCTTTTTCTGAAGCAAAACTCTGATATATAGCAATAAAAAGATCTGATACCACTGTGATGTCCCTTACTTAGGGGCTCCTTTTGTCTCTACACAACTCTGATATATAACAATAAAAAGCTCTAATACCACTGTGATGTCCCCTTCAAATAGGGAATATAAATAGACAAAATCTCTGAATAAAGATACAATTTTGAGAATAAATTCAAATAAACAAATAAACCACAGTATAGTCTCTTAACTGGCAAATCAATGATCATATTATTCATCCAGATGATTACAATATAAATCCTCTATCATACATATAAAGTAATATAAATATCATCTCAAAACCCTAGTCTTTTGCAAATCTGGAAATAAACCTGAATCTGGAACGGCTCAGGTTGTTGTGTAAAAACACAGTCACCGTCATCGGTAATACTGTCGTTGTCAGTGGCTAATACTGCCATCATTGGTAATACTGCCATCGTCAATAGATAATATTGCTATCATCGGTAATACTGCCGTCATCGATAGATAATACTACCATCATCGGTAATATTGTCGTCGTCAGTAGCTAGTGGATCTGTACGGACTTGTACAGACTTCGTATGGCCTCCAATAAATCAAAACCTGTATGTTGGACCCCTGATCTGAAGGTATATGGCTCTAATACAGAAGATCTCTATCTATATAATTTATTGAATCAAAAACCTAATAAAATAAATACCTAGAAAGCTCTGTGACAACTTCTGTGTGAAGTTACCTCTCAAATCTGTAAACCTCTATGATAACTTTTGTATGAAGCTATCTCTCAATTTGTCAATAAATTAGTTGATATCTCACAACCTCTAAATCGCATACAATGAAGAATTGACGTTCTCCACTACAATGGAATCCTGGAACCCTTGGCTCAGTCTTCACAGAAGAATTCTTCAATATCAAAATCAATAATCAAATCATAATCAATAATGGCCTCCATGAGAAACCCTTATACCCTCAAAAAGATGTGCTTTCCCTAATTAGGGTTTTCTTAAATTAGAATTAGGGTTTCTAATTAAAAATAGGCTAAATAATTAATATTTGATTAAATCAATCAAATATTAATATCTCCCTTAATATATGTCGGATCCTCGAACCGTTTGAAGCTAGTGAACCAGGGTGTGATTCTGCACATGACCATACCAAAATAAAGGCACTCCACTGCATGTCAAATATCCTTAAATAATAAGAGCTCAGGCCAAATGTGTCTAAAATAACCTGAATGAAAGCCAACTGTAGGAATTTTACAAATTGTAGCCAAGCCAATCTCCATCATGACCCTCTATCAATCTTATTAGCCTACAAAGGTTGCATAATAGGCTAATCATCAAGTCTGTCAATGTCCACGAAAAAGGGGACATGACAATCCACCCCTCCAGAAATTGCTTGTCCCCAAGCAATCTCAGAACAAAGAACCACTCGATCCACCTGGGTCCCAAATGTAGTTATGCTCTACACTACTATAAGTCAATGCAAGTACTTGCAATATCATTAGAGGTAGAACAAAGAAGAATCCACAATCAAACTGGTGAATGTAACTCAACCAATCTCTGAAATCACAACTACCTTGGATGTGTCGATACTGTAGGCTATGTGATTGGCAGCTGCGAATTCCATCTATAAAAGATGGTGTCAATCCATCCCATAACTGATCCCTCTGTAAAGGTGGCATGATCAACTATACCACATTGTCATCGGTGTGAGAAGAATCAATTTGGAGACTCAACTCCACTGGTATCCCAAACTCATCAGAATCAAGTACTCCCAAATCTTGAACATGTGTGTCAGCTCTAACAACATGTTCCTCAGCTACAACTATAGGAGCGTACTCACCAACAACAATCAATGTACTAACATCTGAGTCCAGGGCTGGTGAAGATAGCAGATGCTCTAGCTCTATGGTCATCTCAGCTAAATGAAATTATGACTCCTCATAAGCCAACTGCGTACTCTCAAGAATCTTAGAAGTCACCTCAAGCTGCTGAGTAAGCTTACTCACCTTATCTTCCTTGACCAATAATGCATCATACACTGTGCTGCCCCACTCCATAAGATAATCTATGTCGGCTACCAACTGCATATAATCATGTCTCAGAATCTAGATAGCCTCCCATAAAGAGTGAATCTCTATGAAGGATAAATAACTGTCTCCCTGCTCAATGCTAGTAGGAGAACCCCATCCATAAACTGCTAACAACTAAATAGCATCATTGAAATGCTTGCAAGCAGTAGCAATGTCTCGCTCACTAACTCTCAGCTGACTAGACACATGGTGGCACTGGCTAGACTATCTCCTACAATCCTCCTCTGATGCATGGTCCAAAAGAGTAAACTCAAAATCATTGATCTTTGGAGTACTACCATCCATACTCTGTGAATCAACTCCAAAGCTCATATCAACATCCAGAGTATTAAAAGTTGTAGCATCACTGACTAACTCTTTCGTACTGAGAGAAATGGCTGATGAAACTAAGTCCTCAAAACTGTCCACTGCATCCTCCTGAGTATCATCTGCAATAATCAGATCCTGGGACTCTTCTACAATCTCTGTCATAACTGAGATATCATCAACCCTTAGTGCACTAACATCTGAGCACACCTCTACACTCTGAGTGCAAGCATCAAACTCATCCTCATCTTCACTATCTCCTATCTCATAATAATAATAATAATAATAATCATGGGACATGCTGCGCTCTTGTCTAAGTGATCTGTAGTGCTCTCTTCTCAGCTTAACAAAGCGATCAAAAGACAACCTCCTCTGAGCTCATGGAGTTAATAACTCCCACTCATCCTTCACTGTCATATACCAAGTGGATTTGTCTTTGGATGTAGGGTATGAAAGAGATTCATTTAACCTCTTCAAACTTAGTTTCAACTTCTTCATATCATAGTTCCACTATCTCTGAGTATATGGAGTCATCATGATTTACTAATTGATTCAACAAACTACCCAAACTACCCAACAAGATGGCAAGACATTGGCTCTGATGTGCCCAACAAGATGGCAGGAATTTGGCTCTGATACCACTATGATGTCCCTTACTTAGGGCCTCTTTTTCTCAAGCAAAACTCTGATATATAGCAATAAAAAGCTCTGATACCACTGTGATGTCCCTTACTTAGGGGCTCCTTTTGTCTCTACACAACTCTGATAAATAGCAATAAAAAGCTCTGATACCACTGTGATGTCCCCTTCAAATAAGGAATATAAATAGACAAAAGCTCTGAACAAAGATACAATTTTGAGAATAAATTCAAATAAACAAATAAACCATAGTATAGTCTCTTAACTAGCAAATCAATGATCGTATTATTCATCCAGATGATTACAATAGAAATCCTCTATCATACATATAAAGTAATACAAATATCATCTCAAAACCCTGGTCTTTTGCAAATTTGGAAATAAACCTAAATTTGGAACGGCTCGGGTTGCTATGTAAAAACACAGTCACCATCGTCGGTAATACTGCCGCTGTCGATGGCTAATACTGCCGTCATCGATAATACTACTGTCGTCGGTAGATAATATTGCCATCATCGGTAATACTACCGTCGTCGGTAGATAATACTACCATCATCGATAATACTGTCATTGTCGGTAGCTAGTTGATCTGTACGGACCTGTACAGACTTCGTACGGCCTCAAATAAATCACAACCTGTCTATTGGACCCCTGATCTGAAGGTATATGGCTCTAATACAGAAGCTCTCTATCTGTATAATTTATTGAATCAAAAACCTAATAAAATAAATATCTGGAAAGCTCTGTGACAACTTTTGTATGAAGTTACCTCTCAAATCTGTAAACCTCTATGATAACTTCTGTATGAAGCTATCTCTCAATTTGGCAATAAATCAACTGATATCTCATAACCTCTAAATCACATACAATGAAGAGTTGACGTTCTCCACTGCAATGGAATCCTGGAACCCTTGGCTCAGTCTTCACAGAAGAATTCTTCTATATCAAAATCAATAATCAAATCATAATCAATAATGGCCTCCATGAGAAACCCTTATACCCTCAAAAAGATGTGCTTGCCCTAATTAGGGTTTTCTTAAATTAGAATTAGGGTTTCTAATTAAAAATAGGCTAAATAATTAATATTTGATTAAATCAATCAAATATTAATATCTCCCTTAATATATGTCAGATCCTCGAAGCGTTTGAAGATGGTGAACTAGGGAGTGATTCCGCACATGACCATACCAAAATAAAGGCGCTCTGCTGCATGTCAAATATCCCTAAATAATAGGAGCTCAGGCCAAATGTGTCCAAAATAACCTGAATGAAAGCCAACTGTAGGAATTCTACAAATCGAATCCAAGCCAATCTCCATCATGACCCTCTATCAATCCTATTAGCGTACGAAGGTCACATAATAGGCTAATCATCAAGTCTATCAATGTCCATGAAAAAGGGGACATGACAACATCACACAAAGAGTAAAAGTTGGGCTTATATTCCCATACTCCTCTACTGAAGAGGAGATAGTGGTTTTAATAGCCTTAGTAACCAACATTATTATACCTTCTCTTCCCCAACAAGTGAAATTTACACAAGTAGGTAGATACACAATGTGATATCAAAGAAAGCCTAAGAGAGATTAACCACAGACCCCTCCATCACAAGAGGTGGATGAGGAGGATTTGAAGTAGGCCAACGTATTGAGCCTAAAAGTATTAAATTCTAAAGTGCCTATCTTATGTGAACCATTTGGTAAGGTTATTTTGCTCACATCCCCTTTAGGACTTTCCCCTTTGATGTCTTTACCTGTAGTTTCTATCTCCCATGAACTAGTTATCTTTACATTCATTCCTATTAGGTCACTTTTAGTGGGTTTACTTTTTATGCACCCATCCATGAATATTCCCATAACCATTTCACCTTCTCAACCCTCCACTAATGTGGCTTTTATTCCTTCAAAGTTCATCCCATAAATATTATCTTTGTTCATTCTAGCCATTACCTAATCCATCACTCCAATTGTATCTTCTACTACCTAGTTAGGTTCACCTTTTCCTTCCTCGACACCAACCACCATAACCATAGTTGTAATTATATATACATAATATTTTCAAATTTTATCAAATACTAATTCTTTACATCCTGTAAGAACCCATTAAGACTCAATCTCTCTGAGTGCATGTCTTAAAGGGTGCATTGGGAAAGGGGTGGGTAGATCATTGGTGATTCTCAAGATTATTGTCCCTTATTAACACACTATTACCAATCCAAACAACTCCTAAAACCATTACCTAAATTATTATTCCTCTTTTTCACACTCCTCCAATCTTTTCCCACTTTTCATCCTTTTCCTCACCTTAATCCCCTTTTGATAGTCATCTATACTAGGTTGACTAGATTAACCCTATATAGTTTTGGGTAATTTTCACTTAAGAACTAGTTTGGCCTTTGGCCGACCTAGCTCATGACCTAGTGAATAATTATCCAAAATTGTGCTAAGTTGACTTGGTCAACCCTATTAGCCAAGAATATTAGAAGGGATTATGATTAAATTTGATGATATATACAAGATCATTTCATCATTATTTCAATATGCAATCAATATTTATTATTTGTTTCCACTTATTTACAAATCTGTTCTTCCACCGTTATATTTGAGGAGTCTTAGCTTAGGGTTTCTACTTGGAGAATCTAGTCATTTGGTTAAGTCTTGGATGCTTTGGCCTTTCTTAGTGATCATTACAAACCATAAAAACCTATTTTGAAGCCCCTTTGGCTAAGGAAGAGATTGTGTCTAAATGGATTCATCATTCAAGTAAGTATTTTATAACTTTGTTCCTCTCTTTCATAGATAAAAATAGCATAAGTATTGATTTTGAATAATATTAATCTTCATACTCCATGTATTAGGGTCTTACTCATACATATCTTAATTGAGATTCTCTTATAAATGTTTTGATTGTTTACTAACCCCTCATATTGTGCCATGAGCTTTGGTAAGCACTGGATTAGATTTGATTTACCTATTATTAGTTTAGGTGAAATATAAAAACTCAAGACTCCCTTAGGGTTTATTGTGTGATTATGCTTGACTGAAGGATTCGAAACCCTCCCTAGCATAGTATATTAAGGTAAGAGATCCCCTAATCAATCCTAGTGGATTCCCATATTAGTCATGTTCCCACATAACAAATGTGTCCCCAATCATAAGTGTATGGTATGATCTATCTTCTCTAAGTTAGGATTGATTTATAGACATGATGCATTTTTTATTGCATATATTCTAGTGAACCCAACATGAATCAATTCCTTGTACACTTTATTTCACATTTTTAATTATTTTATCAATTTTACCTTAGCCACTGTACTAGGTTAACCCTATTGACTTTTTATAGTTTCCAAACCATGTCTTGACCCTATATAATTTCCATCCCCTATTTTTTGTACTAGGTTGACCCTATCAACTCTGTATAATTTTTAGACCCTACTTTTTCTACTAGGTCAACTTAGTCAACTCTATACCTTTTTATAATTGTTCTACTTACTGATCAAGTTATTTATTTCTCTTTCTTAGAATTTTATTAATTTATCTCAAGTATCATGTCCCCTATCAGAACCTTCTTGAATAACCTGAATCCATTTAGACACTATATGGGGCACTTTTTACTTCTTATCATTTCCTATATTTTCTTCCTTTTTTCATCTTATGGAGAATTTTGTGATTCCCATCCACACATTACTCTAGCCTTCAGGGCATCTTGCAATGCCCACCCAGATATCATTTTAAAATTTGGGGCATCTTTTGATGCCCATCCATACATCCAATTACCCATTGGGTCATCTTATGATTCCCACTCTTATTCTACTTAGCATGATACCAAACTAATTCAACTCCAAGTAACCTTCTGAGACATAATCTTGTATCTCACATGCTCATCTTTGATATAGATGTTGATGTAGGATCCTTCTCTTCTTTTCATACTTTACATCCACATATATCTAGCACTTTTTTTAGGTTACTTAGATGGGTAACTCACTCTATAGCAATTCTCTCTTATTAAAAACCTTTTAGTCCTTCATTTTTGGTCTTTTGGTTACCCCTTTCTCTCATAAGTTTCTTTATAAAACTATGGATAGGACTCAATATTCCTCATGATGTACCATAGTCTTCTTTATTTTCATATTCATTTTAAACACTTTATACACCCCTCAAGTTTTTCCTTTATGATTTGCATTGTAAGACGATGGATAAGACCTAGCCTTCCTCATAAATACCATCTTTTTCTTCTTCTCATTCATTTTTCACGTGATTTTTTTTGCCCCCTTATGTGTTTTCCTTTTATGAGTTGTAGTGTAAGACCATGGATAGGACTTGGCCTTGTTCATAAAATTACCATCTTATCATTCTTTTTTGTAGAATGTGTTTTAAAATAATTACATGTTTTTTATCCTTACTCTAAACTTTAGATTTTGATTCTTTTCATCGATGGAATTTGCACAAAAATTTATGTTATCATGTTTTCTTCCACTTCATTTATTATTATGATAAGGAATAATAATTTACTGTCATTGTATCCCTTTTCACCCTTTGTCATGTTTTTTTCAATTTAAAGTAATTCAAATTGTTCAATGTGTCATTCTTCTGGATTTACCTTCCTTACACTCCACATTGGATAAAACAAGATTGAAGCCAAGATAGCACTTTTATTTCACCTAGATTTACAATAATCTTAGACACTGTCCTCTATAAATTTATCCTTCTTATCGACCAAGTTCAAAATTTTCAAATGGAAGTCATCTTTAGCACCCATGTTTGGTTTTCCAAATTTGTATGGAGGAGGGATACAAAAATCCATTAATAAAGGTAAAATACAAATCATTTGAAACAAAAGGAAATGATATACAAAAGGTAACATAAAAATATCAAAAGTTAAAATCACACAAAAATACATGATTACAAGCACATGTCATATCTCTAATTTAAGCTCAAACTCCACAGTTGGCCTCACATAGAGCTGAGGTCCATTGGGGTATTTTAGACCAGTAGATTGCAATACGAGAATTCAAATAACTCTATGGTTATACCCAATTTCTCATGTAACTACCTAATCTTCATAGTAGATTGACAGTTTTATAAAGGGTCTTGAGGAATGGGGAACACGTTGTGGGAAGGCAAGTCTACTTTACTTTTCATGCATATAGACTTCATGTAATGATCTATATACTTCATTTATTGACCTAAGCTTTGTGTGGTCAAGAGAAGTTATTCAGAGTCATTAAAGTCAAAAGTCTTCTTATTTTGACAAAACTATTTTGAGCGTCTTGACTTAGAAAAAGGGTTCCTCTACCTTGGTTTTTCCTTCATTCTCCCCTCCACCCATTTCATTTCCCCCTTGATATACAAATTTTGATTCCAAATCTATTTTCCCTTCTTACTGTTTCCTTATTTTTCACATCTAAAAAACATGCTAGAACTACTTTATTTCTAGTTATCTATCTTTAGAACTGAAACAACATGTCTGAGCAACTATGTATTCCTTTCTTTATACCATAGAACTACATTTCTATAGTTTTTTTTTTTTAAATATCATTTATCATTTTTTTTACTACCCTTATGTTATGGGCAACTATGTATTCCTTTCTTTATACCATAGAACTACATTTCTATAGTTTTTTTTTAAATATATATATATATATATATATATCATTTATCATTTGTTTTACTACCCTTATGTTATGGGCACCTGAGTACATACCTTTTTTCCATTATTATGTGAGGTTGGCTTGTTAATTATCACTTGGCAATGTTGTTTTCTAATTTTATCAACAACATGTCTGAGCAACTATGTATTCCTTTCTTTATACCATAGAACTACATTTCTATAGTTTTTTTTTTTTTTTTTAATCATTTATCATTTGTTTTACTACCCTTATGTTATGGGCCCCTGAGTAAATATCTTTTTTCCATTATTATGTGAGGTTGGCTTGTTAATTATCACTTGGCAATGTTGTTTTCTAATTTTATCACCTTTTTCCATTATTGTGTGAGATAAGGATTGTTACTACTCACTCATCAATGTTGTTTTACCATTTTATTATTTCTTTCCCATCATTATTTGACTACCATCCTTTTTGACATGTATCCTTTAGTTTGACTTGGTGATTTTGTCTTTTTTACTTAAGGTTTACTTGTTTGAGTATTTTGGTCTTTACTAGCCTTGGATTTTTTAAAACCCTATTTACTCTTATTTTTGACTTGGTGATTTGGTCAAACATAGCACTTGTCACCCCTTCTTGCCAAATTTCCAAGTACGTCATATCCTCATATCACTAGTTGTCTTGGTTTTCCTATATTTGTTTGTTTGTTTTTGCACTTTAGTTTCATATTTTTGGTTTTTTCAAAAATAATCTCACACCCTACACAATCAAAACTAATAACACAATAGACAACCATCTAATAATAAAGGTAAGTTAAGGTAAGCTTCACATTTACTTTATAGTTATTTACTTTTTTTCATTTACTTTTAATTATTTTATGATTTAAACTACTAAAACTTTCTTTTTATCATAAGCATTATGTGTTCTTATGTTCTTTATACCATCCTTTGTTTCACCTTAATGACACATGATGAGCTTCGAGTGGGGAATTGGTATACACATAATATTTTCAACTTTTATCAAATACTAATGTTTTACATATCGTAGAAACCCATCAAGACTCAATCTTTCTAAGTACATGCCTTAAAGGGTATATCAAAAAATGGGTGAGAAAACCATTAGTAATTCTTAGGATTGGCATCCCTTATTGTCACGCTATTACCAATCTAACCATTTCCTAAAACCATTCCTTAAGATATTACTCTTCCTTTGCACACTCCTATAGTATTTTCATGTTTTTCATCCTTATTTTAATCACCTTAATCCTTTTTTGTTAGTTAGTTTTACTAGGTCAACTAGGTTGACACTGTATAGCTTTGGGCTATTTTCACTTAGGAACTAGTGTGGTCTTTGGCTGACCCAGCTCATGACCTAGTGAATATTTATCCAAAATTGTGTTAGGTAGAATGGGTCGACCCTAGTGGCCAATATTTTTGGAAGGGCTTAGGGTTAAATACACATATATATACAAAATCATTTAATCATTATTTCAATATGCATTCAATTTTTATTATTTTCTTGCACTTCTTTACAATCTACTCTTCCACCATTCTACTTGAAGAGTCTTAGCTTAGGGTTTCTACTTAGAGAATCTAGTCTTATGGATAAGTATTGGATATATTGGCCTTTCTTAGTGATCCTTACAAAATACAACCTCTTACAAAGCCCCTTTGGCCAAGGGATATATTGAGTCTCTATGGGTTCATCATTTATGTAAGTATTCTTTAACTTTGCTCATCGATTTAGTAGATAGAAGTAACATAAGTATTGGATTTGAATAATACTACTCTTCATATTCCATGTATTAGGGTCTTACTCATGCATGGATTAATTTATATTATCTTATACGTGTTTTGATTTTTTGCTAACCCCTCATATTTTTCCATGAGCTTTAGTGAGCACTAAATTGGATTTTATTCACTTGTTATTAGTTTAGGTGAAATATCAAAAATTGAGACTTCATTAGGGTTATTGTATGATTATGTTTGATTAAAGGATTTGTAACCCTCCCTATCATAATGTATTGTGGTAAGAGATCCCCTAATCAGGCCTAACAAATCCCCATATTGGTCATGTTCCTGCTTAACAAATGTATCTTCTATCTTCTCCAAGTTACGATTGATTCATAGACATGATGCATTATTGATTGAATATATTCTAATGAACCCAACATGAATCAAACCCTTGTAGGTTATATTTCACATTATTCATTATTTTATCATTTTTTCCCCTACCCACTATACTAGGTCAACCCTATCAACTTTGTATAGTTTCTAAACCCTATCTTCTATACTAGGTTGACCCTATCAACTCTATACATTT
The DNA here is from genome assembly GCA_037957365.1 of Torreya grandis. NCBI lineage: Eukaryota > Viridiplantae > Streptophyta > Pinopsida > Cupressales > Taxaceae > Torreya > Torreya grandis. The sequence goes on from JARHVA010003996.1 coordinate 1,612,772, forward strand.
TCCATCCCTTTTGTCTATACTATGTTGACCTTGTTGACTCTATAATTTTTAAACCTTATTTTTACTACTAGGTTGACCTAGTCAACTCTGTACCTCTTTATAATTTTTCATACATCTAATTAGCCTTTGGGGCATCTTAAGATGCCCACTTTTATTCTAATTTGCATGCTACCAAACTAATTCAACTCTAAGAAACCTTCTAAGACACAAGCTTGTCTCTCACATGCTCATCCTTCATATAGTTATTAGTGTAAGATCCTTCTCTTATTTCCATACTTTATATCCACATTTATCTAACTCTTTTTATAGGTTACTTACATAGGTATCTCCCTTTATAGCAATTCTCTCTTATTCCAAACCTTTTAGTACCTTTTTGGTCTTTTTGTTTCCCCTTTCTCTCATGAGTTTCATTATAAAACCATGGTTAGGAATCAATATTCCTCGTGATGCACCATAGTCTTCTTTATTTTCATATTCTTTTTACACACTTTCTACACCCCTTGGGTTTTTCTTCTATGATTTGCATTATAAGACCATGGATAGGACTTGACCTTCCTCACAAATACCATATTTTCTTCTCCTCATTTATTTTTCACATGCTTTTTTTTTTCACCCTCATGTGTTTTCCTTTTTTGAGTTACAGTGTAAGACCATGGATAGGACTTGGCCTTCCTCATAAAATTAGCATAATGTCATTCATTTTTTGGAATGTGTTATATAATATTTATAAATTTTTTATCCTTATTCTCAACTTTATCTTTTGATTATTTTGATCAATGGAATTTGCACATCAATTTATGTTAGCATGTTTTCTTCCACTTCATTTATTCTTATGATAAGGAATCAAAATTTACTATCATTGTATCCCTTTTCACCCTTTGTCATGTTTTATGCAATTTGAATTAATTCAAATTGTTTAATGTTCCATTCATCTTGATTTACATTCCTTTCACTCCATATTGGATAAAACAAGGTCGAAGCCAAGATAGCACTTTTATTTCACCTAGATTTATGATAATCTCATACACCATGTTCTCTGAAGTTATCCCTCTTAATGACCACGTGCCAAAATTTTAAATGAAAGCCATCTTTAGCGCCCATGTTTGGTTTTCCAAATTTTTATGGATAAGGGATATAAAAATCCATCAATAAAGTTGAAATCCAAATAATTTTAAACAAAAGTAAATGATATATAAAAGGTAACAAACAAAGCTCAAAAGTCAAAATCACACCAAAAGACATGATTACAAGCACATCTCTTATCTCTAATTGAAACTCAAACTCTACAAATGGCCTCACATAGAGCCGAGGTCCATTGAGGTATGGTAGACTAGTAGATTAGAATAGGAGAATTCAAAAAACTCTATGGTTCTACAAACTTTCTCATGAAAGTACCCAATCTTCATAGTAGATTTATAGCTCTATAAAGGTTACTAAGGAATGGGGAACATGTTGTGGAAATGAAGGTCCATTTTACTTTTCATGCATATAGCCTTCATGGGATGATCTATATGTTGTATTTATTGACCTAAGACTTGTGTGGTCAAGAAAAGTTCTTTAGATTCCTTAAGGTCAAAACTCCTCTTATTTTGACAAACCTAATTTGAGAGTCTTGACTTAGATAAAGGGTTCCTCTACCTTGGTTTTTCCTTCAATCTCCCCACCACCCATTTCATTTCCCCTTGATATACAAATTATGATTCCAAATCTCTTTTCCCTTCTTCTTTTTTTCCTTCTTCTTAACATCTTAAAAACATGTTATCACTACTATGATTTAGTTTTATATATCCTTCGAAGCAAAACATGTCTGAGTAACTATGGATTCCTTTCTTTATACCATAGAACTACATTCCTATACTTTATTCTTTCTTGTATCATTTATCATTTGTTGTAGTACCCTTATGTTATGAGCACCTATGTTTTTACATTTTTTCCATTGTTAAGTGAGGTTGGCTTATTACTTCTCATTTGGCAATGTTGTTTTCCCTTTTTATAGACCTTTTCCCATTTTTTGTGATATAAGTATTGTTACTACTCACTCATCAATGTTTTTTTACCATTTTGTTATTGCTTTCGCATAACTATTTGATTACCATCCTTTTTGACATGTTTCCTTTGTTTAACTTGGTGAGTTTGCCTTTATTACTTAAGCTTTACTTGTTTGAGTTTTTTGGTCTTTAGTAGCCTTGGGTTTTTGGTTACCCAATTTAATCTTATTTTTTACTTGGTGATTTTATCTAACACAGAACTTATCATCCCATCTTTCCAAATTTACAAGTACACCTTATCCTCATAGCACCAGATATATTGGCTTTCCTAAATTTATTTGTTTGTTTTTACTCTTTATTATCATGTTCTTGGGTTTGTCAAAAGTAGTATCACTCCCTACACAATCAAAAATAATAATACAACAAACAACCATCCAACAATAAAGGTAAGCTAAGGTATGCTTCACATTTAATTTTTTTCATTTACTTTCAGTTATTTTATGATTTAAAATACTACAACTTTATTTTTAGCATCAATTTATGTGTTATTATGTTCTTTCTTGAAATATCATCCTCTATTTCACCTTAATGACAAGCGATGAGCTTCGAGTGAGACATATGTATACACATAATATTTTCAAATTTTATCAAATACTGATGCTTTACATCTTATAAAAACACATCGAGACTTAATCTCTTAGAGTGTACACCTTAAAGGGTACACCAAAAAATGGGTGAGAAGACCATTGGTGCTTCATAGGATTGTTGTCCCTTATTGTCACATTATTACCAATCCAACCAGCTCCTAAAACCATTCTCTAAGCTATTACTCTTCCTTTGCACACTCCTCCAATATTTTCATCTCTTCTATCTTTATTTTACTCACATTAAACCCCTTTTATTAGTCATTTGTACTAGGTACATTGGGTCAACAATGTATCGCTTTAGGTGATTTTCACTTAGGAACTAGTGTGGCCTTTGGCTGACCTAGTGAATAGTTATCCAAAATTATGTTAAATCAACTATGTCGACCATATTGGCTAAGATTTTTTGAAGGGATTAGGGTTAAATCCACCTATATATATATATATATATATATATATATATATAATGATGGAAGAGTAGATTATAAATAAGTGCAAGTAAATAATAAATCTTGATTGCATATTTTTATAATGATGAAATGATCTTATATATATATATATATATAAGATCATTTCATCATTATAAAAATATGCAATCAAGATTTATTATTTACTTGCACTTATTTATAATCTACTCTTCCATCATTCTTTCTGAGGAGTCTTATCTTAAGGTTTCTGTTTGGAGAATCTAGTTTTATGGATAAGTCTTGGATACTTTCACCTATCTTCGTGATCCTTACAAACTACAACAACCTTTTTTATATCCCCTTTTTCCAAGGGAGAGATTGACTCTCGATGGGTTCATCATTTAGGTAAGTTTTATCTAAGTTTTCTCCTCTATTTAGTAGATAGAATTAGCATAATTATTGTCTTCAAATAATACTACTCTTTATATTATATGTAATAGCTTATTACTCATACATATCTTAACTGAGATTCTCTTATACATGTTTTGATTATTTACTAACCCCTCGTATTGTGCCATGACCATTGGTGAGCACTAGATTAGATTTGATTTACTTGTTATTAGTTTACGTGAAATATCAAAACTTAGGACTCCCTTAGGGTTATTACATTATTATGTTTGATTGTAGGTTTTGTAACCCTCCCTAACATAGTGTATTCTAGTAACATATCCTCTAATCAGGTCTAGCAGATCCCCATATTGGTCATGTCTCTCTTAACAAATGTTTCCCCAATCAAAGTGTAAAGTATGATCTATCTTCTCTGAGTTAGGATTCATTTATAGACATGATGCATTTATTATTGTATATAGTAATAACCAAAAGGGCACCCAAAAATTATCCAATCATTTTTATCCATCCAATTCCATAATATGGAAACATAGACTGGTCATAAAATTTTTTGCTAACAATGCCCAATCCTTCTACTAAAATTGAGACTGGGCCTAAAGAACATACATAAGTGGAATCTCAGCTCTCAAATCCCTCAAATATAAATCTTCCATATTGGGCTAAGGAACTAGGAGCCTCAACATCTAAGAGGCCTAATTTTAAGATAATTAAACTACCAATGGTGATATTTCCATTTGATAAGGCTACAACATTAGTATAAAGCTTGGGGAAGAGGAAAACTGAGGATAGCTCATATAGAAATTTAATCATGGAGGAAAAGGAATAAGTTTACTCTTTTGGTAAGAGGCACAACATACAAAAGGATTAGTCCCCTATATTAAGGACCTCAAGTTCTACATGGAGACCCATACTAAATAAATCCTTGCCATGCATAAAGGGACCAAAATGGATAGATAAGAGATCAAAAAGGAATTGGAAACTCTCAGAGACCAATAATAAGTGATTTGGGTTCCCCAAGGCATTGACCAAGATATGTAGACTACTACAACACTTAGGCTATATGAGATTACTGATTCTATTCAGTTTTTAAGAATCATTTTGGATCCTCATGTCAATAATATAACCATATTTTTAAAAATTCACATATAGGATGATAATAAAATAATTTTTTTAGTGTTTTATAACACTAATAAAGAATTTATTTGTTTGGATTTGATGACCTTATTGGAGGCATCAAATTCTTTAAATTTAGCATTAATAAGAATACATGAGTCCTAGGATTGGGTGTCTTCCTCTAAGGCTCTATTGAATAAGTTATCCAAGCAAGATAAATAAGACAAGCAAGTTTTGATAGAGTTGGGATTGATTTTAATTAGTTATTTAAAAGGTAAGAGGGTGACTCTAGCTTCATTTCATCAAATGATTAAACAAGCCTCTGATAGCTTCAAGAAGAGTCTGCAAGATTTAAGATTGGAAGACATTGAGCCCAAATTGAGTGTAACTAAGAAGAAGGTGATAGAGGTGGAATTATTTTAGGTTGGATTTAGATCAATAAAGATATAATATGTCAAATTGATGTAGTAGATGAGTTGAGTGACTAGGCCACACCTCCTTGATATGAACCTAATCAGAATAGATCATGGTAAGGTGTGCAAGCACTACCAAAACTTAGATGCTAAGAAGAAGGCCACCCAAAAAATATCACATGATATTATTACTAAATTAAATCCACCTATAACATCAATTACTATAATCACATCAGTGCCACCTCATATTGTAGTGCTCATGGTAACAATAACTCAATCAACTAGTGCATCTCCAAGTACTACTCTAGTTATGGCATAATTAAGCATGATTAGTACCAATGTTCTGATGATAGTTTTGAATTAAATTAAGCAAGAGCCAATTTAGCATGAATGCTAATTTTAAAATTTTTACATGTAACAGTTATAAACAAATAGTTAAGTCTCAGTTTCATAGATATTATAATCAACTAAATATTTTTGAAAGCATGCACATGTTGCATGACTGGGATATTTATGAGTTATTAACATGTAACCCAGACTTATCTTATAGTCTATCAATATGTAAACAAAGTGTTCTTAACTTGGAGGATGATGTAACCCCTTCCTGAATATCTATATATACATGTAGAACCATCCTTTCAAAGGGTTGAGGTTTTGGATCAATATATAAGAAGAAATCAAGAATCGATTATCATTCAACTATGTTTATTCTTTCTTCTTCCCTTTCTATGTTAATGAATTTTAAGTTTCTTTGTTTGTATTGATTGAAAATTCTGATGTGTAATAAGGCTATGTATGAGTTTGACTATTTTTTAATGAATGTTAGTCTTTGATGTACAATATCTATTAAATATTAATATATTTCATTGATTTAGATAGTTAGTATAAGTTGAATCGATAATCCAAGGTGTGTAGAGGTATCTCCTTAGATATAGTATTTTAGGTGTGAGCTACAACTATCCTAGATAAATTTTTGGATTGAGTTGTAATATTCTACATAAAGGTTTCTTTTAAAATCCTTAAAATGAGCAATATTCAATTGAGACCATTGGGTATCTTATACCTAATTACCCTAGACTTCTAGCTGAGTTTATTCACAAGTGTGCAAAAACTGAAAATAAAAAACACTAGTTCTTGAGATACTTGTCCAACAAAGAGATAAACTGATAAAATACATTTTAAATATATATTATCTTCTTTATTACCTTAATATTATTCTGGTTCAAATTTTATTTGATATCTATCCACCATAGAATAGTCTTCCACCCATCCAACTCTCCTAGTGATTTACTTTTTTCTTAGAATCCATGCATCCATCCACAAACCTAGTTAAACAACCCACAGGCTCAACCTATTATTACACAAACTAATTTTTATAACCACCTACCTACAACTCATGCACTGGAGTGAAACCTAATTCCATAGATATCCCAAAACATTATAGGTTACATCATATAAAATTGCTTTGAGGTGTGCATAAAACCCACATCAACTAAAGAAGAAAAATCTAGCACTAGAAGGAGGGCACACTTGTGTACTTTCCTAATAAATAGGGGACCCATCATTATGGAGACACCCAAGAGATTAAAAATGTATAGGGACCAAGCCATCCTATTCATTTCACCATTTTTAAACTCTAGGAGGCCTAAACCCATACCTATCATCCTTGAGATATATATATCCCAAACACCTTCCTTTTTAAGGAATATCTTGCCTATCAATAATCATATGGCCTATCCCTAGTTAATCAAATTTTCCATTACTATCCCTAGGGACCAACATGACCTATTAAGGAATCCAAAAAATTATCTGCCTACTTTCTCCCCCTTAAGTGGGATGATTACTAAAGAACATATCAAATCTTTCAAGGCTAACTTTAGATTAATTAATGTTAGCCATAAGGATGTTGCATGCAGTCTTTTTCCATTCACTCTGCAAGGTTATTCATATTGTTAGTATTTTAATATATATGAAAATTCCATCACCTCATGGAATGAGTGTTAAAGTACATTCATAGAAAAATTTGGACAAGTAACTAATCCAAGTACCATATATCAGATCTTTACCAGCATGAAAAAGAAACCTAACAAGTCCATCTGAGCCTTCACTGCAAGATTCTTGAAGATGCACACTTGATTAAATGACACATATAATCCATATGAGAATCTAATGATCAAGATATATAATCACTCCATATATCTTATCACTAAAGTGTTCTTGTAAAAAGATACCACTGCTAATATGTAAGATTTGGCATTCTAGGAAGCTATCATCTTCGGCAAGTGGTTCAATCCATAGCTTAGCACTCATAATCTAGGAGATCAAGAATTCAACAATGGACTTCCATCCTTGAATAAAATTCCATGAGTGAATAAAAATGCTCCCACATTTAATCATAATCAACTATACACTCTATCACCCATGATGCAATAGAAAATGTATTAGAATTGTGATTTTTTAAACATTCATACATAAAGGTATATCTAGCAAAAAAATCAACATCAGGATCATAAAAACACAAAATTTGCTTAGGATTCTATTAACTATATAGATAACACCCAATAGAGGTCATATTTCTCAAGTCTAACTCATACTTGGACTAACATGGGGATAATCTAAGGCTGTGGGATGCCTATATCTAGACCAAACCTCTAGGGTTTTTAATGAGTCTAGTTCTTCAGATATGATAATTTGGACATCTCTTTATAAGACCTAAACAAGTTAGGGTGAAAAGAGTTAAAAAATTGTATAAATTAACACCTATTATAACATGTGGTGATGCACTAAATGTTCCAAAATCCACTCTCAAGATTGAACTCATTAACACACTAATAAACTATGATAGAACTAATGCAGTGTCTGTAATGGTTTACAAGCAATAATGATTCATTGAGACATCAATTTAATGGACTTAGTCTAGAGAAAAATGAGGGTAAGTCTTGATTGAAATAACTTATATTTAATAATCCACTATATACCTAAGACATCAACATTAAGACATCCTAGATGACCTACAACAAAAGTTTATTATCATGTACATTGAACTTGGATCTAGAAAGGGAAGATGACAACCTTTTTTGCATATCAAACAAATACAAAACACTAAGCACATATTAGTAAATAATTGAAAAATACATTATTCATTTACTTTAAGAGGTGCATAATATAATTTATGGAAAATCTAGTCATACCAATCTGAGGGATCCTTAACAAGAGCCTAAGTGCTATATTTAAAGAATAAAGGAAGTAAGAGAGAGGGATTTTTGGGATAAATAAGGGAATCAATGAGTTCAAACATTTGAACCATGGTTACAACTACTTCTAAAAATTATACTCATTCAAACCATTTAATTAATCTAGATCACTTCAAGTGGTTACACAGTTACATTATTCCTCCACTAATGTTCCTTATCGTTATAATGGATAGATCAAGTTGTTTTGAGCTATGTTTTGGCATCCATGTATTTACAACAACTAGACTAGTATGTTATAATTTTATCTTGTTGTTAACTACTCCTAACTAGTTTGTCATAACATGAAAAAGTGGAGAGAAGGGTCAATTTCATGTAGTTGGTTCTGGTGATGAAGATATTTTGGTCTACATATATGTCTTTGTGGCATTGTTTTAAATTTTATCTCCTGTTCAAACTGGATCATGCTAGAACTCATCCCCATATTAATAAGTCCACTATAGGTAGAAAACCAATCTTAGACTATTGGTTTCCTATAGTCATTATGTTGATGTAGACTTATAGACTATAGATCCCCCTTTCTCGATTATATTAGGTCTAAATAGACCTATTATATCTTTATGAGAACCAAGAGTTCATCATATGCATAGATGTTTCTTTTAGAAATGGAAAACATAGTCATAGAATGAACCCTGTATGACACAAATGTTTGAGCTAAAGGTCCATATTAAGATTTAATTGTGGTCCTTTTATGTCCTTTAACCTAACTTCATTAATGTGTCCCTTTAATGGCATTTAGCTGAGCTCTAATGATGATGGGATTTCCCTGTAATACATATTTGCTCTAGTTGAAAACTTGCCCTTTGGTTTAATATTTCATAGTAAATAACACAAACCAATCAAAATGATCCAAACTATCTTTACTCCCATTGGTCTAATAGATCCCCACTATCATATCTTAACTTTTTAACCTCTTTCACATCATTGATCTCCTTGGTATAAATGAACATGGTCTATTGATTTCCTTCCATGAAGATCCTTTGACATGATAACTTTCATTTTCGCTATTGGTTCAAGATGTACGATTGAATGCTTAATGTAGATCTCATTGGGCCCACCTTCCTTTCAGTCAAGATTATACCATGGATCATTGGTATAATTGAACATTGATTGTTGATCTAGATTATACCCATCTTCTTTTCAATTAACATAGACCATTAGATCATCTATTTGATTAACCCACACCATAATATCTCATTGAAACTATAGCTCTTTAAAGGGATTTCCTAAGGACCTTTTGACATGTTTAACCCTAACATGAACTATTAGATCTCATGTGTCAATATACAAGCTCACATAGACTGTTAGATTTTGATCAACTTTAAACCTTTTAATTAAATTTGAACCCAAATGGTTATTTTATGGATCTCAAACTTGATGTTATCAATAACATCTTATACTTTAGATCCAACATTGAACACTCATAACTTGAGCTAGAAATCTTGCACGAACATGAATTTTGTAGGATATGATCCTACAATGAAAAAATACATGGCGATACAATATTTTGGCTCATGAGGATTTATAATGTGTATTTATTAAATGCACAAGTGAACTGGTCTTTTTTTTACATGACATATTGATGATGGTCTAGTTCATTAGACTTGCCCACGTCATTTTGATTTAATATTTTAAGGTCCTGATGAGTTTTCAAGATTTTTCCAATCTGGTCCATGTCCCTATGAGATCCTTTTTAAATCACTCTATTTTAATTACTTAACCCATTTCTAATCCATTTAATCTTCTACTTTATTAAGACCCTATTAGGCTTCTGTCTTCAACTATAGGCAAATATTGATATGTGGTCCATAATGGCCAACACTTATGGCATGCCCAATGGGATGACCTATTTTCATAATTTGAATCATATATATGCATATATAATTATAGTAAAAATTATAGTCTCATTTTTAGATTTTCATAATTTTCATGCCACCAAGAGTTGTCACAAGATCCTCTATAAAAGGGAAAGAGATAGATTTCTATGAGTTATCTTTCAAATGAACAAAGAAGAAGAAAGCCTCTCATTCAAATCCTAATATTGCACCTCTTGTTCCCTTATTATTTACAATATTGTTCAACTAAACATTATTATAAATCTCATACCTCAAATGGATGTTCCTAATAGACAAACCTTTGTGCCATTAAATGGTGGTAGTCCTCTGAATCTTACTCAATGGGATGATATTCCAGTCTCAGCTCTGAAGGCTCTTCTTTATTTTATAAGGTAAAATATAATCACACCTATATAACATATTACAAATATTTCTAATCTTATTCAATGGTATAGGGAATTGTTTCCTACATCAATCAACAACTAGGATGAATTTAAAGATGTCTTGTGAAATCACTTTGAGGAAAAAAGTGATCATCATTCACTGGTGGATCAATTTAAAATAATCAATAGATTCAATTATGAATTTATGGTGGATTTCAATTACATGTTCTAGAAGAATTGGGACAGAATTCTGCAGTGATCAAGCTTACACCCAACTATGATTTTCCATACGATTTGAAGGCTCTCAATTTAGATCTAGCTATGATGCTTCAATCCATGGGAGGGAACACTCTACTTGAGAATTTTTAAATATGAATCAAGGCTAAGAATTTCCTTATACAATCAAACAAGTTGTCTCCAAGGCCACTAATACCTTTCTTTCCAATGATCCACCCTCCTGCACCAACTATTGCTTCACTTCCACATTAAACAAAGTTTTATCAAATAAAATGTCATCAATATGATATATTAGGGAAGAAAAGTATTATTCTCAAGAGTCATAACAAATAAGTTTTTTTCAATATAAAGACAACAAGATCCACCATACAAACCATATTAGAATATTAATCATAATTATCAGTATAATAGGCCATATTATCAGTCTAATTAGTAAGGACAAGTAAAGAATTCTCAATAAAGGAAATATAATCCTAATGTTTTAATAAATTCTATATATGTTGTGATAACTTAGAAAAAAATATGCTCAATAAGTTCAGTAGAACAATCAATGGCATCAATACAATGACATGGTAATGGCACCAACTGGTGATAGCTCACATTAGTCTTATATGTAGTAGAGTTCAGCTCCTCCTCCACATGAAATCTAGAAATCTTCTAAGAATAAGGAATCCTCTATATGATAGGGAGACTTTCCTTCATTTACATAATTAAAAGTAGCAAATAAATAAGGAGGAGAGAATGGTAAAGCACCTATTGAAACCACATCTATGAACTTTCAAGAAGGTGATAATTTTTTTTGAACACAGAGTGGCAAATCAAAGTAAAAATATGCCTAATGTTGATAATTCAGTTGAATCCCATACTTGATCCAAGAGAAGGTAAATTGGTGATAGTGAAGGACCTGGTAAGGCATCTCCTTAACCTTTTTGGCCACCACAAAGGACCATACCTCATGAGTTATCTCAGAAGACATCAACTCAATAGGTTCAAGATCCAAAGGGGAATAATGTGAAAGGGCCTTACATCCTTTAGTTCTCACAACATCTAGGATCCCCTCTTGATCTTAAATTTTAGTCAAGAAAAACCACTTTTCAACTCAGTATTATGGATCATATGAAGAAAACATTGGTGTCAATTTCAATGTGGGATACACTGCTAATCCTAGGACAAAAGGAGAATCTACAAGAGTAGATTTCAAAGCTCAATATCTTTGATGGAACACCTAAAAATGAAATAATAAGTAATGTTCTAACCAAATATAATCCATTTGTTGAGCTTCAAGCTCCTAAGGTGATTAAGCCTCCTTTATTCTATTTTTTAGTTGTCATAAGAGATTGTGTTATCCACAATTGAATTATTGATAGTGGAGTTAATACTTCTATCATGCTTAAATCCATAGTTGATAAACTACGGATCAAGTATACACCTCATAAAAAGGGCATGTTATAGTTAGATGGTTCTCCTACTAAGACTATAGGTATCCTCAAATATTTTAATATTTTACTTGTTATTTTTTTAAATTTCACCATCTCATAAGATATAGTTATTGTTGATTTACCTCCATACTTTACACTATGTATATCCACAGATTTTACTACTAAAATAGGAGGTTACCTTTATTCATATTGGTCATACATGGTTTTTAGAATTAGATATGGAACCAAAATCACTATAAGATGTGAGCCTATTTCTAGATTTCACCTTGAACCATAAATGCCAAATATGTCTAATATGAATTACAGTATTACAAAAGAAGATGAGCATACTATTGATCAAGAACATTCTAAGCCACTTGAATGCATATCATATGTACTCTTGGATGAGTCATCTAATGATAAACATGGGTATGACCCATACAAAGGTATTCAAGAAGCTATTTTTGGTGTCTACTACATGCATGAATAAAGTATCTCATTATCTAGTCTCACCAAGTCAATGCAAGATTAAGAAGGGGTATGAAATCTATACATTGATGGATCCAAATAAAAAAATGGAATTAGACCTGGTTTAAAGTTGGTTTCACCTCAAAATAAAATGTATTACTCTTGAGTTATATTTTAGTTCAGTTGTATTTCAAATATTATAGAGTATGAATCTCTTATTCATGGCCTTCAGTGGGTTTGAAAGAGAGGTATTAAGATTTTGAAGGTGAAAGGTGATAGTGAGTTGGTAGTACAACAATTCATATGGATAAGTGAATAAAATAACACCCTCTTAATGTCTTACAAACATAGAGTTTGGGATCTCATGAAAGATTTCCTAGTATTTGATATCCATTCCATTCCTAGAATAACCAATCAGTATGCAGAATGACTTAATACTATAAGATCACAATGTGATATAGTGGACCAGATCAAGGATTATAAATATCAAACCCAAATCAAGGTTGTATGCATGCCTTTAGTTCCAAACAATGTTGTAAGGTGGAAAGTGTTTGATAGTGATAAATAGATAGCATGTTTCTTATAAAATGAGGTAGAATTTTGCTCAAAGAATCAAAATAAACTACAATGCTAATATACAGATCAAATTATTCAATTGAGATCAAATAATATGCCTAAAGTTTTAGTAACTTTTGAGAACATTTTCAATGAATATTTTCAACTTAGAAAGGACAAGGTAAGCATCTCTTCCAAGGAAGAACATTATGATCAAGTTCACATAGCTGAAGGTAAGAAACTCATGTAGGGTAAAGTAAACACTAAATCTAAGAAAGTAGATTTCATTTCATTTTTTAATGAGTACTTGAATTTATTTTCTTGGGAATATCATGATTTAAAAGAGTTTGACTCTAGATTAACACAACATACTATTGAGATTGAGTAACATGGAAAACTAGTAAGATAAAAACAAAGGACCATCAACCCCAAGGTTGAAATTATCATGATAAAGAAGATTACCAAGATGATTGAGTCAAGTATAATATTTCCTATCAACCACTCAACATAGGTAACAAACTTTGTACTAGTGAGAAAGAAAAATGGAAATATAAGACTATGTGTGGATTTTAGATATTTAAATAAAGTGTCACTAAAAGACCATTATCATCTTATTTACATGGATAAAATATTGAAGAGGGTATTAAGATCACAAAGGTTATTCTTTTTAGATGGGTACTCATGTTACAACCAGATACTAGTGAAATAGCAAGATCAGTATAAAATATCTCCCACAACCAAATAAGGTAATTATGCCTATCGAAAGATGGCTTTTGGGATCTCTAATGCTAGAGCCACTTTTGAAAGGGAAATGGATGTTGACTTTCAATGTATTTTGAGTGAAATTGTCTTAGTTTATCTTCATGACATTACTATATTTTCAAAGGATCCTAATGATTATCTAACACACTTGATATTTATTTTTGATAGATGTAGATAATTTGGAGTTACATTGAATCCAAATAAGTGTGTCTTTTTAGTGCATTAGGGGAGAATACTTGGGCATGTAGTATCTAAGTATGGTATTTATATTGATCTAGAAAGAATAAAATCAATCCTTTCTCTATCATTGCCAAAACATAAGAAAGCATTGCAAAGCTTCTTAGTCAAGATCAATTTCATCAGAAGATTTATTTCTCGATTTATAAAATTGGTAAGGCCTTCACTCAAATGCTAAAGAAACATCAAGATTTCACTTGGAATATAGATGGTAAGTGAATATTTGAATCCATAAAATAAGCAATCAAACAAGATCTTTGCTTAGTCCAGATTTCACTAAGGATTTCTTTATGTATGATTTTTATACATTTATTATAATTTCAACCATGCTTATGCAATAGAATAGTGAAGGATTAGAGCAACCCATTGCTTTTTTAAGTCAATATTTTGAAGACTACGAGAGAGGTATTCATTTTTGGAAAATCATGTGATTTATGCTATAAGAGGTTTGAAAAAATTTATAAATTTGGTTTTAAATAACAAAGTTATACTAATGGTGGCTCATCTTAGTGTGAAGGATTTCATTCTCAATATAGACTTAAGTGAAAAGAGATATGTATAGGTCACTAAGTGCATGGATTAAGATTTTAAGCAAAGGTCACGAAGTTGGTTTGAGGTAAATGATTTTATGAACAAATTATAGAAGATGTGAAAGAAGAAAAGGAGATGATTTTGACACTTCAAGACACCCAACAGGAATCTGAAACTACTTCATCTAGCTAGACACAAGACATTACTAGATTCATTCAAATAGGAAAATGTCCAATGGGATTATATACATCAAGGATAATAAATTTTACGTTGTAATAAGTACCATACTTTATGATTGATGGAGTGATTTTTAAAAAAGACATTGGAGGTATTATTTTAAGGTGCGTTGAAGATAATCAATCTGACAAGATTTTTGAATAATTTCATGATAGTCCTTCTGGAGGCCATCTTGCAGCCAAGGCCATAGATGAAAAATCATTATATTTGGTTAATATTGGCCTAATTTATTTAAGAATGAACATTCATGGGTTAGGAAATGTGTGAAGTGTGCAATGTTTATAGGTAAATAAAGACTAATTGTTATGCCATTGAAGCCTATTGAAGTTGAGAATCCTTTCATGCAATGGAGTTTAGACTTCATTGCTAGATACATCCTCCATCTAGTATTATTCATAAATGGGTCTTGATAGATACATAATATTTCACCATGTGAGTGGAAGAAGTTCCTTTAAAGGAGGCAAATGAAATTTTTGTTCTTGAATTCTATTAGAGTTTAGTCACCTATTTTTTAGTACCCTCCACTATAATATCATAGATTACTTTTACATTTAACATTGCGAAAGTATTTGAATGGGATCTTGATAAAATTATTTATATCTAATATTGATCAAATTAATATCCATAGGGTAATGGATTAGCTGAATCCACTAACAAGAACTTGATTCAGATCATCAAAATAACACTAGAAGATAATCAAAGATCTTGTCATAAAAATTTGAAGACTATTTTACGGGATGATAGAATCACCCTAAAAAAATCCATTGGTCATTCACCTTATCTCTCTGTTTATGGAAGAGAAGCAAGGATACCTGTCTCATTAGAGCTTCCATCTTTGGAACTTGCACACTAACTAGATCTTCTAGAAAGTGATACAATGGAGGTTAGGATGAATCAACTAAGAAAATTGGAAGAGATAAGAGATGATGCCATACACACCATGTGGTCTAACGAAAATCAAGTAAATAAATCTTTTGACAAAATAACTTCATCAAGTATAGTCCATCAAGGTTAGTCCTCAAATAGGATGATGACCATGTAAAACTAAGAAAACAATACAAATTTTATAGACTTTAGAGTGGACTTTATGTCATCACAAGTTTAAAGGAAAGTAATGCCTTTGAGCTTGATAGATTGAATGGAGATAGCCTTCCCATCCATGACAAAGGGAGGCATCTTAATTTTTTCTATTAGTTTGATCTCTTGATCATTGTACATCAGTAGATAGGTTTGTATTTTCTTGCAATTGCTTTTGCATATTGTTTGCTTTGTTTGTTGTTAGTTTTGGTCTATTTGGTTTATTTCTTGTTGTTTGTGGCTCCCCCATTGCTCCAAACGTGCTTTAGAAATAAACAAGAGTGATTTTTTCAAATAGTACCTTATTCATTTAGTCATCTTGAATAAGCCTAATCAAAGTCTAGGTCCCATAACCAACAAGTTGGTCAAGCCAACTGAGTCACCAAAAGTGTTAGCCATTTTTGGCTACATATCAAGCTTTGCCTATAGTTGGAGGAAGAAGCCTACCAGGGTCTTAATAAAGTATAAGAATCAATGGATTAAAAATGGGTCTAGTAATGCAAATGGAAGGATTTAATTAGGATATTATAGTGGTCATAAGCTCATAGGGACATGGACCAGATTGGTAAGATCTTGGAAACTCGTCAAGACCTAGAAGTATTGAATCCAAATGACTTGGGTAAGTTTGATGAACTAGACTATCACCAAAATGTCATGCAAAAAAGAAATGGACTAGTTCACTTATGAATTTAATAAATAAAACTCATAAATACTTATGATCCAAAATATTAAAACACCATGGAGTTCTTCATGGTAGGATCATATTCTATAAACTCATGTTTATGCAATTTTTTTAGTTCAAGTTATGAGAGTTTAAATTTGGACCTATAGCATAACACATTCATGCTAACATCATGTTTGAGCTCTGTAAA
Organism: Torreya grandis; assembly: GCA_037957365.1. NCBI lineage: Eukaryota > Viridiplantae > Streptophyta > Pinopsida > Cupressales > Taxaceae > Torreya > Torreya grandis. Next base: position 1,629,608 of record JARHVA010003996.1, read on the forward strand.
GTAACAATTTGGGATCAAAATTCCTTAAAAGGTTTAAATTTGATCAAAATCTAATGGTCTATGTGAGCTCACATAGTGACACATGAGATCTAATGGTTCATATTGGGGTCAAACATGTCTAAAGGTCCCTGGGTTAAAGCCATTTAAAGAGAAACAAGTTGGGTGAGATACTACAGTGTGGGTTTATTGAGCAGATGATCTAATGGTGCATGTTCACTTATTGGAAGGTGGGTCCAATCTAGATCAATGACCAGTATTTAATCATATTGATGATCTAATGGCACAAGATCAATTTATAGTAAAGTGGGCCTAATGAGATCTATGACTAGTATGAGCATGTACATCTTAATCGAATGGTGTGAATGAAATTTAACATGTCAAATGTTATTTATGAAAGTAAATCAATGGACTGTGTTCATTTATACTAATGAGATCAATGATGTGGATGAGGTTAAAAAGTCAAGATCAGAAAATAGGGATCTATGAGACCAATGGGAGTAAAGATAGTTTGGATTATTTTCATCAGTCTAATTCATTTATGATGGGAAAAGTTGAATTAAAGGGCATGTTTTTTATTAGACTAAATAGGTATTACAAGGTCATTGATTCACCATTGGGTCTTGCATAAATGTCATTAAAGGGACACATTATTGTAGTCAAATTAAAAGACAGAAAGGGACCACCATTAAATATTAATATGAACCTCTGACTTGATGGTTTGTGTCATGTAGGGTTCATTCTATGACTATGTTTGTCATTTCTAAAAGAAAGATCCATACATATGGTGAACTCTCAATTCCCACAAAGATAGAATGGTTCTATTTGGACCTAATATAATCAAGAAAGTGGGGTATGTAGTCTATAGGTCTACATCGACATAATGACTATAGGAAAACCAATAGTATGAGATTGGTTTTCCATTTATAGTGGACCTATAAACATGGGGACATGTTTGAGCATGGTCCAATTTAAACAAGAGCTAGCATTTCAAAATATGCCATGAAGGCATACATGTAGACCCCAACAGCTTCATCACATGAAACAAGCTGCATGAAAGCGACCCTTCTCTCCACTTTTGTATGCTATAATAAACTAGTTAGGAGTAGTTAATATTAATAAAAAATTATAATAGACTAGTCTAGTTGTAACTATATGGATGTCATTACTTAGATCGAAATAACTTTATCCCTTTGTTACAACCATAAGGAGCATTAGTGGAGGAATAATGTAAGTAGGTAACCACTTGAAGTGACCTAGATTAAGTAAATGGTTTAAATGAACATAATTTATAGAAGTAGTTATAACTCTAGTTTAAATGTTTGAACTCATTGATTCCCCTTTTTATCACCAAAATTTTCTATCTCTTAATTTTTTCTTCTATAAATATAGCCTTTGGGTTATTGTTAAGGATTTTTTAGGCTAGTACAACTAGACTCTACTAGAAATAATATTCTGCACCTCTTAGAGAAAATGAATAGATCATTTTTTAGTTCTTTACTAGTCTATGCTTCATGTTTTATATTTGTTTGATATGAAAAATTGGTTGTCGTCTTCCCTTTGCAGGTTCAAGTTCAACATAAGTGTTAATAAACTTTTATTGTAAGTCATCTAGTAGTCTTAATGTTAATATTTTAGGTATATAGTGGATTATTGACTATAAGTGCTTTCAATCAATCTTTACCCTCATTTCCCTCTAGCTTAAGTCCATCAAATTGATCTCTAGGTGAAGCATTATTTCTTAGAAACCATTGCAAACACTACATTAGTTATAATCATAGTTTATTAGTGTCTTAATGATTTCAATCTTGAGAGTGGATCTTGGAACATTTAGTACATCACCACATGTTAGAATAGGTTTTAATTTATGCAATCTCTTAAATCTTTTCACCCCAACTTGTTTAGGTCTTAGAAAGAGAGGTCAAAAATATCATATCTAAAGAACTAAGCTCATTAAAAACCCTAGAGATCTGGTCTAGATATAGGCATCCTATAGCCTTAGGTCACTCCCATGCTTACCAGATATGTGTCAAATTTGAGCAATCTAACCTCTATTGGGTGTTATTTGGATAGCTAATAGGTTTTGACTCTAATAAAGTTGAATTGGATTCTATACAAAGAATGGTTTAGAAGCTAAGCAATGATTTTTTGAATGTGTAAAAGAGGATGGGAAATATAATAATCAAAATTACAATCAAAATTCAACCTTTCCAAGATATAATAGGTCTTTCAATAGGTGCACTAACAATTCATACCAATAAAAATCTAATAAGTTGATAGAGATCAATATCATGGAAACAAGTTTTCCTAATTGGTGCAGGGTCCATAATACATCTTGACATGGAGAATTAGATTGTAAAAAATTCTTTGTAGTCTTTAAAATCTTCCATAGAGATGATTAGACATGATCAAATGATGAGCCCTCCAGATCTACCTCATGAACCTAGCCCTTTTAGTTCACTTATGGTTTTTGAGACTTTTGAGTCTTCCTTCCCTAATAAAGATGAAAGTATCTCATAGGATAATTCTAGTGAAGTACAAGTATTCCATTAGTTCAACAAGTACATTTATAATATGATAAATATCTAGTCATTCACTTCTTCTAATCCTCCTAATAATATTATTATCCATCCAAATCCCAAGGCTGACAACAATCCTCCTTCCCCTAAAGGGAATGATCAAACTCAGTACTAAGAGCAATAGAATAAAGGAGGATACAATATTTTTGAGGATATAAATAAAATTAAAGCCAAAAATACTCATCATCAACTAGCATAAATCATAAAGCAAAAGAAGCTCCTATGGAAGTCCATTATAGGCAAGTTTGTTGTATAAAAGTCTAATACAACTAACATGAATGTGATATATAAAAGCAATTCTAAAGTTCCCTTTTTCTTTCTGACCATTCAAGAGTTTGATAAGAATATACACAATTTCCTAGTATATTTAGGAGCTTCACAAATGGTGATGCTATATTCCATTTGTCATAAGATTGGTTTAACACCAAAGCCATCCAAGAGGATTATGTCACAACTAGATAAAATATTAGTGCCTATATTAGGAGAGTTGAATGATGTGAGAATTTAGGTTACTTCAAAACTTAGAGTACAGATGACTATTGACATCATGGTAGTGGATATTATTGAAGGTTATGGGTTGTTATGGACCAGAGATTGGTCAAAAATATTAAATGGATATCTTTCCATGGACTTTTCACATATTTGGCTACCCTAGAAAGGCATAGCCAACCAGATCAGGATCGATCAAGAGCCAAGAATGAAGCATCCTTTTACAAAATTTGATACTTCAAATGAATAGGTCTGTTATAAATCTCTTAATCTTTAAATTTACACATTTTCCACTAAGCATGAAACACCTAAAGAAATTTTGGGTCTTTCCCAATTTTGGACCCTCCATTTTGATGGATCCATATCTAAGCAAAGATTGAGTGTTGTTATTGATTTGATCAATCCATGAGGAGATAAATTATTATTATCATACATGCTCCAATTCGCATGCACCAACAATAGATCAGAATACATAGTTTTCCCTCAGAAACAATGTAAAAGAATTACTAATATATGGAGATTTTGAACTTCTTGTTAACCAAGTCAGAAATAATATCAATGTAAATTGTCATATTTGATTAAATACAAGCATATATAATTTGATTTAATTAAATCATTTCAAGCTTTCAACATGGTATATATTCTTAGAGAATAAAATGGAGCCACCAATTCACTGATTGCTTTTATAAAAAAATTGGCACTGTTGTACGAGTCAAAAACCAAAGTTTCTCCATTAAATTGGTACCATGTCATTTAGTCCCAAACAATGTTAACAATTTTCAAGTGTTTGATGATGAACAACAAATTATCCAGTTTTTAACAAATTGTGGATGATTTGAATCTCAAATAGTTTATGATAAGGAAAGAAATCATAGCTTCCATGAATAATTAGATGCATAAGGAATTATCTAGTAGAAAGAGAATCACCTCCCATTGGGAATAGTCATGCTAGAAATGACCTACTATATAGATCCTTAATCCCAATCAAAGAGGTAGTTCAAGGTTAGTGAATCTAAATTCAGTTTGAAAAATATTGGTGATGAAAATAATGCACACTTCACCAATATTTGATTAAGTTGTACACCAGAAGAAAGGGAAAGAGTCAAGAAACTCATTATCATGTGTAAATATGTAATTTTATGGACTTATTTTGAATTAAGTATTTTCAATCCTAGAGTAATCACCCATATAATAATGTTCAAACTTGATCATAAACCATTTAGGCAAAGGTAGAGTCTAGTTAATGCTATCTTTGAATCACTAATTCAGAAGGAAGTGGAAAAGCAACTAAGTACTATGATAGTCTTTCCCATTAGACATTCGACTTGGGTGGCCAATTTAGTTCTAGTTATAAAAAAGGGTGATAAGATCAAAATTTGTGTTGACTTCAAAAATCTAAATAAATCTTTAGAGAAGGACAATCACCTTTTGCTCTCCTTTGATGAGGTAATATAAACTATAAGTAGATCTAAAATTATGTCTTCTTTTGATGGATTTTTATGTTAAAATCAAGTACTAGTTGAATAAGAAGATAGGATGAAAATAACATTTATTACACAATGGGGAACATATGCATATAAATGAATTCCATTTGTGTTAATCAATGTTAGAGCTAATTTTTTAGAGTGAAATGGATCATGCATTTTAAGGACTGATAGAGAAGTGCATAATTATATATATGGGTGATCTCACTATTTTTTCTAAAAAAGAGCTAATCATATTGGCCATCTTTAGTCCATTTTTGAGAGGTGAAATAAGTTTGGGGTATCACTTAAACCTAATGAAAGTATATTTGGTGTTACCAAAGGCAAGACACTACTATGTACCTAGGGATATGATATATTGATGTATATGGGTTGATGGAGATGCCGACATGTGGCACACATCCCCTTAGTTATATGGGTACACTATATTAGGATAATAGAGTAACTTATGGAAGTAGTACATTGGGTAATGGTCGGCCTACATTGGATTAGGAGGTTACCCATCCATGGGTTAGATAGATGTATATATATAGGGGATGATTATCATGGTAAAGATATCAAGTAAGCATTGATTCTTCTATTGTAAGAGGATATTGGAGGTTGTCCCCTCAGAGAGACATTATGGAGTTATTCCTTCCTAAAGGATTATTTTATGGTGTTTCCCTACCTTAAGGGTATTTATGCATATATTGAATATCAAGATCATTACAAGTGGTATCAGAGCTTTGATTTGGGTAATTTGTGTGGAGTGAAACACTAATTTCACTATATCTTCTGAAATATAGAGAATTTTTACTTGAAATTTTTACTAGAGATGTAAGAAAATATAATAAAAGCGTAGTAAAAATTTCAGAATTTTTTGACTTGTTTTGAGGGAGTTATTTCTATTTTAGGGTTTATAATCATTTTGCTATATCTTCCAAAATATAGGGAATTTTTATTTGACATGTTTATTGGAAATGTAAGCAGATTTAAGAGAAGTGCAGTCAAAATTTTAGAATTTTTGGAGCTATTTTGAGTGAATGTTGGTGATTTTATGGATTAGTTTTGACATTTTAGGGTTTCATGAACCTTAATTTTTTTGTGGATCATGGAGTTGAAAATATTTTCAGGGGAAGATGATATTGATGTTAGAGAATGGTGGCTCCTTTTGGATAATTATTTTAGAAAAACTTTTAGGCAAAGACAATTAACTCCTTTTTTGTCTGGGCCTGCACTAGATTGGTTTGATCAGTTGAGCTGTACAGAAGGTCTTCTTCATGGAAAGAATTGGAACAAATTTTTTTAGATTGATGGGCTAAAAAACAAGAAGTATAAAAAGAAGAAGAAGAAATAGAAGAATCATCAGAAGAAGAAGAAGAAGAAGAAGAAGAGGAAGTAGAAGAAGCAATAGAAGAAGAAGCAGATGAAGAAGAAGAAGAGGAAGAAGAAGAAGAAGAAGAAGAAGAAGAAGAAGAAGAAGAAGAAGAAGAAGAAGAAAAGCAAGGTTCAAATAATTTGGCTCCAAAGAAATCTGAGTCAATTTTTCAATTTCATGGATACATTCAAAAGAAGAAGATAGTTGTGTCCATAAACCTTACTAGCAAGTATAACTTCATTAGCATGAATGTGGCCAAGCATCTACATGTTCAAGAAAAGAATATCAAAGAAGTTCAAGTAGATGGTAAGAATATTTCAATGTTTGAAGATCTGAAGCTCATTATGGAAAAATATGTTTTGCATTCAAATTTGTATGCTTTGGATATGGATGATATGGATATAGTTCTTGGATATCCATGGTTAGAGACTTTGGGAACAATGAATATTAATATTCAGAAAAATTTCATGAAGTTTTGGTATAGGAAAAAGAAGATCACTTTACAAGATATCATAGTGAAAAAGACACCAATAAAAATCTAGGTAGATCATGAGGATAAGATGGAAATAGGTGATGATGAAGATTCAGATGATATAGATAAAGACACACTACAAATGAGCACTTCATCTACTCAAGAGATAAAGAAGGAAAAGGTGGAAGAGGTAGAAACAAAGGTGGATAAGGTCAAAGTATTGGAAAATGTTGAGGTATATAGACACCCACATCATCATGAGAGGAAACAATCATGGAACCAGGTGAGGAAGTGTCATAACAACAATCATTTTATCTATACAAGAAATAAAAATTCCAATCATTATGGATATGCATGGAATCCAAAGAAAAAATACTATGGCACATGGAATTAATGGGGGAATCACTATGACTATGCATGGAAGAATACCTATTATGGTCATGGTTGGAATTAGAGTAGCGCAACAGAATATGGTACATGGAATAAAAAGAGGAATAATTATGCTTGGACACCAAAGTAGTATAATTATGATCATAAACAAAATCAGAGGAGCACAATAAAATTTGGAAACAAGCTTGGAGAGCTATCACCTACCAAGATCACATATGGATGGCTAGATGATCGAGATTAGAGACATGTGTGCAATGATTTGAAGCACACTCATTATTTGGTTTCTTCCTGTGTTTAGAGGACAAAAAATGTCAAGGATGGAAGGAATGTTATGTACCTAGGGATATGATATATTGATGTATATGGGTTGATGGAGATGCTGACATGTGGCACACATCCACTTAGTTATATGGGTACACTATATTAGGATAATAGAGTAACTTATGGAAGTAGTATACTGGGTAATGGTCAGCCTACATTGGATTAGGAGGTTACCCATCCATGGGTTAGATAGATGTATATATATAGGAGATGATTATCATGATAAGGATATCAAGTAAGCATTAAGTCTTCTATTGTAAGAGGATATTGGAGGTTGTCCCCTCGAAGAGACATTGTGGAGTTATTCCTTCTTAAAGGAGTATTTTATGGTGTTTCCCTACCTTAAGGGTATTTATGCATATATTAAATATCAAGATCATTACAGACACTAGGCCACATCATTACTAAATATGGGATCCCCATTAACCCAAATAGGATTTAGGGGATTTCAAAACTAATTTTTCAAAATAGTAAGAAGGGGATCAAGTCATTCTTTGGAAAGATGGATTTCATAAAGAAATTTATATCAATATTTGTAGATATTGTTAGACCCAGGAATGTAATGCCTAAATAGAATCCAAAGTTGAGTGGATGTATGAAGATAAGAAGTCCTTCTAGGACATCAAAAAGGTTGTTTCATAAGCCCTAGTATTCGTAATCCCTAATTTCACCAAGGAATTTTTATTTCAGTCATTCACCTCATAACATACTATTGTTGTCATGCTTATGTAGAAAAGAGAAGAAAGTGAATACCCTATTATGTTTATGAGTACTAACTTAAAATATGTAGAGTTTAAGTATTGCTTGATTGACATGCAAATATTCACTCTCATCAAAGTTGTCAAAAAGTTTAGATATTACATCCTTTGGAATAAAACCATCACCATAGTACCCGATCCTATTGATAAGATTACACTTGGATAGAATGAATCGGGGGAGAATAGAGGTAAATGGATGGTAAAATTACTAAAAATTGATATTGAAATCAAACCTATCAGGATCATTAGAGGACAAGGAATACTCTAATTAATGACTGAGCTAGACCCATGCATCATCATTGAAGAGTCCTATTAGACACAGGTTTCCAAATAAGATTGGTATTTAGGTATTATTAAATTCTTACTCATTGAAATATGCCCCTAAGAACTCAAAAGAGAGCAAAAAAGAGATTTATGGCTTAAAGTTGATCATTATATGATCAGAAAAGGAGTGATCTATAGAAATAATTATGAAAGTATTTACCTAAGATGTGTGTCATGTGAAGAAGCTCAGGAAATAATAAAAAATATCCATAAAAAAATAGGTAGCATCCATCCATTTGACAATAATAAATCACATAAAATACTCAAAATAGTCTATTACTGGCTAATGGTCTTTAAGGATGCTCATTTCCATGTGAGGATGTGCCATGAATGCTAATGTTTTACCAAAAAGAGGTACAAGTAATAATGGCACTACATCATATAATTGAAGGTAGATCTTTCACCCAATGAGACTTAGATGTCATGAATGTTATGAATCCAAATTCCTCAGTATAACACAAGTTTATACTCACTGCTACAGATTACTACACTAGATGGACTGAGGTAGCAACTAGTAAGAACTCTAAATCCCAATATGTGATAAGTTTATTTTAATAACATATCACAGCTAGGTTTTGTACTCTTATCTCTTTATTTTGTGACAATGGAATATAATTTCAATTAGTTGAGTTCATTGAGTTGACCCATGATAATCATATTATAATTAGATCATCCTTCAATCACTACCTGTAAGGGAATAGATTATCTGAGTCAAACAACAATAACCTCATAGATGAGATTAAGAAGTCAACTTAATATAAACCTAGGTAGTGGCATCTCTTACTAAAATATGCACTTTGGGTAGATCAAACTAGGTACAAAAGGGCCCTGAAAGCTTCATCATATCTACTAGTATTTGAGAAATAACTAATGTTCCAAATCATGTTAAAATTACCAATATATAATGTTATGCAAGAATACATGGAACCTAGTGACAAAATAGAGTCTATACTATTGGATATCAGTGAAATAAAAAACTATAGTGATAAAACATTATAAAGATTTAACAAACATCAGGACATGGTAAAGAGATGGTTTGATAAGAGCAAAATTCAAAGCATTCAAGATCTCTAAATTGGTGCTGTTATGGGATAAATCCCATAATAAAAAAGTGATTCATGAAAATTTTGCCCCGATGTGGATAGGATCATATCAAATCTCAAAAAAATTGGGTAATAATGCATTTCATTTGAAAATATTCAAGGTAACGATCAGACATATCTAGTTAATGGACAATTTTTGAAGCATTACTTTATGGCTACCCAACTGGAGAGGTCTCTAAGTAACAATAAATGTTCTAGTAGAGGTAGGAGTAGATTAGATTTTATTTATTAGTTAGTTTCTTAATTTCTATCATTTGCTTTTATTAGATTATTTCACATGTTCTAGATTAGCCTTTTTGTTTTTAGTAGTTTTCCTTCTTTCTAGAATAGAATGATTTGATTTCATGATAGTGGAATCTATTAATTCTTGGTATAATTAAACATAGTTTGATGTATTTTGAATCCAATCTAAATAAAGGTGCAATGCATACTGTAAGTTAGAATTCATAGTCTGGGTAAGTATTGAGAGAGTTAACCCTAATTATGTCTTGAAGCTTATGATTCCATCAAGTATGTCAAAGTTACTCCCATAGATTTATGCAAATATATAAAACTCCCATTATTCCCATGGGTCAAATTCACATAAAAAGTTAATACTTGTTTAAGTTAAAAATCTTGGACATGGGTAAGATTTGACAGGGACATTTTGATTAAACTAAAAAAATAATAAGACCAACGCATTATGGTCAACTTTTCCCTCTTTCAAAAATCAAAACAAAGAGAAGATTATCTGTGTGTGTGTGTGTGTGTGTGTGTGTGTGTGTGTGTGTGTGTGTGTGTGTGTGTGTGTGTGTGTGTGTGTGTGTGTGTGTGTGTGTGTGTGTGTGTGTGTGTGTGTGTTTTGTGTGTGAGGTACAATCCAAAAATCTAAAACAATATAAAAAAATGGATTCAAAGCCTACATGATAAATTAAGATCAATGTATCATGCATCATGAAAAAATATGAAGAAGGGAGGAATAGGTGATCAAAGGTATCTTTATCAAGGATATGAATGCCTAGATGGTAGTAGAGCAATGCCTGATCTCCCCATTTAAACACTTAACACCCAATCAAAGTAAAACCTATGACTCACCCTCATGTATTTTCCTAAAAACCTAAGACAAGAGATAAATAATATCAATTTTCACAAATGTATCTAAAGTGTAAGTAATGTTAGTATGTTGCATAAGATTATTAAGAGTCTCTTTCCATTTCTAATTTAATCATTTATTTCAAGATAAATTTATGGTTGATATTGAGATTTTAAAACCATGCATTTTATGGTTCTTAAAAAAATGAAGTATTCATCCCTGTGAGCCATCGTTTAATGTATTCAACACACCCCACCCTATATTTTTCTCAAAGGGGTATCTATGAGATTTGAGGGTTATTGTACTTGTATTATTTGTATAAACTTGATGATTTAAAAGTTGAATCCTATCGATTAATATTTAATTCCATTTTAAAGAAATTTTTTAGACTAATATACTAATAAAAAGATAGAAATAATGGTTTTACATGATAAGAATTCAATGGATTTTATTTTTGAGTACTTGGTCCTCGGTAACATTCATTTGGAAACTTCTCTTTGAAATATTTCTCATTGACAACTTTCATGTCAAAGATATTTCATCAGAAGGCTTACTTTAAAAATTTTGGTCTTCAAAATCTTTTCTATCATTGAATTTATTTCAAGAATATTCTCTTCAAAAATTTTCTCTTTGAAAGGTTTATTTTGGCAAGTTTGGTCTTTGGTTAGTTTGGTTTTCTGAAAATTTATGTCAATAACTTTTATTTTGGAAAGTTTTCAGATAATAGATTTCTTCATGAGGTCATTCCATGTTTAGCACCTTTTCATTGGGGTATTTTATATTAGTGAATTTTTTTATAAAATATTCTTATTAGAAACTTTAATTTCATAGAAATTTCATCACATGGTTTGTTTTAGAAAGATTCTCTTCAAAAACATTCTTGTTGGAGGTTTTGTGTGAGAAAATTTCATTCTATATAAATTTAACTTTGAAAAAAATTACTTCATAAAATCTATTTCAAAAAAAAAATTTCTAAAACTTTCAAATAAATTTTTTTGGAGCAAATATTTTTGAAGAACATTATACACTTACGAGTCTTTTGGCCTAAAGGTAAAACTTGACTTCTTTTGACTAGACTGCATAATGAAACATGGCAGAAGAAAAAATGCTACACGATGGCACCCCAAATGATAAGGCATCCTATATGGCATGTACACTAGGATAAGGTGGTAGAATTCAAAGTGAATGAAGATGATGAGCTCATATAGGTTAACAATTAATGGTGCACGAACTCAAAATCAATACAAAAATATATTTACATCAATCCCCTATTTGAGTTCATGTCATTCCATTTTTGAGCTCGAGTAAACATTGAATTTAATAGGATTTGTTACTACTACTCCTTTTTTCACATATATTCATATGTGAGGAATATATAAAATATAGTTGAGGACCTCTACCCTAAGGCCTGGATGGCCATCCTTGGCTAGCCTTTGGTAATAATTTTCCCCAGCATAGCCTAGATACTTGCCAACAATATAGGAGATTAATGTCTCTATCCAAATGACATAGTTATTATAGTGGTTGGCCACAAGGTAGATCCTCTTCAACTCCCTAAATTTGTTCTATAAAAGGTAGCCAATTAGGCAATTGCATATCAAATATGGAATAACATTGATGAGGGATTGACAAGAAATAATAAATCCACATTTTATGAATCTGACATCACCATTAAGAGAATGTAATAAACAATTATAAGATATTTCAAGGAAGTTGTGAATGATAGGAAGGCATATTCATTTCCTACCCTTCCTCAAAGATACTGAGATCCTCATGATAAGGTCCAAAATAAGATTCATAGCCTTGGCCTGAATTAAAAATGTGAGCCAATAGATCATGATTTTATATTCCTAAATGCCAAAGATAATGAGGTAAAGGAAAGGGACATAACTATAATATTGAGGGAGGACTTGCTAAGAGTGATAAAATAAAATCTAGCTCTTACACTTGATGAAGCAATGTTCAGGATCCCACCTCCTAAAGGATGGAGATATTCCAGTTTTTAAAGTGTTAGGTCATCATAAACACTAGAAAGAGAGGGAAAAGATCCCCAAATAACTCAAGGCCAACCCTAGGACCAAAAATAGTTACTAGGTGAGGTAACAATCATTATAGAATAGGATGAACTAGTTGAGGAATAATAATTACATGCCTACACAAAATTAAAATAGGAACCAGTGTTCCCAACCCAAGCTTAAATCGTTGAATTGATATAAGTCAAGTAAGAGTTGGGTGAGGATATAAGCCAATCAAAAGGTAGTATACAAAAATTAGAATCTAGGATCATATTCCTAGACTCTTGTGATAAATAGGAGATAGTGGATTCAATATCCCAAGTACCCATCATTATTCCCCCTTGTCTTCTCCAACAAGCGATAGTTACATAATTAAGTAGAGCCATAAAGTGTTATCAACATAAACCTAAGGGAGACTGACCAAATAACCCTCAAACACAAGAGGTGGATGGGAAGGATTTGTAGTAAGACAATTTATTTATCTTATAAGAACTAAATTCTAAGATACCTATCATAGGTGAACAATCTAGTAAGGGTCCTTTGTTCACAGCCCATTTAGGTCTTTACCCTTTAATGTCTCTACCTATAATTTTTATCTCCCCTATACTAGTTATCTCTATATTAATTCCTATTAGGTATTTTTTAAGCACAATAAATAAGAGAGGGGGTGAACTAGTTTACCAAAAAACTTTATTTTAATTGTATCCAATCATTCATTAATTATGAAAGCAACATTAAGATCTAACAATGTATAAAGGCCATCCACATGAGCATAACACAAGAAAACACACATATAAGTGGTAAAATCTCAAGGGGAATAAAACCCAATGTGGTCCCTAAAAATTATTACAATCCTATAAAACAAAATATCAAATTATGTTGATCACCAACTGAACTTGGAAGACCAACCCCAATGAAGTCAAGCACCCATTTGACTAGACTTTAACAAGCACCTACTTTCAAGGAAGCACCAACACCCTAATTGACTCAGCACCAACTCATCCAACTAATTTATTTTTATCAACACAACTCTTATATACTATTATGGTCTCATTTCAATACCTAATCTACAAAGCAATATGTTATTCACTTATATCACATTCTTCAAAATAGGCATAAACTACCTTCTATATATATATATGTGTGTGTGTGTGTGTGTGTGTGTGTGTGTGTGTGTGTGTGTTTGTGTGTGTGTGTGTGTGTGTGTGTGTGTGTGTGTGTGTGTGTGTGTGTGTGTGTGTGTGTGTGTGTGTGTGTGTGTGTGTGTGTGTGTGTGTGTGTGTGTGTGTGTGTGTGTGTGTGTGTGTTTGTGTCATGATCACACACCAATTGGTTAAGCACACACCTTTAAAATATTATTTAAGACATATAATAGGTATTAAAATATCATATGAACATTATTAAAATGAAATTTTTATTTATTTTGGTATATAATAACTCAATTAGGCCTTATTTCTCTTTTAGGCCTCATAGAGACCTAATTGCATTATGCATATCTTCTTAGCATCAAATCTTGATTCTCTTGGGCCAAATGGCCTTATAAAAATAATTAAAACTATTAAATAACTTATAAAAATACCTATACTAACCTCCTCCATGTTTTATTAGACATGTGTCTTTTTTTCTTACCATGAAATCTCCTTTAGGACCAACTGCCTTATTAGGCATGTGTACCTCAAAAGTCTGTCTTGCAAAAATGAAGCTCAAATAATCTTTGTCTACTAAACTCTAAAAAATGAAACATTTATAAAGGTTATCCATGACCTCAAGGTCATCAAATTTTTTTTTTAACACTTTCACTCAATATATAAAGGCTCAGGAACATCTTTGCTACTCACTCACTTAGAATTGCCAATTTACCTCAAAGACTAGTCATGGTGACTTAGACCTCCAATACCTATGTAGACACTTTTCATGACTCTTGATGAATGTAAATAGTCATATTTTATCTACATACTATTACTATATGAAAAATTCATATTTTATAATTCCAAATATTTGTCTTGTATACCAATTTATTTACCCTATATCACATAGTCTTATCTAAACCAGACAAGTCATTTTGTTAGCAAGTTCTCACCATATTCGCTAATCTCAAAAATTTATTAAAATAATAAAAATGAATTAAATTCATAAATAAAATATTAATACACTTTTTTCATCAATATAACATGCTCAGAGGCTCATATCCATCTTCTCATCTCTGCTTAGGGATTTCACTATTCACACCAATAGGTCTGTCTACCACTGGCTAACTGGGATGACCAAATTAGAACACTTAAAGGATATAATCTATCCATAAATCATCATTTAAATGAAAAATTATTATATATCTTCTTATTCCACTCATTTTATTTTCTTGACCAATGTATCTTTTGAGACTTACATCAACTTCTTGACAAATAAGCCTATATGTGTGTAATTTCTCTCTCAGCGGACTAACCACCACCACTTAGAGGTACCTGGCAGAGTTGAATAGATTATAAAATATATTTTATATTAATTTTAATCCATTATAAGGTAATTTTACTATTATCTTTCAAATCATGTCCTTATAAGGCTTTTAGGGAGGTTTAACATAGGTTTGGGTGTTAAGGATTATTCATAAAGGACTGCCCCTTGAATCCAAAACCAATGCATGAAGATATTAGATAGGAAACTTCCCCATCTCTCCTAAAAATATTAGGTTCCCATGTAGATTTTACATATTCAAACTACTGTAAACTCGAGAAGGCCTAAAACAATGTTTTATATAATTTCCTTAAAACTATGACCTCAAACTTTGTGAACATGCATAAAAAAACTTATCTCACCTCTGTATATTCTCAAATATTCATACTCACCTTAAAATCTGATCTTGATATCTCATTAGGCTAGTCAAGGTCTAAGAGAGGTCTAGGTATAGACCTAAACTGAAGGTCCTACCCCTGTAGGCTCACCCTGAAACTTTCAAAAATGATTGAATGTATTTCATGCATGCTCAATCAGTTCCCTAAAACCTTCATATTCATATGTTCATCCATTTTATTTCACATACCTCTTCATGTCATGACTAAGCTTCTTATGCACTTTGTCATCAATGACCTATACCTACATATAACTATAAGACATTAATTTACTTCAAATTCTCTCCTAGCTTCCCCCAAATTCTCTATTTCTCTTTCTCTGATGACAATTCTCTCATGATAACACTCTTTCAATTTATTTTGTCACATCACATACTTCCAACTACGCTTAGTCATCTTTGAAATCAACTTTCATAAGATGCACCTTTTACATCAATGATAATGCTCAATAATCTCCTCCTTTGTCATTGATGGTAACCACTCTTAGAAACTTCTCTCAATTGGTAATATCTCCCTCATTATAAACTTTCTCCCCCTTTAACATAAATGACAAAGTGATGTCTATAACTTCTTGGATCACATCTCTTACAATAGTAACACTCAACATACAATATTATGAGTTTATGAGGCACTATACAAACATGTTCACCCTATATATGAAAGCAACATTCTTGGCACTACTCACCTTCTCTTGGGTATAATGAACCACCTTATTTTCTCCCTCTAAGCACTTAGATTCCTCAATGACTATTAAGGGTAGGTATTACACCCAATTATTATCTTAGATATTCAAAAGTTTCATTTATAAGTGGCTTGGTCAAAATGTTTATAATTTGATGCTTTGTAGAAACATATTCAAGTTTAAGACTATGTTCACTTACCTTCTCTCTTATAAAATGATAATTTCTGAGAATGTGCCCTTAAGTGCATGATAGGATTCTTCAAGATGCTTATGGTACTTGTATTTTCAAAATAGATAGGGCTAGGACTATCATACTCCACCTTGTAGTATTTTAAGGTCTATCTCATCCATCGGACCTAAGTGAAACATGAAGCTGATGAAATGTACTCAGCCTCACAATTAGATAATGCCATTGATGGTAGTTTATTGTTTATCCATGAAACTAAGCACTTATTTAAGAAGAAATATCCTCCACTATTACTCTTACTATCATCTAGACTCCGTACCTAATTTATAATTATATAAGTTATTTAGTTAAACTCTTTAATCATAGGATACCATAACCCAAACTCCATAATCCACCTAAGTATCCTTTTCACCACTTGAAAATGACATTCCTTTAGGTCTACTTGAAACCTCTACACAATAACTATTGCTTTCATGATGTCAAGTCTAGAAGCAGTAGTGTACAACAAACTTCCAATCATTGAGCTATATGATGTATGATTGACCATTGGACATTCATCTTCCTTGCTCAACTTACACCTTATGATCATAGGTATGATAGCTTCCTTGAAATCTTCAATCTCAAATTTCTTCAACATCTCTCTTATATACTTATCTTGTGATATGAACATACCTATTTATGATTGATTGATTTGTAACCCAAGAAAGAATGATAGTTATCCCATCATGAACATCTTAAACTCCTTATTCATCACATATTCAAAGGTCCTAGTCATAATATTATTGTTTCCATATAGATAACTACTATCAACTAATGGTCATATTCTATATTTATGAATAGACTACTATTTATAACTCCTATTTTGAATCCTTAATCCAATAGATAACTATCCAATCTAGCATACCAAGCTCTAGGAGATTGCTTTAGACCATAAAGACCCTTTTTCAGTCTACAAACATAGTCCTTATCACCTGATGTGAGAAACCCTCAGGTTGATCTATGTACACCTCCTCTTCCAATTTACCATTCAAAAAGGTAGGTTTGAAATCCATCTGGTACACCTTAAAACCTTTAAATCTTGCATATGCTAGAAATAATATGATGGATTCCAATATTTATACTTAAGAAAAGGTCTCCTCAAAATTTACCCCTTCTGCTTGGGAATACATACCCCTTTCATACTAGTTTGGCCTTGTTCCTAGTGACTTGTCCATCTTAACTCAAATTATTCCTAAACACCCATTTAGTGCCAATGACATTTTTTTTAGGCCTATGAACTAGTTCCCAAATTTCATTATTTTCTATTTGGTCTAACTCCTTATTCATGGCACTTATCCAAAACTTATATTTTATTTATTTTACAAGGTTTGTAGGTTCAATCTTAGATAATATGGAAACAATATCCCTATTTAGGTTACTTAGTAGATTTGTTTTTATTTGCATACTTTTATCCTTGTTGCTAATGATTTATGATTTAGGATGATATTTTTGAATCTATCTTGAGGGGCCTTTTAATTCTTATATTTCTTAAACTTCTCCTTCTTCCTCATCAATATATATTATTTCTTATTAATTCTTAAAGTCTAGACGTTTTGAGGTATCCTTTGACTGTGAGTATTATTTATTTGTCTCATCAATCTTCACATTGGTTTCTTCCACTATCTTATGCAACCTCTTGTTATAGCATCTATAGGAAGAGCTTACTAATGAATACCCAAAGAGTATAGCTTCATCAGACCTAGAATCAAAATTACCTAAGTCTTATTCATCTCTTTTGATGAATCATTTACTTTTAAACACTTTGAAGTGTTCCACAATAGCAGGAGTACCTTTCCTAATCTATAAATCAAAACTTTCAAAAGTGTCATAAAATCAAACTCACACTATTATTTTCTATGGATATATATATATATATATATATATATATATATATATATATATATATATATATATATATATATATATATAACCTTAAAATTGTAAATGAATAAATTAGAAGAGTCTAAAAATCAAAGAAAACAAAGGAGAGGATAGAAATAACAAAAATTAATTTGATAATGAAGTTCAGCTTTATTAGCCTATGTCTCTAGGTCCACTCCAAATGAGGATCATTCCATTAATTTGAAAAAATGATGTTTCAAAAATTATTCATGGATATATTCAAATCCTATTTAGGTCCTTATCACTACCCTTTTAATAATCTTCAACCAAAACACTTCGCTTTAGACTCAACTCTCTCTATATCTCCTACTCCCTTCACACATAACACAGTCTACAAAAAGTTGACTTCAAATAGAAGTTTGTAGGGATTTATATACAATTTAACCCATAGTCAAGTTGGTTAAGAAATTATATTTTTGTTAAATCTTATGCCTACTATCCATGCATTCATTTCACCATTCAACAGTTTAGTCCCAAATTGAGGAGTCAGTGGGTTATTTTAATTTTTAAATCCTATAGTCTTCATGCATATCAACACCAAACATGCTTTTTATATGTGTTGTCTATGTTTATATTGGAAACATACATACCAAAAAGCTATATTTGGGATTGAGATATGATTCAACCTATGTTAGGTATTGGTGATCTTGACCGAGTCGACTTGGCAAAATTATAATTATTGATCCTTCGAGCAAGGACTTTATGGTGAATTGGCAACTAAGCTCGATGAGTTGGAAATAAGTCCTCCTCATGATGCTATTATTTAAAACATATATTGATGTATCCCATATACATGGGTTTAAGAAACATAGTGATGTTTAAATGGAACCACAAGTGTAATGCAATATGAAGTAAAAGGCGACAAAGCACCCCTCCTTACAAAAAGTGTGTTGACCATGGCTGAGGGTCCCCACCCACAAAATAATAGGTCCCATTTGATTACAACCATACACTATCAAAGACTGAGAACAAAAAAACAAACCAATTTTTTATACTCTTGTACTTCCATGTGTCATGCTTAGACTGGGATACTTGGTGTGCTAGAAATGTGCCACTTGGAAACTTATGACACCATTTTTTACTTGCTAATCTGAAAATTTAACATGTGATAACTTACACATGAACTCAAAAATATCCCATTAAAATTATGTTAGAGATCTCTAAATGAGATCTACATTGTCCCAATGATCAATCTAGAATTTGAATATTTTGTTTTGGAATGGTTGTGGGAATCCTCTTGGATCATTTCCATAGTTCATAAAGGGTCTTGTTGCCATTATTCCTTATCTATCCTCTATTCAAGAAGTAGATTGCATTGCTCACTAGCTCTCTCTAGTATCCATTTGATAAACTTTACTCATTTAGCATATGTATTGTCATAACTTGAATTTTCCTACTTTTTCTTTCCACTACCCCATTTTGCTAACATTCCCTAGTTTCTGAGAACTATCTCCTTATCCCATGGACCTCATATAGGTCATCAAATTCATTGGACCAAAACTCTCCTCCTTTATCATATCTTAAGAATTTGATCTTTCATTTATTCTCATTCTCAATAATAGCCTTGAATGCCTTGAACTTATCAAGAGCTTTTGACTTTTCTTATAAGAATGTTACCCAAGTCATTCTTATGTAGTCATCTATGAGTAACATGAAATATCAATCCCTTTGAATGCTTTGGATTCTTTTATGTCCATAGTGATCAGTATGTATTAGCTCCAAAGATTTTGTAGTATATTACTCCATGTACTTGAACCTTATTATAGTCTTTTTACCATGTTGACATGCCTTACAAAGTGTGTTTATAGGTCTAGTGATCTCGATCATGTTCTTAATATAATTCTTAGAGCTTATCTTGACTAGATTTTCAAAGTTTAGGTGGCATAACTTATTTGACATAGCCAACATTCATCCATCTTACTCGTACATAATCTCTCCTTAATCTATTTCAAGACATACATATTATTCTCAGTCCTCTTAGCATTAACAATTAGTCTTCCTGATTTAGCTCTCCTTATATCACACCCTTTGTCATGAAAGGTTAGTATGTGTCATTAGTTTCATATTTGAATTTCACTAAGAAGGTTATGTTTCAAACCTTTGATATATAACACATTTTTTGTCTTGGTCTTCCCTTTGTCCAAACTCAAGATACCCTTACCAGCTATATTAGAAGTTGTGTTATCTCTAAATCTCATTTTTCGTATAGTATTCATCTTTAATGAGATGAACTTACTCTTATCTCATATGATGTGGCTTGAGAAACCACTATCTATATACCATTTCATTTCCTCATATTGAATGTGAAAGTTCGTCTAAACCACCATAGTTTCTACTCCTTTTGACTTCTTCTCTTCCTTCACCTTATCCACAGGGTCTAACTTCTTAATCCACTTCTTAGTGGTATGTCCATATAACCTTTTGTCTTGATTTATCTTCCTCATTTACCTAATCTTGAAATCCTTTCAATATGTCCTCTCTTATCACACTTATAAGAAAAAATTCAAATTCTACTATTGAGATGAGTGTTCATCTTATTCCTCCATGATGAATTGATTCTATCATGATGTCTACAATCCATATCCCTATTTCTATATCGATTACATGAGAAATAAAAACAATTGAATGAATTCACATACCTTGTCTACCTGATGTTTAATGAAGCTATTAGTGTAGGTTTTTATTTTTCCCTATTATTTAAATAGGGAAATTATATATTTGTGCTTACATGGAGTTTTCCTACATTCGTTGGATAGGCTAGCTTATGTGGAGATGTGTGTCATAGATGTGTCATAGGTGTCATAAGAATGTCATAAGTAACTCCTTTAACTGGCTATTCTGGGTATGGGAGTTACTTCTCTATTCTTAGCACCTTGTCACCACCTTTCATGGAGGAGTTACAGTCTATTCTTGGGGTGCCTTGACCACCTTTTGTGGAGGAGTTACTTACGTGCTCTCCTATATGTATTCTTCACTTTGGCCATCCTATGTTAATCAGATATTGGGTTTTCTCCTATTTGTCTTGTGTAATTTATCTTCTTGTATAATTTCAAATTGCTTTAGCATCTATGTGATGTGCACTAGCTTCATCTCGTGTGATATGTCTCCATTGCATTCTCATTATCTAGATTCTGGCAACAACTCCGATATGGTATCAGAGCAACCCCAGTAATTGTGTGTCTAGTTATGCTAGTAGTTTATTCTAAAATTCTTACTTTGCTTTCTTAGTAGTTTTTTGTTTAACTTGGTTGCATTTGAGATTTTTGGTAGAGTTTCTTGAAAACTCATGTAAATCCATATGAAAACCTATTAAAAAAATTACTTCTATTGAGTTTCATTTAGATCTACCCTTTAGATATCTGAGTTAAAATTTTCCAAGACATCTTGAATAGATCTGTTGTGGCTTCAACAAAGGTAGTAGAATTATTTTTTTTGTCATTCTACAAGAAAAAAAAGATCTTTGCAAATCTGGTTTCTGTTTCTTAGACGCTGCTTTCAGCTTGGGGTAGCTCTCTAGGAAGCACATTTGCACGTGGGGTAGGACTCCATCAGGGCGAAGTGGCACTGCATGGCATCTAGCAATTACCTGGGAGAAAGAGAGAGTGCTTTAACTCTTCTTCATCTCGGTTGGTCCTTTCAATCTCTCAGCTTCTGCTAGTTTTTTGCATTGGATGCATGTGTGGAGAAGGATCCTGATAGCACAGCTGCAAGATAAACTAGGGTGCCACTGCCTACCATTTTTTTGCTATTAAGAAATTAGAAATGTGCCCTTATTTTGGTGACAGAATTCTGCCATACCTGCTATTTTTTTTGAAAATGGTGCCCCTTCCTTGTTTGGCATCCCATGTGGGCCCTTAGATACTCATCCATCCATTTCATTTTGTCTTTTAATTTAATTTTTTAGTTAAAATTGACTTTTCAAAAAAAATTAGTCAATTTGATTGAATATTAAGTATTTTAGACAATCTGATAATTTGGGGGTTTAAATTTAAACTTGTATCTTTGCTTGTCGAAGATGAAGGGTGAGGCCCGGGTTGGTAGAGGCGAATTCCCCCTCATAAATACCTCCTTTGGATTCCTCACTCTATGTTGAGTCCAATGAGTGGTTGGAAGGCCACTTTCTCTCTCAAAATAGGCATTTTTAAAATGTTTTAGTGATTTTTTTTGGAAAATTACTAGTTTACGAGAAATTAAAACATTAAAATCTTGCAAATGGTAGCTTTGATTCGAGTGCCATCTTTTGAAAAAGTGCTTAGTTTTCAATTTTCCACAACTTATGGTAGATAATTTTCAAAAATGCACTACTTTATAAAGTGCCAAAAA
Source organism: Torreya grandis (assembly GCA_037957365.1). NCBI lineage: Eukaryota > Viridiplantae > Streptophyta > Pinopsida > Cupressales > Taxaceae > Torreya > Torreya grandis. The sequence continues at coordinate 1,651,948 of JARHVA010003996.1, forward strand.
TTTGGGTCTCTCGAGACACATTTTCGGTTATGTCCAACGTCTTATTTGCTTAAATTCTTGCACTGATTGCTCTAAGATGCTTTCTCAGCTGAGCCCAAAGTCTTTTGAGTGTGAACTTGCATATTTGGGGGGCCTCAACATTTCAGGGGGGGTGTGATTGCTTTTCAACACTTGCAATTTTTGGTTTCATTCTCCTTTCTGCATAATTTCACAACTTGCAATCAACACAACTTCACCTAAATTCAGCTAAAAATGTATTCTTTTCAACTTAAAACCCTAACACCCTTCAACTATCATTAATGGAAGGTTAAAATGTCAATGATTCTTAGAAGCAAAGGGTTGTATAGGATCACCATGTGTACTGAAGTATAACCTAGCACTAATGCTAAAAAGGTCAAGTAGTACAACCATAGTGATGAAGCCTATAGATTACTGAGCTTGTCCATGTCTCCAAAACTTCTCTTCCATTTAGAAACCTCCAAGAATCTTAAAGACATATGGGACACCCGAGAAACCTTATTTGGGAAGCTTGATGAGATGAGAGGTCATGAGCTCGAAAATGAACTCATAAGTCTAAGTCCTAGTAACTTTGACACCCTACAGGACTTCTTCACCAATTTTAAGGCCCTTAGATTGTAATTGAATGAATGTGGGATTGAGAAGAAAGATGTTCAATTCATCCTTTCTATTCCTGCAAAGTTAGGTCTAAGCTATTCAGTCTTTGTCTCCACTTTCCATGCCACAAAAAGTACCCTTGGCACTACATGGAAAATGCCTTCTTTGGATTCATTCATTGCCAACTTGACTAGGGAGAAAGATAAGCTAATTCAAATGGGCAAAATGAATTCTACTCAACCCCAAGCTTTGATATCTGGAAATGGTAAGGATAAGACTTCAACAAAGGAGAAGAAGAAAAAGAATAAGGACCAAGAGAAGAAGAAAGAAAACAATAATCCTTCCAAAAACAACACTGAGTCTTCCTTTTCCAATTCTAAACCTAAGAAAGAGAAGGTTAAGTGTGCCTATTGTAAAAAGATAGGGCATGATGAACACAAATGCATGAAGAAACAAATAGATCACCTAACTCATCTTCTAGAGAAGCACAACATAGGTGTTCCTGAGTCCATCAAACAGAATTCATCTACCCAAGATTCTACCAAGGCAAAAGGCAAGGGTAAGGAGAAAGAAAAGGGCAAGGCCCTTGTAGCAACTACAGATTCTACAACATCATGGGTCATTGATTCGAGTGCTTCTCACCACATGAGCTCTTCATTAGTTGAGTTTTCATCTCTAGAGCCTTGTATCATGACTTCAATTAGTTTGGGTGATGACACATCAATTTATATTGCAAGGAGAGGGTTATTTGAAATGGAAGGAGGAACATTCAATAATGTTCTAAGTGTTCCTTCCCTTTTAACCAATCTCCTATTAGTGTACCAAATCACACACATTGGTTAGGGCATGAGAGTTGAGTTTTCCCCAAATTTAGTGGCTATTAGGGAGTTACATAGTGATACTTCAGTGGCAGTGGGTCGGGTAGATCACCAAGCAAGGTTATACACCTTCTCACATTTTGCACCAGATTCTTCTCCAATAGCATTGCTGACTCATTCAAATGGAGTTAGCAAATTATGGCATGAACAGTTTGGCCACCTTAACTACCACTACCTTGAACAACTTTGCAAAAATAACATGGTCATTGGCTTGCTTCGTGTCTAATTATCAAAAGGACTTTGAGAGGGGTGCTCCCTTGGGAAGCATCCCAAAGAAAAATTTGACAAAGGTAAAGCTTGGAGGGATTCACAACCTTTAGAGTTAGTCCACAATGATGTATCAGGACCCTTTCCCAAACCATCTTTCACAAGGGCCAAGTACATCCTCACTTTCATTGATGATGTCTCTAGGTACACTTAGATATATTTTCTCAAACAAAAGTCTGAAGTGTTTGAAAAAAATTTAGACTTCAAGGCTCTTGTTGAGAAACAAAGTGAGAAATCCATTAAGGTTCTTCAAACTGATAATGGAGGGGAGTATGTCAGCAACAGGTTTGAGCAATTTTACACCACAGAGGGGATTGATTTGTAGCACACAGTCACTTACAATCCTTCACAGAATGGGGTTGTAGAATGCAAAAATAAGTTCTTAAAAGAGATGGGTAACTGTATGATTCACTCCAAATCCTCATCACCATAGTACTAGGCCAAAGCCATCAATTGTGCTTGCTACATTCAAAATAGGGTTCCTCACAAAGCTTTAAAATGGATAACACCCTTCAAAGCTTGGCATTATAGGAAACCTGATGTTGAGCACCTTAGGCTTTTCAGATCCCCAGCCATGACCCACATACCAAAGAAGAAATGCAAAGTAATGGAACATCAGTCCAAGCCTTGCATATTTGAAGGATATCTAGATGGTATTCAGGGGTATCACCTTCTAGATCTGACCACTCATGAGTTGTTCATTGAGAAAAGTGTCCACTTTCAGGAGAGCCCTAGAGACTCAACACTTGGCACTTCTTCTGCCTCATTGAATCTACTTATTCATGATGATTACTCATCAGATTCAAATCAGCCATAGTAGGTTCCTAAGCCAGAGACATCTTCTTCTTTTTTGAGTTCAAACAGTGAGGACAGTGATGTAGAGTCATCCACCTCTAGTTAGTCAAAGGATGAGGAGTTAGCACTTGACTCACCTACTTCTGGGCCACTTTGGGCTAGACAAACACTTGAGAGTGATGGCACTTGGGCAAGAGATCCCATAGATGATAGACATACTAAGGTGGATTTTTAGAGAGATCTACATGCCTTCTTTGCATTAGTTTCAGATCCATAAATTTTTTGAGAGGCATCGTGTGTACCTGAGTGGGATAGTGCTATGGAGGAAGAATATTCTTCCTTAATCAAAAATCACACTTGGGATTTGACTTCACTTCCTAAGGGAAGAAATATGGTTTGATGTAGGTGGATATATCAAACCAAGTTTGTAGTAGATGGGTTAGTTGATAAGTACAAGGTGTGACTGGTCGCCAAGGGTTTCTCATAGGTGGTAGGCATTGACTACTCAAAAACCTTTGCACCCATTACAAATATGACTTATATCCAACTCACCTTGGCTATTGCCATAACACATGGTTAGGATGTGCACTAGATGGATGTGAAGAGTGCCCTTCTTCATAGATACCTAGAGGAGGAGATCTACATGGAGCAGTTGCTAGGATTTGTTTAAGATTCTTCCTTAGTATGTAGACTTAACAAACCTATCTATGGCCTCAAATAGGCCCCTCAAGCATGGTATGCCAAGATGGATTCCTTCCTTCTCATAGTAGGTCTCACTAGGTCCCATTCTGACCCCAATGTCTACTTCTTATGGCAAGATGATTTGCTCCTAATTTTGGTTCTATATGTTGATGACTTTTTGATCACAAGGAGTTCGTCATCAGCTATTGTAGTAGTGAAGGCATCTCTCCAAGATAGATTTGACATGATAGACTTGGGTTTATTGCACTACTTCCTTAGCATCGAGATCTCATAATCAGATTCAGGGATTTCTTTTGCACAACCTAAGTATGCTCTTGACTTATTGGCTTGGTTTCACATGGCTAATTGCAAGCCATCTCTAACTCCCTTTCTATCAAGAGTCAAGCTTGAGGCTGACTATTCTTCACCATTGGTTGATTCCACTTGGGATTGATAGCTTGTTGGTAGTCTCACCTACTTGACTCACACCAAGCTCAACATATCATATATAGTGGGACTTGTCTCTAGATTTATGCAAGAACCTCATGAGCTACATTAGAAAGTAGCTAAGAGGATCTTGCATTACATACAGGGTTCACAGAGATATGAGATTCATTACAGATTTGGCATAGAGGTTAACTTGGTTGGATATACAAATTTAGACTAGGCTGGAAATTCACAGACTCATAAGTCCACTTTTGGTTACAGTTTCTCTCTAGGTTTTGGTCCTATCAATTGGTCTAGCAAGAAGCAGAATGTTATTGCTATATCATCCACAGAGGTAGAGTATAGGGGAGTTGTTAATGCAGCTACTGAGGCTATTTGGCTTTAGGGGATTCTTTTTGAGTTTGGTATTCTTATCAGGTATCCCACTATCATTTATTGTGACAACTAGAGTACCATTCAGATTTGTAAGAATCTGATTCAGCACCAGCAGACCAAGCACATAGAGATTCACATGCATTTCATTCAAGAGCTTATTCATAGTTAGGTCATTGACTTGATATTTTGCCAGTCTTTGGAGTAGGATGCAGACATCTTCACCAAACCTTTCAATGAGAGCAAGTTCATTCATCTATGAGCTCTTCTTGGGGTGTGGTCTACATTTACAGTAACATCATCTTCAGGGGGCCTTCTAGCCTCTTCATTTCTTTTATGTCTCTCTTTTGGGAGGGGTGTTTTTTCCTATGGGTTTTCTCCTTTTCTCTATCTTATGGAAGATTGCATTTATACATGGGTACCTCATCAGGCCTAGTTGTCAGGACCCATTTTATATTTCCACACTGCCCACCTAAGCTATGCTTATAGGGGGTATTAGTGTAGGTTTTTATTTTTCCCTATTATTTAATTAGGGAAATTATATATTTGTGCATAAATGGAGTTTTCCTACATTTGTGGGATAGGCTAGCTTATGTGGAGATGTGTGTCATAGATGTATCATAGGTGTCATAAGAATGTCATAAGTAACTCCTTTAACTGGCTATTTTGGGTATGGGATTTACTTCTCTATTCTTAGCACCTTGTCACCACCTTTCATGGAGGATTTACAGTCTATTCTTGGGGTACCTTGACCACTTTTTGTGGAGGAGTTACTTACATTCTCTCCTATATGTATTCTTCACTTTGGCCATCCTATGTTAATCATATATTGGGTTTTCTCCTATTTGTCTTGTGCAATTTATCTTCTTGTATAATTTCAAATTGCTTTAGCATCTATGTGATGTGCACTAGCTTCATCTCATGTGATCACGTCTCCATTGCATTTACATTATCTGGATTCTAGCAAAAAATCTGATCGAAGCACCTTTACCGTTGTCTCTTGAAGGAGTCATAATATTCTTGACTTGTTGATGATCAATTTGAGTCTTAGGTTTGACATTTTCTACATAGGTTTGACTCTCATTGTTTTCCTTTTGATCTTATTTAAACCCAAGACCTATCTTGTCATGTGGAGACCTTTGAATATTCATAATATCATAAATAAATTTATTGATCTTTTCAAATTTATGATGTGTCTTCTTGATTGTTTCCTGATCCAATTTTACCTTCAAGGAATCGACCTCTATTTTAAACTTGATGTATTCTCCCTCCTTGATATTAAAACATGTAGTAATAATAAAAATATAAGTTTGTAAATGTTTTATGATCCCTCCATTATCATTGGTGTTGTTACTTAGTCTTTATTCAAAAATATTGATTTATTTCTCATAACTCTTAAGCAATGATCTTAATTTTTTATTCTTCCTTCTTTGAGACTTTAACTCATCTAGAACACTCGCCAGTTCTACCTCAAGATTAACTCTAGCCTGTTCTTCATCCTTAATAATTTTTAATTTTGAACAACAATCATTTTATTTTATTTTATAGACATGAATAAGGTTTCATTTCTATTATGATCATTTCTTTAATCATCACTATCAAATGTACTTGTCTCATAGACATTGGATACGCTATTTTCCTCTTTGGTATAGAAACTTCTCATGTTCTTGAATGCCCCTCATTTGCCTTCAATCTTCTTGAAACCATTTTTTATATTATCAATATTAGATATCTTCTTCTCAATACCATGATATTTATCATGTTCTCCATAATGCTCTTTCTTATCCTTGTTAGGACATTTAGATGCAAAATGACCAATCTTATCACAGTTGAAGAACTTGAATGGCAACTTGACCTTTTACTTACTTGATCCTTTCCTTAGTTTCCTAAAAAACATGGATTCTATCTTTTCATCATCAATGTTTGTGTCAAAATCATCCTTGAAATTTTTATCTTGTGACTCTTTCTCAAATTTAAATGCATCTTCCTTCTAAGAAGATCTTCCATCACTTATTCTCATTTAATAGGTATTCAAGATGCCATGAAGCTCATCCATCTATACTATGTTAATATCTTTTATCTCCTCCACAACAGACACTTTGAATCAAATGCGGATGTCATGGATCTTAATACCTTTTATACCACTACTGATTCTTCCAAATTCTCTACTAGACCTCTAATGACATTTACCACTTCATCTACTCTTAACATATAAGATGAAATGTTTTCATCCTTCTTCATTCTCAGGCTTTCAAACTGCCCTCAGTGAATCTCCAACTTTACCAACTTAACTTTAGTGTCACATTCATAAATGGAATACAAATTTTCCCAAATCCCTTTGGATGTACCACAATTCATGAACTTACAAAATTATTCTTTTAAAAGACCACACAGGATGGCATCACTACCTTAGAGTTATTCTTAGTTGCCTTCTTGCCTACTTCATTAGTTGGTGGTGTAGAGGGTGGAGTAAATCCAAAAACAACAAATTTACATATATAATAGCCTAAGGAAACTAGGTAGGTCTTCATTATGATGATCCAAGATAAATAATTAGTCCCACCTAATATAGGAGCCTTATTGGTTGAAAACCCTCTTTGTGCTTGATGACTAGACATGTTTGTGCTTCTAGGACCTTCCTTAAGCTATTAGGCCTACTTCAAAGGATCAAGATGTGATACTAATTATTAGATGCATAATCAATTATAGGGGTGAATCAATGTACCACAAAAATTTCTTTCAATTATAACCAATCATTCATTAACTATGAAATTAACATTAAAATCTAGAAATGCATAAAGACCATCCACATGAGCATAACATAAGAAAACACCCATATGAGTGGGAAAACTTCAAGTGGAATAAAACCCACTATGATCCATAAAAATAGACTAATATCCTATAAAACAAATTATCATTTTTTTTTAACACCAACTTAACTTAGAATATCGATACCAATGAGGTCAAGTACCCACTTGACTAGGCTTTAACAAGCACCTACTTACAAGGAAGCACCAACTCAGCCATCTCATGTTTTTTGATCCCCACATATATTCTCTTATCTTATGGTCTCATTTCATGACCTAATTCTACTCTACCAAGTAATGTTTTATTCACTTATATCACATTCTTCAAAATAGGCCTAAACTACCTTCCATATATACAAGTCTCATGGTCACACACCACTTAGTCAGCCACACACCTTTAACCCTTAGGTAAAAAATATAATTGGTACTATAATATATTATGAAAATTATTAAAATTAACTTTGGATCCCTTTTGGTCTTCAACAACTCTATTAGGCCTCAATTGTCTTTTTTAGGCCTCATAGAGACCTAATTGCAATAGGTTTATCTTCTTAGTGTCAAATATTGATTCTATTGGGCCTACATGGCCTTTTATAACAAATAAAAAATATTAAATAAATTATAAAAATACATATATTTACCTCATCCATGATTAATTATAAATATGTCTTTCATTCATACCATAAAAGCTCCTCTCGGACCAACTGCTCTGTTAGGCCCATGTATCTCAAAAGTCTATCTTGCCAAAATGAATCTCAAATACTCTTAGGATATTGATCTCTAAAAAATTAAACATATAAAAAGGTTTTATATGATCTCATTTTCATCACCAAATTTTTTTAACACTTTCTTTTAGGATAAAAGGCTTAGAAACATCTCTGCAACTCACTCACTCAAAATTGCCAAATTACCTCAAAGAACAGTCATGGTGACTTAGAGCTTCAACACCTATGTGGACACTTTTAATGACTATTGATGCATTTATATGGTCATATATATATATATATATATATATATATATATATATATATATATATATATATATATATATATATATATATATTAAAAAATCATATTTTCTAATTCTAAAGATTGGTCTTGCAGACTAATTTCTTTAGCCTATATCACATAGTCTTATCTAAACCAGATAGGACATTTTGTGAACAATTTTTCACCATATTCATAGACTTATAAAAATTATTAAAAGCCTTAAAATTAATTAAAATTCATAAATAAATGATTAATGTACTTTTTTTCATCAATTTGGCATGCTCAAACACTCAAATCTATCTTCTCATCTATGCCTAGCTTGTTCATTGTTCACACCATTAGATATATATGCGACTATATAACTTGGATGACCAAATTAGAACACTTTAAGGCTATTAAATATCCATAAATAATCATGTACATGAAAAATGGTTCTCTATATTCTTCTCCCATTAATTTTATTTTCCTTAAAAACATAAATTTTGAGAGCTACAACTTCTTGATAAATAAGCTTGTATTTGTGCATTTTCTCTCTCATCTAACTGACCACCACCACCTAGAGGTACCTGGGAAGTTTAATATATGATAAAATATTATTTATAGTCATTTTAATTCATTTTTATCTTATTTCAAGAATATCTTTCACATTGGGTCCTTATTAGGGTTTTAGGGAGGTTTAACATAGGTTTTGGTGTTAATGATAGTTCATAAAGGATTTGAAACCAAAACCAATGGCTATAGATATTAGATATGACCATTATCCATATCTCCTTAATATATCAAGTTACCATGAAGAGGTTACACAATCCAATGAATGTCTGAAAGTGTTTTTTGAGTATTTAAACCTCATTCTATGAACACAAGAAGGCCTAAAATAGTGTTTTATGCAAATTCCTTCAAACCACAACCAAAAATTGTTTGAAAATTCCTAAAAAAAACTTATATCACCTTTTTCCATGCTCACATATAAATACCTTCCTTCAAATATTATCTTCATACCTCATTAGGCCAAGCAAGGTCTAAGAGAGATCTAGATATAGACCTAGACTGTAGGTCCTACCCCTTTAGGCTCACCTTGAAAAGCCCATGAATGCTTGAATTAATTTCATAAATGCTTAATAAATGGAATATATCCTTCATATTCTTGTGTTCATACATTTTCATGTACATACCTCTTCATGTCATGACTAGGCTCATGACTAGGATTCCTATGCACTTTGTCATCAATGAATTATAGCTACATGCAAATATAATACATTAGTTTCCTTCAAATTATCTCTTAGTTTCCTTCAAATTCTCTCTTCATCTTTCTAGCATTGCATCATTCTCTCATGACAACACTCTTTTAATGCATTTTATCACATCACATATTGCCAATTGGGCTTAGTCACATTTGGCATCAACCTTCACAAGATACACCTTTGACATCAATGATAATACTCAAGAAGGTCACTTTATATGGGTTTACATTTTGTGCACCCATCCATGAATCTTCCCACAACCACTACACCTGCTAAACCCTCCACTGCTTTGGTTTTCACTCCTTCAATGTCTATCCCATCAACATTAGCTTTGTTCATTCTAGTCATTATATTGTCCATCACTCCAACTATATCTCCTACTACCCAGTTGGGTTCACATTTACATTCCTCAACTCCAACCACCATAAACATAGTGGTAGCCACCAAAAGGGCACCTAAGAAATAGCCATTCTTTGTTGTCCATCAAATTCCATAATATAGAAACATAGACTGGTCAAAAATTATTTGGCCAAAAATGCCCAATCCTTCCACTAAAATTGAGCTTGAGAATGAAGAACATACACAAGGGGAAGCTTAGCCCTCATATCCCTCAAATCTCATTCTTCTATATTGGGCTAAGGAATTAAGGGCCTCAGCCTCTAAGAAGCCCAATCTAAAGATAATTGAACTGCCAACAGTGAGCTCATTATTTGATAACGCTACAACATTAGTACAAAGGGTGAGGAAGAAGAAAATTGAGGATAGCTAAAAAAAAAATTAATCATGGAGGATATGGAAGAATTTTACTCCATTAACAAGAGGTAGAATAAATAAAAGGGTTAATCCTTGTATATTGAGGACCTCAATTCCTACATAGAGACCTATATAGAAGTAAACCTTGCCATACATGAAGGGACCAAAATGGTTAGACAAGATCTCAAAGAGGAATCAGAAACTCTCAAATAGAAACAAAAAGTGATTTAGGTTCCCCAAGGCATTGATCAGGATGTGTACATTTCAACAATTAGGTTGTATGAGATTCTTGATTCTAATCATTCTTTAAGAGTCAATTTTGCTTCTCGTGTCAATAATATAACTAGATTATTAAAAATTCATAAAAAGGATGACAATAAACAAAATTTCAGAGTTTTATATATCCCCAATAAGCAATTTATGCATTTGGTCTTGATGACTCCATTGGAGGCATCAAATGTTTTGAATTTAGAATTAATAAGAACACATGAGACCTAGGATTAGGTGTTTTCCTCTAAGGCTATAATGAATAATTTATTTCAATAAGTGAAATAGATTTAGAAAATTATGATAGAGTTAGAATTGAATACAATTAGAGACAATAGAGGAAATCTAGTGACTTGAGCTTTGCTTGATCAAATAATTAAACAAGCCTCTAACAACTTTCAGTACAATCTGCAAGGTTTGACCTGAGAAGACATTGAGGCCAAATTGAGTGTAGCTAGGAAGAAGGTGATAGAGGTGGAATTATTTTGGGTTGGATCCATATCCAACAAGATATAACATGCTAAATTAATTAATTAGATGATTAGGGTGACTAGGCCGCACCTCTTCGATATGAACATAATCCAAGCACATTATGTTAAGGCATACAAGTAATACTAGGACTTACATGTTAAGAAGAAGGCATCCCAACAAATGCAACCTACTAAGATCTACTACACTGACTTCACCCATAGTGATGACAACTACATTCACGTCAGTGCCACCTCATACTATAGTGCCCATGGTAATAACAACTTAATTAACCACTACATCTCCTAATATTATTCCAATTACATCATCATCAAGCACGAGTACTACCACAATTATAACTATAGTTTTGAAATAAGTTAAGCAAGAGATAATTTAGTATGAAGGATGGTTTTTCACTTTTTTTTTGTAATGGTTATAATCAAATAGTTAAGTCTTAGTTGCATATATATTATAATTAATTAAATATTTTTGGCAACATGCACATGTTGCATGACTAGGATATTTATGAATTATTAACATGTAACCTAGATATATTTTATAGTCTATCAATATGTAAATGAAGTGTTCTATACTTGGAGGATGAGGTGACCCCTTCCCCAAGATCTATATAAATGTAGAACCCTCTTTTAAAATGGACAATGTTTTGGATGAATCTATAGGAATAAATCAATAAATTGATTTTCATACAACTATGTTTATTCTTTATGCTTCCCTTTCTATGTTAATGAATTTGAATTTTATTTCTTTGTATTCATTCAATAATTTTGATGTGTGTCAATGCTATGGATTAATATGATTATTTTTTTTAATAAGTTTAGTCTTATATGTGCAATAACTATTGAAGATTGATAGATTTCATTGATTTAGACAATTGGTCTAAGTTAAATAGATAATCTAAGGTGTGTAGATGTATCTCCTTAGATATAGTATTCTAGGTGTGAGATATAACTACACGGGATAAATTCTTGGTCTAAGCTCTAATTTTTTATGTAAAGGTTTGTAATAATAACCTTAAAATGAGTAAACTTTAGTTGAGACTATTGAGCATCTTATACCTGATTACCCTAGACTTCTAATTGTGTTTGTTCATGAGTTTGCAAAAGATTCAAACAATAAACACTATTTCTTGAGATATTTTTCCACCAAAGAGATAGACTGAGAAACTCCATTTCAAAAACATAGGATATTCTTTCTTTCCTTACCCTTCCTCCTTTTTGAATTTTATTTTAGATATACCCACCATAGATTAGTCTTCTACCCATCCAACTCACCTAGTGATTTACCTTTGTATTAGAATCCATGCATCCATACAAAAAATTGGTTAAACAATCCATAATCACAACCTATTATTCCACCACCTTTTTATTCTAACCATATACCTACAACTTGTGACCTAGAGTGGACCTAGTTCCACATAGATCCTAAAATGTTAAAGGTTACCTCATTTAAACTTCTTTGAGGTGTGTATAAAATCCAAATCAATAGTATATACATAAGGCATCTGTGCATAGCATATAGAATGGCTCATAGCTTATATGTCCATAGCCTACCCAATAACATGTCAAATATGTCTGCACTATGTACTATTAGGAATCTAGTCGCCACATATGCTGGTCCCACCTATATTGAAAGTATAATCTCCCCATTTGAGATTTGAACATAGCCACTAAAACCTCAAATAAATGTGTTATTAGGATAAATTTCCTACTCTAAATAAACCAAATTTCATAAAATTGTGATAGTGCACATGTTAATACTTAACCCATTATCAACCATAACACTCTAAATAGGATTATGATCAATGTAGGCTTGCGTAAATAGTGCATATAAATTTGAATCATCATTAATAATCTCCTACTCTAAGAAACTAATGAGTGATCTAATGGTAATATAGTATGGTACTTTCTAGTGATATTATTTATTTGGTGTACATCCTCTATAGTAGTGTGATATGATTTTAGTGGTGCATGTGCTTAATACGTATAGTGAAGATCCAAAGTCACCCATGTCTCATTAGCTTTATGATTTGGAAATATATTTGAGAATATTATCAATGCCTTATCTTTTATTTGTTTAAATTTGGGTGCCTCTTTGGGTGTGCCCAAATCTATTATATTGGCCTCTATTAAATCTTCTATCTTATGTTTCAAGTTGATGCATCAATTTGTATTGTGACCTGGTACCCTATGATAGTCAACAAATGAATTAGCAGTATTATTATTTGGAAGAGGTCATGTCTCATTAATCTCTTTGAGGGGAGGGATAAATATGACATTTCATTATAGGAGTTATTGTATAACACATGTTATATATTCTGTAAGGCTGGTGAAAACTCTTTGTGGAGTAGCTTATAAAACCAAGCAAAGAGGTGGCTCTACAACTATATCAATTGTGGCTTTTGGATCACCCTTATTTTTAGTATCCCTTCATATGTACGGAAGATTATTATAGAGAGAAGATTGACTTCCCTTTCTTTCACTATGTGGCATAAATTTGTGAATGTTGAAATCTTCATGAACAAGACAACTTCATGTAATGTTGGTAGTAAACTCTATTCAAAAATGTCTTAGACCTCTCTATCTTCCATGGGGATAGTCATCTTTACCAATATAGTTTTATATTACAATACATATTTTATAATAGGCTCATTAAATTTTTGATTTAGTTGTGCCACTTGAACATATGATATCTTATCACTAATTTTAATTGAAAAGTGTGCTAAAATCATATCTACCAATGGATTGAATGCAATTATAGACTAATTTGGAAGATCGTAGAACCAATAAAAAGTAAAATCGCTTAGACTAGGTGGGAACAACTTATTAAATATCTAAACATTGGGCACGCATCCAAAACGTGTTGTGTGGAAATCTTGTAGATGTTGTTCTGTTTCACCCTTACCATCATACAAAGTAAGCTTAGGTTCCATAAATTATGATGGCAAAGTATTTTCCACTATGTGATGTGACAAAGGTGCATGTAAAATGACATGAGAATCCAAGGCATGTGATGTCCTAGTAGCTCATTGCTCAAGATGTAACACCTTAGCCTACATAGAATGAATCTCATACATAAGTAATTATACATATAGAGAGGAGGAATTAGTCATAAGAGGTGTTTTTATTCTTGGTTTCCATGTTAAAATAGGTTGTTATACAATTTGAGTTTCCCCCAAAGTAGTTGTAACAATATTGTTATCTAGGGTTGTATAAGATGAACAATTATTTGATTTATTCTTTATTTCAATTATGGATTCAAAATATTTGCATGATCATGGGGTTGTTCCAGAAGTCTATCTTTAAAACTCTCTAAAATATCATCCTTATTGACTATAATATTTTCACTATTAATTAGGGGGAGAGTGTTTCTATTCCTATCTTGTGTATCATCTTGATCTTGGATTACCATTGAAGTCTAAATAATTAGGGTGTGAATGATCAATTATGGGGGTTTTAATTGGTCCTTTCTCCATGGTATGAGCTAAAATAGAAGGAATCTGGGTATGCTCAATATTACTGTCACTAAGCCTAACACTTCCTCTTAAGGGAAGAGAGAATTTTTTTAGATAGAATATACTAAATAAATTGAAAGAGGATTGCAAACATAGAATGCAAGAAATCTAAAAAGCTTAATACAACTAATGAAAATATGCAAAAGTAGGATACAAACCCTAGTAGCATTTAGGGTTAAGATTTGATTAGTACTCAAAGTAAGTTAGTTTCACCAAATGATTTAACATTTTTAGGGTTATAGAGTGTAAGTGCTAGGTTGTTAAAAGGTCTGAGTATAGTAAATTAGGGTAGAAATATGTAATAAATATGGACATTGATTTATAATATAATTGACTTAGTTTGACCATTCTAAAGATAACAATAAATAATGTAAATGAGTACTTAGCTAGAAATTGACTAAGAAGAAAGATCAGGAGGTTTCAAATTGCGACATTAGTTGATCCGAGTGGAAAAAACATGATTAAGGTGTCAGAAGCCTTTGTGGATAGTAGTGCCTTAATTGGATAGTAACACCAATGGTGTTAGTGTCCTTATTTTGGTGATAGTGTCCTTTATGCATAACTATTCTAAGATTCTAGTGCACTTGTGTCTAAGTATACCAAGCCTGTTCCTTTGTGCACAAGTTCTATTTACCTATAGGTGACCTATTTTGAATTATTTTGTATGTAAACCATAAACCTCCATGTTTCTAGGACATTTGGTTGTCACAAGTAGTAAAGTGTGTTGTTAGTGTGTTAGGCTAGATATCCTTAACACCCCATTATGAAGATAGTTTCCTACATACCAATACTCCAAGGAGGGATCAAGCTCAATGTAGTTCTCCCCACCCAAGTGTTGATGCAAGTGCAAGTGAAGCTAGTATAGATACTATTTTGAGTAATTTTGAGTGAATCTTGAGATTGTAAATATAAGTATTTTGAGCATGGTATGGTTGAAGATGATTGTATGTAGATGTAGGGTATAATAGGGATTGATAACCGTGATTGTGTAAAACTTGTTTTAAATTTGTTTATGTAATTTGTATTTTATTTCCATCTAGTGGATAAAAGGATAAATGTCATGTATATATATTGTTCTAATGCTTGTGCATGTCTTAAAATAGGCCTAGGGTGACCCTATTTTGTTTTTTATTTCAAAATATTTTTAATTGTAACAAAACGCAAGAAAAGTACAATAACACCTAGATTAGGACAATAACACCATTGGTACTACTATCCAAATTATGGTGTAAGTGTCTAACTAGTATAACCTAAGGCACTAGGGGATAAGATGTTGAAGTAAAGGTTTGGGACTATTTGAGGGATGTTTAATGATGTGTGTATCCCTTATAAAGGCTAGATAGGTGTCTAAATAGGCCCTAAGATAGGTCTACAGATAAGTGAGGGATGGGTGGTCTCAAGTAACACTCTTAGCACTCAAGTGTTATTTCTAGATGATTAAATTTATGTTACCCTTTATTTTATGAATGAACCAAAGCGAAATGACTAGGATAAAATAAAAATAAGTGTACCTATACTTACCTAATAAGCAAAACTCATGAATCTAGATCTGAGTATGTGAAACATGCTCCATTGCATGTCCTAAAAATGAAACATGCATAGTTCAAACCTTAAGATATACAAAAATAAAAAGACAAAATAATTAAATAAATGAGAGAGGAAAAGAATGAATACAACTCATTGGGTATGCGACCCAATGCATAAACCTGGTGAAACCCTATGTGTGTTCCTATAGATAATGATCAATTAGTGAATAACTTGCACAAGGATGATGTCTTTCTCAATCCCCATGTGTGGGTGGCTCAAGAACTCAATCCAGTTTTAAATCTATTAGTTTCCAATTTAAATAATTTTTTTAGTTGTTTATTTTCAAAAATATTTGTGTTATTTTATTTTCAAGATAGTTCATAAGGTGGCTAACACATTTTAATTGAAAATTTTCAATAGCTGGGGATAAAAATAAATAATGTTATGAATAAGGCCAAATTGGTGTCCTTAAGAGGACTCTTTTACATTAAACTACTCTCAATCAAAATTTAATGATGTGATTTTAATTGGATGTTTTACTATGTTCTAAAGGTGCTATAATAAATATCATACATGTTGTAAATTTTTATTGACCATGGATAATAGGAAAAAGATCAAATTAATTGTTAGAAGAGGATGATGATTTAGACACTAACACACAAATAGAATGAATGATGATGATTCTAAAAATAATAATAATAAATGGAATCCATGGTGGTAGTATGAGAAACTATATTTAAAAAACTATTATCAATTTTACTATTGGGAAACAAGTCCTATACCATCCATTCCACTATAACTTCAAAAACAATTCTTCTTATTCAAAATTTTCATTACATTTTGTTACAAGTATGAAAACTAATAAACTGAGCACAACTTGAAAATTAAAAACAAATTTTGGTAGATCCATTACATGTATCAGAATGAGAAACATGATGACATAGATATTTAGGGACAAGGTTGTCACTTTCTTTAAATAATAGGCATGTTTTAAAAACTAATGGAAGAGTACATGGAGGTCAGAAATATCAAAAGGGTCAACATTTATTTTTTTAGTCAATGGATTTTGAAGGTTAGACCCTATTTACTTTAGTTTAATTACATTACTAAAATCACCTAGTATAAAATTATGTTGTTGACATTAAATACTCAGTTGTGATTATTCAAATACATGTTAGAGAACCTCAATAATATTTTTTTGTTTTGAAGATGAGAAAATGGTTTACAGTTATTAAATTGTATAGTTGGATCTAAGGTTAGCAAATTATAAATAATACCTTGGTTATTGGGAAAAATTGCACACCATTCTAAAATTATTGAAACAAGAAGATAAAAAGTCTAGTAATGTTTCTAACATGGGGAAAGTGATAATGTATATTTTGAATAGCCATGATTATAAGTATGTTTAGTGTTAAAAAAATTACTCTTCAGTGATTCAATTTCATTTTGTAAAAGTTTGTGAAAGGTAAATAAACATGGAAGGAAAATTTGTTAGAGGTTTGTAAAATTGAAGATGTATCTTTGATGTTTATATGTTGTATACTAGTTAGAAATTAAGTTGGTGAATTATGGAAGAGGTCGAGGATGCTTAGACAAATAAGTTAGGATTTAATGGATATGGGATAAAGGTAAAATAGATTAGGGATTAGAATAGAGGTCAGAGACTGGAAGTAAACATTTGTGAATGGGATGATGGAATATAGTTCATAATATTACTTAGAGACAAACATAATTTTTGTATATGGTGCCTTCACCTACATATGGTAATTTTTTACAATACTTCAAGTGTCATCAATTTGGTTAAGAATCTAGTCCATCAAAATATGTCAAATAATTTTTATTTGAAGTATAAATTTATTCAATATTTGGTTCAAAATTAAAATGTAGAGTTGAATTATATAAACACCCAAGCATAAATTACAAATGTCTTCACTAAACCTATTACAAAAGTTTAATGTTTGAAAATTGAGATCAAGTTGTTAGTATACTTAGCATCATGGGGGAGAATGTTAGATAAGTGTTATTAAGTGACAATTTTAGACAAGAATAAATCCATGCAATGACTCAATATTAGATTAGTGTGTGATTTAACTATTTTGGTAATTAATGTAAAACCCTAAGTAGATAAATAGATAAGTATGTAAATCAAGGTATAAAATAATATATTGTCAACAACCACTAATTTTTAAAATAATTAATTGGTTTGATTAGCCTATAACTAACAATGAATTACAAAAGAGGTGCTTAGTTATAGAAAATGATGAAAACAAATAAGTGGTAGGCTAGAAAGTGATGTAGGAAAAAGGTAGAGTGTTAATAGTAGGAAATAGTGTCAGAACCCTCTTTTGATAGTAGTGCAGCCATATTTTCTAGTAGTGCACTACGATAATGACCTTATGTATTTTTTTATTTTCCCTATGCAAATAAAATTGTGAAATTTTGGATAGACCTTCACTCTGATCTGGGAAGCCTATGCCTACATGACCAAGACTTGAATCATTATTTGTGCTTCATTTTGACTAATTTCACTATGAAACCCTAATCCTCCATTCTTGATATGGTTTAATGAACATAATTATAAGAATACTGGTGTTATTAGGGTAGGTTGGATGTGACCTCAACACCTTATGTATTGAGTGTTGCCTACATACCAATAATTCAAAAGGGTATCAAGCTTGATGTAGTTCTCTCAATATAAGTTATCTTATAAGTGAGAGTGATGTTATTATGCTTGAATATGAATACCAATTTAAATGCTTTGAGTATGAATTGATATTAGGAATCTAAGTAAAATTGAGATATGGGTTGTCATAGATGAATGTATGAATAAATAGGGGTAAATAAGGTTCAATGACCTTAATTTGCATAATTGTTTCTGAGTTTATTTGTGATAATTTTTATCTAAGAGATGAATGAATGAGATCAATATTTATATAGTGTTCTAATGTTATTCAATAAATTAAATGAGCGTAGATCAACCCAATAATGCTTTGGGAAATGGAAAAATATTTATTGGGGGTAGAAGAATCTTAGGGTTAATAACATTACCCCCTTTGCCAATAACACACTATGCTATAGACCAAAGGGGACATGCTATTGTCTAAGTCTCTAACACATTCATGAAAATATCTAGGATGGTTAGGTGATGGATTAATGTGGCTTTTGTTATATATTTACATGGTCTAACAATGCATATAAGATATAAAAGGATCAAAAGAAGACCTAAGATAGGTCTAAAGATAAACTAATGATAGAGTGGTCTCAAGTGACACTCATTACATAAAATGGCATTTTAGATTACTACATTTACCCCCATTTATTATAGAAAAGTAGAAAGGTGAAATGACAAGAATAAAGGAAAGAGAGACATACTTGGACTTACCTAAGAAGTGAAGACTATGAATGCAGATCTGAGTCTGAGAACTATGCTCCATAATGTGTCTTGTAAATCAACATGTAGGAATCAGTCCTTAAGAAACATCAAAATCAAACACAAAATTGAGTAAAAATATAAGAGATAAAGAGAAAATGAATGAAAACACCTCACTAGGTATGTGAACCAATGCAAAAACATGGTGACATCCTCTCTGTGTGTGTAGATGGTGATCAAGTAGTGAATAACTTGGACTGGGACAATGGCTTACCCAATCTCCATGTGTGGGTGGCTTAATAACATAATCTAGCCTTGACTCCATCATTGCCCACCCCTATTCAGCAGATCATAATTTGTGAATAAATTAGATTGGAATGTTGAGTTTTCTGACCCTCTCATGTAGGTGGATCTAGACATCAATTAGGATATGGAGCCATCATTGCCTACCCATGTGTAGTAGATGCATATGAAGCTAAAACTCTTTGATGTAACTAAAACTATTTAAGATGGATCTAGGCCATATGAAAAATATGAAATGTAAAAATAATTCTAGGCCACTGTATAATGTCAACCACTACAAATAGAATGAGGCATCAATCTAGTGTGATCCTGATACAAAAATTCATACAAAATTAGTGCATAAGGTGTCTGGAGTATATAACATGGAAAATGACATGGAGTTGTAATTCCATCTGATAAAACTAATGCCAAATTGAACATATGGGAACAATCTTCCATGCATATGCCACCCATTCGGATATCTATTCATATGGATTTTGGATTGAGTCATAGTAATCTATGTATGTGCATATCTAAAATTAAAAAGGGAGTGATCATGGCATGCATGATAACCCCCAATCTGAGCAAAATTATGTGATTTTGTGTAAAATATAAGTATATACTAATCATATATGATAATTTATGACTGAAATTATCAAATCTGAGTCGTAACTATTGTACCTTTTTGACAATTCTAGAATCTTCTATGTTTGAGGCTACTAGACAATAATGAGATGGGTGGACTATAGTACACTTTAATTCTTGCATTTTACTGTACTATTATCAAAAAATGTTATTCTAAGAAAAACTAAGACTAATCTATGTGTGACTATATTTTACTACATTTTCTTGAGTCTCAGCTCTACAATATGTGTTTACATGTTGAAATTTGTGTTCTAAGTGTACTAAAATGGCCTAATCTCTATGAAAACCCCATGTGCATGCCTCTTCTTTTGAATGGAGTTGTTTAACCTATACAATAATTATCTTGAGAAACAAATATGTGCATCATATATGATTTATGTGTGATAAACTAATATAATGTGTATACATGACATCAAAATGTAAAATACTCTAATCATAAATTGGAAACATATGATGTATGTTATATCTAACATTCACAAGGTTGTCAACATAGATATAACAATGTAATCATTTATATTAAAATATAAATATAAATATAATCTAAGTAAACTACTAACGGGGATAGGGCATAATTTTCATCAAGACACCCAAGGAGAAAGGTGAGATGTATGAGGTCCCTCATGACATCGCAACTAGATGTGAATGTTACAAGCAAGAGATAAGTGTCATGGACATGATGGATACATCAAAGCATAAATCCAAACACATGAGGTACACAAAGTAAGCCAAGGGGCCACAATACAAAGGGCATGGAAACATGCCACTAAGTCTAAGAAAGATCACACATACAAGGGCATGTTCAATTGTTCACATACACAAAGAACAAGCAAGGTTAGATTATATTCAAATGGAAGGACATGTTCAAGTCTTTTCATACATAATCAAGAATCACACACAAGGACATGGGCACATGTCCAAAGTATACACATAATGGAAGGAATTGGCCTAGAGCCATAGAATAATGGCATATTCAAATACCCTTAATTAGATGTTGAAGCAAAGAAACAAAATCAAAACTAAAATATTAAAATAAGAAATGAAAATGTGCATAATAATGTGGTATAAATCTGTACAAGATCAAATATGTATATAAGTTGAGTCTATAGTAGTAGTTGTTGGAAAAAAACTAGTATAGTATAGGATGATTAATATCAAGATATAATCAATGTAAATTTGTGATGTTGAGTATAGAAAGATATAACCTGACAAACCAAAAGCTATGTATGATGCACTCAATGGCATAATATAGTAATGTTGCATTGGTGTATATGTGTATGTTCCTCCAATGGGTAAATAGTAGTAAATATGCATCTGTGTAGAGGACATGAGTCTTATAATCATCTATGAACACTCAAAGGGAAAAATTGAAGCATGTACATGTATGATAAAACTAATTTTAATATCATAGATAACATATGTAGTATCTATAAAATATAAGGAATGTAAACATGGAAACAAATACAATCTAAAATATATATTTTATAAGCAAATATTTGATTTTTTTTATATTTTTGAACATATTATAATGTTTTTGTGTTTTCTGAGTATAATCTATGTACTAGAAACATGAAAATGAAACTATGTGCAAGGAGCAAGATAAAGGAAACTATGTACAATTAAACTATGAGAACATACTAACCAATGAGTCTTGCAAGAGACTCACTATCAAAGTGACCTATATCAAGTAAAAGAAGAGTGATCACACATGATGTGTGAGGACATATCTGATATATGGGAACCAAATGTACTAAATAATATGTAATTGAAGCTAAGTGTGAAGTGTGGATATGAATACGTGGAGATGATTTAATTACCCTGCGAACTGTGTGGCTCTAAGGGACCCATCTAGTGGAAGAAGTTATAACTAACATAGATGATCTATATGGGGTGTTTTGGGGACTCAATAACACCAATCTAGGTGTGAATGTGGTGCATAAAGGATCTCTAGAATCCATAGCATGTCTCTGATGTAAGGATATCTCTAATAAAGGTCTCCATGGGAGATTGTGTATACATAGTAATGTTGTAGAAGGAGACCTCACCTGCACTCATTGTTCAACTGATATCGTAGGTGTGGTAATGGATGGAACTATTATTATTGATTGTTGTGTAGCTGGCTATGGAGTGGGTAAAATATACTCATATGGATGGCACCCAATTGTAACAATCTAATTAGCATGTATATACTTAAGACATTTGTGTACAGTGGATGGGATGACTCAAATTTGTTGTATCCAATTCCTACCCAATAGTATGTCAAATGTGTTGGCACTAGGTACCACTATGAATTTGGTGGCCACATGTGTAGGACCAACCTATAATGGATGTACAATCTTCCTAATGAAGTTCTAGACATAGTCAATAAATCCATGAATAAATATATCTATCAGTAAAATATCTTAATTTGAATTGCCCAAGTGATGTAAAAGTGTAATAATACACATATTAGGGCTTGACCCACTATCAACCATGACACCCTAAATAGGATAATGATTAAAGGAATCTCACACAAGGAATGCATATAAATCTAAGTCATCATCAACAATCTCCTATTCTACGAAAGTGATAAAAGGCTTAGTTGGCACTAAGTATGATACACACCAATGATATTATGTAGAGGGTGTGTGTCCATTGTATGAGTATGATAAGATGATAGTGGTAGATGTGCTTGATAAGTATAATGAATACCTAAATTATTTTTTGTCTCATTAATCATATGCTTTGGAAATGGATCATAAAATATATTAAATTTTTTTCTTTAGTTGGCTATTATTTGGGTGTTTTTTGTAGGAGTGTTCACATTGATGATATTAACCTCTATCAAATCTTGGATCTTATGTCATAAGTTGGTGGATTTATTTGTAGTATGGCTAAGGGCCTTGTGATAATCATAAAATGCATTGGAATCATAATTATTTAGAAGAGGCCTAGTCATATCAACTTCTTTGATGGGAGGGAGAGATATGACATTGCATTCAAAAACTTATTAGAGTATGTAACCTAGCAGTTTAAGAAGATTTGAAAAAGGTATCCTTGAGGGAGCTAATAAAAGCAGATAAGGAGATGCCTCTGATGTTGCATTAACTATTGTCTTTTGCTCATTCTTATGTCATTGGAACTCACCTTATATGGGGAATTATTTGAACTCTTATTAATGTAATCTAATCATGTTGTATACATTAACTTTCCAAGGGAAAGAAGTTTGACTTCCCATTCTTTCATTGTATTGCATAAATCTATAAATGATTGAAAGCTTTTGAATAATAGAGATTCATGTAATGCTAGTAATAATATTTGCTTGAATATGTCATAGAACTCTCTATCTACCATGGCACTAGTCATCTTTACTAGTATGGATTTATATTGCAAGACATATTCATTAATTATCTCATTAGATTTTTGCCTTATTTGAGAAACTTGAGCATATGAGAATTTGTCACTGATTTTGATCTAATAGTGTACAAAAAACATATATGTGAGTGGATTAAATGTTATAATGGAATAAATAGGGAGATCATAGAACCATTGTAATTCATAGTCCTTTAATATATGAGGGAACAACTTAGTTAGGAGGCAATCATTAGACATGTAGTCCAAACATGTTATGTGAAAAGTGCATAAATTATCTTCTATGTCACCCTTATGATCATATAGATTAAGTTTGGGCACCACAAATCTAGATGACAAAGGAGTTTCCACTATATGATGTGCCAATGGCATATGTAAGAGAATATGAGAGTCTAAGGCATGAGATGGTCTAATAACACCCTTTTGAAGATGTAACACCTTGGCCTATAGAGAATGGATCTCTTGTTTAATGGATTGTACATTTGGGGAAGAGGAATATGTACTAGCCATAGGAGGTGTTACCACTAGTTAGAGTTGGCTAGTTGTAGCAAGTTGTTGTAGATTATAAGTCTCCCCCATAGTAACAATATTAGCATTTGTGGGGTTAGAGGATTGAACAAGTGATGTGTTCTTTATTTTTAATATAACTTTCAAAATTAATGCACGATCATGGGGTTGTTACCGAAGTCTATAAACTTTGTAAGATCTCATCCTTATTGATTATAAGATTGTCATCATGGAGGTGAGTGGGACTGTGTCCTGAGTCCCCTCTTGTGTATCATTAAGATCTTGATTCTATTGCTCATGCTATGATGTATTATCATTAAAGCCCACATAATCATGATATGAAGGATCAATTAGGGGGATTGTAATGGGGCCTTTATCCATGGTATAATCTCGAATGAAAGGAATCTAGGTATGCTAAATAGGATTACCACTAAGCCTAGCACTTCTTCTTAAAAGAAGAGATATAAATTTTTTAGATGGCATAAACTAAACAAAATGAAATAGTGATGCTAAAATAGAATAAATAAAATATGAAAATCCTAACACAATAAATAGAATTAGGAAAAAGTAGGATACAAACCCTAGGAACATTTAGGGCTAACGTTTGGATGTTATTCTAAGTAATTCAGGCTCCCCAAATGATTCAACTATTTTTGGAATTAATGTAAAACCCTCGTAGATAAAGAGCTAAGTATGTAAATCAAAAAATAAAATACTATAGTATAAACAACCATTGATTTGTACAATAATTGATTTGTTTGCTTAGCCTATAAATAGTAATGAATTAAAAATGAGGTACTTAACTGGAAAATATGACTGAAACAAACAAGTGGTAAGCTAAAAAGTGAGGCAAGGATGGGGCAGACTATCATCAGGTGAAAATAGGGGTCAAAACCCTCCTTGGACAGTAGCATGGCCCTCTTTGTCAATAGTGCAATATGTTAATGACCTTCGGTGTTGCGTTATTGATCATGTGCAAATAAAATAGTGAAACTTGGAGTAAACCTTCGCTCTATTCTGGGAAGCCTATGCCTACGTGACTGAGACCTAGGTCATTATCTATGCTTTGTTTTGACTGATTTCACTATGGAACCAAGCCTCCATGCTTGTTAGATTTTTGATGAACATAAGTATAAGAAAAGTGGCATTAGTGCAGTACGTTGGACATGATCTCAACACCCCATGTATTGAGTGTTGCCTACATACCAATACCTTGAAAGGGGATCAAGCCCAATATAGTTCTCTTAATTTAAGTGCCAGTGCTAGTGCTAGTGCAAGTGAAAATGATTTTAGTATGCCTGAGTATGAATGCCAATTTGAATCCTTTGAGTGTGACTTGAGACTGGGAATTTGAGCAAAACTGAGCTATGAGCTACTGTAGATAGATATATGCAGAAATGGGGGTAAATAGGGATCAATGACCTTAATTTGCATAATTATTTCTAAGTTTATTCATGAGAATTGCCATCTAAGGGATGAATGAATGAGAGTGGTCTTTATATGGTGTTATGACCTTATTCGAGATATGAAATGAGTCTTGGATGACCCTAAGACGCTTTTGGGAATGAAAAAATATTTGTTGGCGACAAAAGATGTTGAGAGTCAATAGCATTGCCCCTTTACCAATAATGCACTACGATATAGACTAAAGGGGGCACGCTATTGTCCGGCTGGCGTGTGCATGAAAAGATCTAGGATGCCTAAGTGATGACTTAATGCAGTTTTTAGTATATTTGTGCATGAGCTAGAAGTGCAAATAAGCTGGGAAATGATCAAAAGAGGCTTTAAAATAAGCCTAAGACTAAACTATGAATAAGGTGGTCTTAAATGACACTAATTGCATAAAATAACATTTTAGATGATTATAATACATCTTTAAATTAGTTTTAAAAAAATAAAATCATACAATAATTATAATACAAGTAATTTTTATTTTTATTATATATATATATATATATATATATATATATATAAACATGTTTACAGTCAATTTTACAAATACATTATATTAGATCGTTCTTTATTAAAGAGAAAAAGATGTTGAAGAAACAAAAAAATAAAACGAAAGTGTACTGGTCTGAATTTTCTACGCTATGTATAGCGTACTTATTTTGAGTTAGTTGATATTTAAACTGTCTTTACTGAACAGTGAAATATTTAATTTATTAAAAAACTTTTGCACCTGACCTGAAGAGTAAATAAATATTAAAAAAGCTTCCCACCTGACCTGAAGAGTAATTAAATAAATGGACAAATGGCTAGCAATCAGTGCATTGTTCCATCGGATAAATTTTACTGCTTTTTATTTTTTCAAAATTTTAAATGCCTGTGCCTGTGCTGTTTTGGGTAAGTACTGTTGAATTTTATTTATTTTTTTAATATATATAATGAGGTTTGAATTTCACTGGCTGTACAGGGTGCCCTGGAGACCACCTTACAATTATTTTCCTCCCAAATAATGAAAAAACTCTCCAAACCTCATTGTTAAGAACCTTCATAAAAACCTCGGCAGGGCAACCGTGGCTACACACCCTATATCTGAAACTTTAACGCCCTTCATGTATATGTAATATAGGATTAATTTGGTTCTTTATGCATGGCTATTTGTTAGTTGAGGTGAGGTGGTTGGGTTTTGCATGTACAATTTTTGGTGTCGGTATTTCGACAATGGCAATTGTCATTAGATTATGGGTCGTAGTTATTGGAGTTGGTTTTGTTGTTTCATGTGTGCTCTATTGTCGTTTGCAGGGTTTTATGGTGTTGGATGATGGGGGAAGTTTTTCTTCTGCAGCTCTCCTTAATTTGATGGCTTCCAGTGGTACACCTGTTCTGTGCTTCTCCCTCTTCATCTCTGATTTAGGGTTTGGTTAGGTTTTGTTTCAAGATTTAGTTTTCTTTCCAATTTTCCCTAGTCGATAAAGGCACTGTGATATGTTGGTTGTTCACTTGTTTGACTCTACCCAACCAATAAAAATGTTGTGAGACTTTGATATCTATTTTCACTTGCTCAATTTTAATTAAAAAATTCTAAACGCTAATAGACCACTTTACCATATACCTTTATGTTTATTATTTTTTAATAACATAAACATCCTAACACGTTTTAATAATAATATTTTAAACTGAAGAATACATGGGTTGGAAAGTCATGCATCAAATGTGCATAGCCATAAGTTTTTTAAAAAAACATAAAAAATACAAACTCTTCGGTTACAAAATCATTGTAAAAGCATGAAACATATTTTCCTTCCTTTCTCTCTCTCCATCTGAACCATTTTTTAATAGTGACAGATAATCGACCGTGACGAGTTTTTTCTTCATACAATATTTGATTGATTATAATGATTGTATTGAAACAAAAACATGTCGACAAATACTATTTCATTAAGTTAATAAAACAATTCTCAAATTTACTCAAATTTTAACGTGTAATTGGGACGGCCAATGTACTAATTATTCAGTCGGCAGGATTCGCAACATTATATGATTTTTCGGCCGCCTCCCAGAATTATAAAAACACATAATTTTGAAAAAAAACAAAACATTATATAATTTAAAACACTGTTTAACATCATCTGTCAATCACCACTTGCAATTAATATTCGTTGGTTTCAGTGTGGGACGTTATTTATTTACAGTGAAGACTCCGCAACTCTCTATTATGTAATTGTCTATTTCTTTTGAAGAAATCTGAATATTATTTCGTTAGAGTGGTACCCATGACGTGCAAGTCTTGTTGTGAAGATGATAAGAAGAAGAAGAAATTTAAGAGGGGGCTTTGGTCTCCTGATGAAGACCGTATATTAGGAAGCTACGTTCGCAGATACGACCATGGATATTGGAGTCAAGTTCCTAAACTAGCTGGTTAGTTTAAGCTCGGAATCCTTTTTATTTTTTTGCTCTCTCACCCTTTTTTATTCAAAAAAACTTAGCGTTATATTTTGACGTGGTCTTTATATTCTTCAGGTCTAGAAAGGTGTGGAAAAAGTTGCAGGATTCGATGGATAAATTACCTGCGGCCTGGCCTTAAACGATGGACCTTCTCTCAACAGGAACAAATGACTATCATCAATGCACATGCAATTTTGGGGAACAGGTAAATTCATCCGCCTGGTCTTTATTTCGCTGTTCCTGCTATCTTACTCTTCTGTAAAATAATGGTTATAATATTACAGCTGGTCTCAGATCGCTTCAATGCTTCCTGGGCGTACTGATAACGAGATCAAGAATTTATGGCATTCCCATTTGAAGAAGAATCTCAACATTTTGGGAACAGACTCTGATGCCAACAAACCTCTTTGCGACTTCATCAGAACAGTGGAAACATTTGAGTGTAGTAGCACAAAGTGCACAATGCTACCAGATGACCTGCAAATCGATTCCATTTTACCAAGCTCAACGTCTGGAATCGCTATGGAACATACAAGATCATTCTCTACTGAAGGTTCAACCATGCAACCAGAAGTTGGATTTGCAGATTTTAAACATAGTTATGGATTTGAGGTTGTGCCAGACGACAGTTCTTTTCTGAGTAATATGTTTTCTAACTGGTTTACTTCATAGCAGAATGAAAAACCCAACAATGACACGGTTTCCAATAATTTAGAGATGTGGCCACAATGCATAGTCGACTCAGAAAATTACAGCTGCAAAAGTTATCAGTCAAGTTTGCTCGCAATATCAGAAGAGTATCAGTACGTAGTTCCCAATGGAATGGACCACATTACTAGTTCAGAATCCAGCCCAGGAGTACACATGCCAACCTTGTCTACAAGTGAATCAAAATTTCTCTGCAACGACTTCTCGACAACCTCGGAAAATACAACTGGCACGAATTTTTCCGAATATTTGGATAGCATGGGCTACCATTAGATCGATTTGGCGATGCATGGAGAATATACTTAGATTGAAAACTGCTGTTTACTGAATTAGGATTTCAGTGAAATGCATCTCGGCAAATCTGTTACAGAGTAGAGAAAACTCTGAGCTCCAATGGCCGCCTTCTGTACGGCATAATGATCTCGGCTTGCTTATGACGTTTTAGATATGGTTTTTAACATTGATTTTAAAACTGACATGGGACCAGGGCAGTGCTATGATATAGCTAAAGAAAGAGGTGGGTGGAAGGGGATGCATTATTGAATAGGTCTAATAGTTGTCATAATTATTTAATTGTGTATAAGTGTGTATATGTTTTTAATTGAATAAATAATATAAAAAATATAGATTGTTATTTAAAATATTATTTATATTAAAATTAAATAATCATTTTAATTAAAAGAAATGTATATCATATTTAAAAATATGAATATTATATTTAAAATTGAATATGTTTTTGAAAATATTATTTTTTAAATATTTTTAACCATAAATAATTTTAAAATATCAATTTAATTAATAATATAATTGTCAAAAAGTCAATTTATATAAGACAATTTCAAATATTTGAAATTATATAATAATATTTTAGTTGCACTTATATTTTATTATATTCCAATTTTAAATGTTTAGTTTTAACATTTGGCTCTACAATGTGTAATATTAAAAGTTAACCTCTTGCATTAATTATGCGCATTTGAGAAATTGTAATTTCATATATTTTGTAAGTCTTACCATTCCCACAAAATTCAAATTTCAAGATTCAAAATTTAAATTGTTCTATTGGGATACAATTTGTCTATAAATGAAAATTTATAAAGCAACAAATATTTGAATTACAAAGTGTTTGATTTACATTTTGTTAAATTAGAAGCAAACTTAAATATTTAAGCATATTTAAGTTTTTCAATGATCATGTTCTAGGTAAGAGGACTTAAATTCCCAGGAACATACTAACAAATGTTAATTTTTTTAAATATCAAACCCAAAAAAAAATTAATTCATGTTGTTGTGTTATTCATTCACATTTTATAACATTGTAAATATTCTTTGCATAACTACTTGTGTTATGTTTTACATTCACATTGTTGTATTATTTCTATCTGCAATGCATTTTCATTTGTTTAATCCTAAAATCCAAATTGAGGAATCTATGATTAAAAGGGTAGAGATAGCCTGGAGCACAAGGATGGTAGGTTGTCTCTAAAAGAAATCAATTAATTTCAAGACTCAAACAAACATATACTAAATTTATTATATCGAGATATGCTAAACATAGAAAGTACATGTATGCTAGATATTTCAATGATTTAATAAAAATGAATACTTAGATGGGTTTTATGCTAATGCAGATCTAGATCAAGAACAAAAAAAAGTAGATTGGATTTGGATTTTGGATCAGTTGCCTAATTCTATAAATTGTACCTCTGGAGTCACATACACTTATGTCAACCTGAGATAGTTTAATTGATGTTTTTATTTGACTTGGATGCAAGTGTCAAGTATGGAATACTTGTTAAAATTGGATTCAACCACCTGGATGCTTTTGGATTTTTTGTTACATTCACTCTGGTGCACTCATATCTAAGTCATATAATGTCACTCATTGTCAAATGAGAAAACCCTAGATCTTCATCTTCATAATGTCTAAGGTAAAAATGAGTTAATAGGCACATGATATATACACACAATATTTTAAACTTTATCATTTACTAACACTTTTTCTCTTGCAAAAACTTATCAACTCTTAATCTCTTTGAGTGCACGCCTTAAAAGGTGCATCAAAAAAGGGGTTGGCAAACCTTGGTGTTTTTTAATATTATTGGCCCCTATACTACAACCTAAAACTAATACAAACTACCTTTATCCAATTTCCTAAGCAATAAAAATCCACGTATACACTCCCCAAAGTAATTCATCATCCAAAGTAGCCACTACCTAAGTAACACCCCTTTTTATTAATTTTCCTACTACGTTAGCTCGATCAACCTTATTGCGATTTAGTGAACAATATGGAACTCTGTCAGTTTAGCCAACCTAGTTTGAGGCCTAATAGATCTATTTCTTGTCAAAGAAGGTCGACCCAATCAACATTGTCAAATAAATTCTTGGGAGGGTTTAAGGTCAATATTTAGCTATAATATCACCTTCATTTCATTTATAAATAGAGAATCATTAAATTTCACATCATTATCTCTCATAAATCTACCCTTGAAGCTTTACCTAACATCCCATTTCATAAATCAAAACATTTTAATTATCTTATAATTTCTACTAGAGGTTACAATGGTCATCTTGAATTCATAGGAAACATACCACCCGATCTTCTAGATTTAGATGGTGATGAACTAGATGAAATCAATTTAAAAATCATTTTTTAAATTTCTCTCTTAACATAATCGCTCAATTACCTCCTTCTATAAGACCTTGATCTCATAAAAAACTAATAGATGAAATTTTAATCACTCTAATAAAAACTAAACACTCCATTCATCATGCATTTTTTACTGATAAAATCATCAATGCATGTACTATTGACCTTCACCCTTATGATTATGATGTGGATATTCCTTTGATGATCCTTTTTTAGCTGGCTTTTCTCAAACTAAAAATGCAGAGATACTTAGATATCATTCTAATTTAAAACATTCTCTCAATTTTACTCATGTATTTCCTTCTCCTTCAATAGTTCTTGATATTAGTTCTTCTTCTAATGTACACATGTCTAAGATGGAACACACACACACACACAACTCCTCTAGTTACTAACTATCTTTTTTAGAGTAAGCTTTTGATCATGCTATGACAGGACTTTACAAATTTGATAGATATCATGACCCTTCTAGCTTACTTCCTCTAGAGATGTTAGCTACACTCTATCAACCCACTACAAACTCATTTTATGATGCAACCCAAGCTAGATATGATCCTATTATGATTTCTCCTCCTACTAATGATGGAATAAAACCTTCGCCTAAACTTGATCCTCTACTATCATGTTGGGAAGATGAGTCTTATTGTGAGATCTATAAATCTTTTTATCATTTGGTTGAGGATTGTCACGCACATCAACAACAACAAACCTCAATTTCTACTTCTACTACAAATAGATGATGTTTTCCATCTGATACTAAACAAACTTATTGCTTTCATGGTACACATAATCATTCCCCTACTCATTAAAAAAAATTGGAAGCACATTGATACATTTCATCCAGGGAAAACATATTCCATAAACAAGAGCCTACCACCTCCTAAGATATTTTTAAAATACATCCATAAATATGGGGAGGTTTATTTATTTTGGTAATCGTGTACTACATAATGTTAAGTTCTCTAGTAACACTTTTGTGACTTTACATGACCTATGCCTTCACTTTATTAACCTCATTCTCTAGGATATTCACAAACAAAGGCTTTACCTTTGTCACAACCTACATCTCCTCACAGATTTGAGGATATTTGTCATACTTTGACATCATTTCTTCGCATCAATTATCCCATATAGTAAATGCCTCATGAACATCATTCTTATTATAGCATACCTAACTTCTCTATACATATGATATGTTAGGAAGTCGTTTTACAACTTTCTATGAAGTTTGATGAGACTTCGATTAATATCAAAATTTAGCTACAAAAAGATGTATTAGACTTTATGGATGATATTACATCAAGATTTATTAGTATTTATGAACACATCATAGTTTCTCATCACATTATTTCTTACATTACTACATGATTTGGATTTGATTTATGATCACATATGGATCTTATGTGTTACTCATCATTTAACAATGTTTCATGGATTAATTTCTTCTTCGTGACTTAATTTCATGTTTCATGGATTAGTTTATTCTTCTTGGATAATTTTAGGTTTCATGGATTAATTTCATTATCATTTATTTTATATAGATGATTTTCTCTTTTAGGCTTGTTATGTCAATTTTGAAGGGTAGTTATTATTGTGATATGGTTCGAAATACAACCCCTTTAATACCCTATCTTTACCATATGATCCATTAGCAAGCATATTTTTGATTGTATCAATACATACATAGATCTCTTTGGTATCCATTTTTTTCCTTATTTTTCATTCATAGTAAACACGCATATGGTTAGTCTTGAAATCACATACTAGTTTATAGGTAATCCTAATTATTTGGCAAACATGACAAAATATCTAGATATTTTATATCTTATATAAAAAAGGCTAGAACTTATCTATGTTTGCCACTTTTCCCACTCATGTTTGGTTATTCCAAATATGAATGGAGGAGGAATCAAAAAATCCATAAAAAGTTAAAAGCCAAATCATTTTAAACAAAAGACAATGATAGAAGGAAAAATTCAAAATTCAAAATTCAAAATCATGCCAAAAGATGTGATTCATATCTTATCACATCTCTTATTCCTTTTTGAAGCTCAGAATCCAAAATTAACCTCATGATAGAACCAAGGTCCATTGGGGTGCAGTAGGCTAGTAGACTGTGATAAAAGATCCTAAAAGTTTCTCTAGTGCTACCTACCTTCTCACACAAGTAGCCAATTTCACAGTAGACTAATGGCTCTATAAGGGGTCTTGAGGAATAAGGAACACATTGTGGGAAGTTAGGTCCATTTTACTCTTTTTGTATATATAACCCTCATGAGATGATCTTAGTACTACACTTATTTGGATACAAAGATTTGTGTTTATTGTGAATAAATATATTTTGAAATTGGCATTCACAAAATTCTTAGAGCTTACTTATTTACTTAGTATGACCCATGACTAATAAGGTTTATTCCAAACACCTATGTCAAGATTTTTCCATTCCTTATTTCATTACAACATTCCTAGTATTCCTCCTTGATGAATATGGTTTATTAGTTGAACAAACCCCTTTGATTTTTCTATTTTGGGAGTTTTTAATATAAGACCTTAGATATGACCAATCCTTCCTCACAAATATCCACTTATCGTCCATATAACCATTTCCCAGTACTAGTATTTACCTTGTTAGTTTATCCTTTGGGAGTTGTAGTGTAAAACCTTAGATAGCTCAAAACTTTCCTCAAAAAGTATACTCAAATTTTCATACCATAATTAGTCACAAATATAATTATACTTATTGATTTTGACATTATTTTTACTTATATCTCATTGTATTATGTTTTACATGCTTCTCATCTAGATTTAGTGTGTTTTACATATAATTATTTCATCTTATTTATGTTCTACACATTTCTCAACTTGATTTAGTGTGTTTTATTTTTCATTCGATTTTTTATGTTTACTTACGTTTTACATGTTTCTCAACTTGATTTAGTGAGTTCTACATTGTATTTTATTATTTACTATTTACATACTTCCTAATTTGATTTAGTTTGTATTATGTTTTAAATTTTATCATTTCAATTCACTTATGTCTTACATGCTTCTCAACTTGATTTAATGTGTCTTATATTTTCCATTTTCTTTTGTCTTACATACTTTCAACATTGGACTTAGTTTTTTTTATAAATTCATTTATTTAACATTCTACATGCTTCCCAACATGACTTAGTGTGTTTTGCTTTGTTTATACTACTTCTAAAAATTATAGTTTTCACAATCTTTGCATTCCTTTTCTTATCATTGTTTTTACTTATGAATTTGTTCACAACTTCTAGAAAATAACCTAAACTTTATAATAAATATTCTCATAGCATATATTTAAAATTAAGCACATGCTAGGCAGAACACAAATACATATATAACATCCATGAGTCATAACAAACAATTATATATTTGTATGTATCAATGGATCAAATGTTTCATACAATATAATAACTTAGAATGAGCACAATACAATAAAAAAACACTATGGTTGTGGTCCATCTTGCCCATCTGGTGGACAAGCCACACTACCCATCAAAGCCTAAGATTGTCCCATTAGGGTAGTATGCTATAGTGATTCTATGCATGAATGCAGGTAATTTATTTGTCCCTATAGATTGGCCACACAGGCCTGAACACATCCCACATCTTTAGTATTCCCATCCACCACCCATCTGAAAGTGTTGGTTAGTCACTCCCATACTCCTAAGACCATGCCAATTAAGTCAACACTCAATGGGATATGCCACATCTATATGATCCATCTAAATTCTAGTGAAGTCAAATGTGCATAATCATTGGCTATCAAACTATATAATAAATTTGGTAACCACATGACATCCACTAAATGTCAAAGTCTTCATCGTTTCTATAAAATATCAAACAACAAATCACGTATTAATCATCCACATCAGATAATAATCAAGTTACATCATAAAAAATTAAAAATACATGCAAATTAAATAATTCATCAACCTATCTTGACATTTCATTCACATTTTACATACATTGGCCACATAACTAACTATGTCAACAAAAAACTAACTATCATACTAAATCAACCACATACCTAACTATGTTAGCCAAAAAATAATTTAAAGAAAGCTAGGTATTTAAAAATGCCAGCAACTATTATAAATTAAGATAAATTAGCCATTTCATACAAAGTTGGCCACCTAGCATAACTATGTCAACTACTATATACTAGGCCAGCTAGTTAATTCTACTACATCATCCACTTTATACGAAGTCAACCACTCCTTTAAACTACATCAACCACCTACAAATAATATTGCATTTACCAGAATGTATGAAGTTAGAGCCCTAAATAATGTCAAACTAGATCGGCTCGACTATACATAGCTAGTTGGCTATTGACAAACAACATCATCTCATTACTACATCATCGAATACACTTAATAACCTATTCATTTTTGACTAAGTTGGCCTGGTTGACCGTATTCATTTTTTGTAAGAATTTTTCACATCTATTTTTTCCATCTACCTATTGACCACCTCACTTCCTAGTTTATCCTAAAGCATTTTAAGGTAAATTCCTCTACAGGAATTTACCCCAATACCTAGTTTTTCAAATTTACCTCATCTTTCAATCAAAATTGATAAAAATTTAAAAATTACTACATTTCATACCTAGATCATGATAGAAATAGGCATTATGTGTCTTCTACCTTGTGTTCCTCTTCATGCCATAATCTCTCTCATCACTCTTTTTGGTCACATAGAGCTCTAGTTTTCTCACAATAGAAAATTTACAAATGAATAGTTAAAAATCATATTTGTATTTCAAATTCACAAATTATTTAGTTCAAAATTATTTAATGAAACATTTTTTTTTAATGAATATGTTTGTACGAGCTCTTTCTCAAAACTATAAAAATTTATAGAATCCTGATAATGTAGAGAATGTTTTTACACTTAAACCATATTTTTATAAAAATAAATGGATTTTATCATATTTTCTAAATCTACCTAATGTTCCATACATTGGACACCTCTACTTGCTTCTCACACAACTTCTATTCTACAAGGTAAGTGAAGGTATGTATTTTTCTATTATTTAATTTCATTTATTTCTCTCTATTTAATATAATTTGTTAGATCAAGATTATTTGTTGCTATGTTATTTATTGAAGCATCATCATATGTTATAACTATGTGACACATGATGAGCTTCAAGTCATGCATATGTATACACATAATATTTTCAACTTTATCATTTGCTGACATTTTTTCTTGTAGGACCTTGTTGAGTTTGAATCTATCTAAGTGCATGACTTTAAGAGTGCACTAGAAAATGGGTTGGTAGATATTTGGTGCTTTAAATGATTATTGTCCCCTAGACCACTACCTAAAGACACTACAAGCTACCTTTATTCAATTCATAGTCCAAAATAACCCCTACCTAAGTAACACCCCTTTTTATTCATTTTCATACTATGTTAATAGGGTAGACATTGTTGGGAGTTAATGCACATTATGTAATTCTGTTAGCCTAACTAACCTAGTTATAGGCTTAACTAATCTATTTATCACCAAATAAGGTCGACTCAATGGACCTTATCAGCTAAATTCTTGAGAGGGTTTAGGGTCAATCCTTGGCTATAAATACCCCTTCACTTGATTTCTAAATAGAGGATCATTAAGTTATGTATCATTACATCTTAAAAATTTGCTTATACTATCATTTAGGGGTTTCATTACTTAGGGTTTTACCTTGGAGTAGTAGCACTTGCCTTGTATACATCTTGGATGCATACAATAAATATTTTAGCCTAGAGATGATATATCCTTTTGATTCTTATAAATCACAATAACCTATTGCAAAACCCTATTGACTAAGTGAGAGATTAAGGCACAATGAGTTCACTTCAACAAGGTAAGTATATTCCTAGCCCTTCATATTTTAATAAGTATATGTTGTAAAAACTAATGGATTGAATTATATCTATCCTTGCTTAGATTAATTTTATATTGTCTTTAATAAATTATATTTTCTTGTTTATTATCTTCCCTATCTTTGCCACAAGTTTGATGAGCACTAGATTAGCTTGTATGTTTATTTATTAGATTAGCTTATATGTTTGTTTAGTAGATTAACTAATTTAAATTTATTGCATTATAAGACCTATCTAAGGTTATTATACATGGCATTTGACTAGAAGTTTTGAAAACCTCTTATTTTTTATTGTATAGTGAGATATCCCTTAGTTAGATTTAGGATATCCATAATGGGTCATGAACCTGATATAAAAAAGTATTATTATTCAAATTATTGGTTTGTTACCTTATTTTAGATTAGATATTATTGAGTAGGATAAGTTGACTATTTATCTTATTTCACTTTCACACACATGGTGTTGAGCTACCCTAAATTCCCCTCCATTTATGAGAATTACTTACATAGACAATAATCTAAAGAGGGCCATGGACTTATATAGGTATCTCCTATGTGTTAGCTTGTGTGTGTATCAATAAATGTGTGATAAGTAAGTACAATAGTGATTTACCTTATAACTTGACAAATATGGCTGACGTAATACTCCTTCAATAATTTAGACTAGGATAAATTTAGTGTCTATTCTTCATTAAATCACAAATATTTTGATTTTATAAATTGGCATTTGGATATTTTATTTGGTGGTAAACAATATAGATTTGCCTAAATTATCTAGGTGTAATTTAATTCTCTAGGTCGACTCACCTACCATTTCAAATAAATTTCATACCTATAAATATAATTCACCACTCCATCGAAAGTCAATATAAGCTTATTTATCACTATATGTAATACATAATCATTCAAAAACTAAATTTTAAAATCCTATCAACATAGATACCATCTGGAGGTGCTTATATACCTCTCCAATGTAGTTTTCACTTAAAATTTTGTCACTTGTTAGACAATACATATGTAATTTGTAAGTGTAGTTATTGTCTGATAGTGTAGTTATTGTAGGATAGTTATGGTGTTGTACGATAGTTATTCTTTCAAGTGACACCTATGTTTTTGAGTGATATTAATGTTATCAATTGAAAATAATGTTATCAAGTGATGACATTTCTATCAAGCAATAAAAACTTTGTCGAATGATAACAACACTATCAAGTGACAATATAGCTATCAACTGACAACAAACATATCATTCAACATTATGTTTGTCATGTAACATCATTCTTTGTCATTCAATTATAAAATCATGTCATCCATGAAAATTACTACCATCCATCTATGATTTTTTTGTATAATCACATGTTATCATAAATTCTACAAAAAGTTACATTTTGCATGTTGATTCTCGTACACACCTAAACATTGTCTGTTAACATTTGTTGGAATTTCAAAACACATACATAGAAATTCACCAAAAAAAACCAAGTTTATTTATATATGGGCCACTCAAATTTATCCTACTTTAGACCTATAAATGTGTTGTCCCTATGACTAGGATGGAAATAGGATAAAATAGTGAAAATTTTCTCACTTAAGTGTTTGATTTAATGACTTAGGGAAGTTACCTTTTGAGTAGGTAAGAAGTATCTAGGTGAATAATGAATGAGGATTGATTATGTATTTATACCAATCCCTTTGGAGAATATCTAGCATTAAAGAACTAGTTTGACCATAGGTATACACTACATTTTTACATAGAATTAATTTAGGTCATTCTACACTTGTGTTAGGTTAGGACACTTACATCTATGTAAGTGTCTGAGTATGATACAAATGTTCAAGTAGTTGGAAAATAGGTACAAGTCTAGAACTTATAAAGATAGATTATAAATAGGTTTATAACATTCTGAGCATGATACAAGGTCTGAGTCATTATACTAACATTGGTCATACTAAGAGATATGTAATAAGCACAAAGAGATAGTGTATGTGAGCCTTTTAGAAACAAGAAGAGTATAGAAGCTAAAGGTACATCCATAATGTGTTTTTTCCAAGTGTGCAAGTTTAAGGTGTTATATAATATATAAATAGTGTCTACATTTTCCCCTCCTTAAACAATAAATAAATTGATAGTTTAAATGAAAATAAATGCATATTTGGGTTTATATAACACACCTTTCCGTTATTTGAGTCCAAATTGAGTGCTTTTTTTGTGACTAACCTGCAACCAAGAACATGTTATAATATATAATCAATGTTCATAATTGGAAATTGAAAGCATTGAAAAGATTGAAATTGAAAGAGGAAGGTTTAAGATTAAACATGTGTATCAATGCAACTGCCTTACCATTTTCGAAATTTATTTGAAAATATGTATCATTATGAACCATTAGAGTTTTGATTAAGACAAATATAAAATTTGTAAAGTTCATATATCTAAAAAGATAGATAGAGAATGGAGGACACATGCCCCCAACTTTGGATAAAATTTTAGTTACCATCTGGTAATTGAGATTTAGCTCAACCATGCAACCCAATCATACTTATAACCTATTGAGTTTGAGAGAACCAAGTCAACTCACACTATAAAACTAGTGAGGTTGGATGATGCAATCAAGTCCAAACAATAAACTTGAAAAGATTGAGTGATTTAATCACCTCAACCACACCAAAAATAAACCAACTATTTTAGTATATTTTCTTGATATAGTTAGTAAAAGTCCAACCTGGTGGGTAGTGATAGTCCATAGAAGTGTTTGAAATTTAAAGGCTGATTTTGTTTTTCAAATTTTAAGTGTTATTTGCACAGCATATGCACCTTACATATGTCTCATGATAAAACTATATATAAAAAAGGTACTAATGTATGGAATTATTCCATAAATGTGTATATGAATCATATAACTATCCAATTTGGCCAATTAGAAAACTATGTAAGTGTGGATATATATATATATATATATATATATATATAGCCACACATATGTATGTATGTATGTATACATACATATGTGTGTGTGTGTGTGTGTGTGTGTATCTGTGTGTGTGTGTGTATGTATGTATGTATATATGTATGTATGTATGTATGTATGTATGTATGTATGTATGTATGTATGTGTGTACACATACATACATACATACATATATATATATATATATATAATGTATGTATGTATGTATGTATGTATGTATGTATGTATGTATGTGTGTATGTGTGTACACATACACATATACATACATACATACATACATACATACATACATATATATATATATATATATATCCACAGTTACATACACACACACACACATACATGTTTCAAAAGACATGTTCTGATCCAAAACTCAAAAGCTTTGGCTGAAAGATATTCAAGAAACAAGAACAAAATAATTCAAATAATGTTATCTCTCATAAGAGATGTTTTATTGATCAAATTTATAGATCCAAACATATGCTTATCTCTGAGAAGAGATGTCTCATTTCGATTTTAGGTTACATCTTCATTTATACATGTTTTTAAGGTGTGAGGAGGATATGGAAGGTCACCAATCTCGAGGGAGATGAATTGGTTCAACTTCCACGATTTACAACAATATAGAATTTGAGGAATTACTATTTTTAGAAACTTACTATTTTTATACTACACTACTAAAATTGAAATTTAAGACACTTCCATTGGGTTTTAGGGGCTCAAACTTCATTTAGATAAGTTCCATGCCATCTCACGATGTTTCGCTCATTAGTAGCTTTCCAACGGTTCAAACGGTGAGTCAATTGGAGCTACGGTGAAAAAATTGTCTCCTAGAAGTTTCGTCACCAATTGGGGTGGACCCATCACCTAAATTGTCATCTAAATTGTTGTCCAAATCATGGTCCCACTATAAGATAAAATTGAGAACTAATATAAGTGTGGAGAACATATTTAGTGTATGTGTGAAGAACATGTTTCCAAAACATTCCCCCATTACAATATTAATCTATGAACAATGTAGAAACCATGCCTCTATGGCATGCCACCACTAATATCCCCCCGCCCACATCGCCCCCCCAGCACCGCCCCCGGCCTATCCCCTCATTTTGAGGAAAGGATAATTATCAACTAATAGTTACCTTACATCAAAAGGATAAGATAATTTTATAATCGATGTATGAACCATGTAGAATATAGAAGGAACATGTCTAAGTACATATATCATTGAAAGATGTGAAATGTGATCACATAAAATCCTAAGATGCATGATGTGAATCATGGAAATATCTAGATAGTAACATTACAAGTTAAAAATTAAACACACACATAAGAGAACTCAAAATAAAATCAAAAGGTAATTGTCTAAGGAGACCTCAAACAAAGAGCATGTTCAAGCCCCATAATTGAATGGGACATGACTTAGTCACATGTGTAAAAAATCAAGAATGTCATATTCAGATATCCACATTCAAAAAACAATGACATATTCAAATTTCAAAGATACAAACAATATCACGGTGATAAAAATAAGGAACATATTTAAATTATCAAACAATCAATCCAAGACATTTAAGGAAGTGTATAAAGGAAGGAAAAGTATAATCAAATAACATAAAAGCATTAAGTGCATATCATATCAAGTACACTATGAAAGATATAATCATGGATAAAGTCATGTATAAGTACATAATATCAAACATGATAATGTAAAGGGATCATATAATGATATAACCTAGATGTATCTTGATCAAAGAAGTAGATGCCACCAATGTCCACATGGCATGAGTAGAGGGAAGGCCCAACATCTAGAGGTGCATATATCATGTATCTATTTATGTCTATATCACTCTCAAAATATACATGAAATACATGTGTATATATAAATAAATTATATGATATCCACTAACATAGAACTAACAACATAGAGGCTGAAGAGATAATAGAACATGAAAATGCTGAAATTATATTTGGATTTTTGGATTTTTTTTTTTCTTATTTTGGTATTTTTAGAATATTTGAGAGGTGTGATACCACATAGTCTAGCAAGTCCTCAAATTTAGGAGCTAAGGTACTACATGGTGGCCTTATTTTCTAAAATTGT
The DNA here is from genome assembly GCA_037957365.1 of Torreya grandis. Classification (NCBI taxonomy): domain Eukaryota; kingdom Viridiplantae; phylum Streptophyta; class Pinopsida; order Cupressales; family Taxaceae; genus Torreya; species Torreya grandis. The sequence goes on from JARHVA010003996.1 coordinate 1,693,964, forward strand.
TTATATTGTTTTATTTCCAACTCTTATGTAGTTTTTAGTAATTCTCTACCAACAATTATTAGTATCTATCTATTACCATATCCATCATGTGGGATATGAATATCTTTATTCTCATGTTGGAAATTAAGGCATTAGTTTTCAGTACTAATTTTTTCTTTCATATGACTCAACCATTGATGTCCAAGATGTAAAGTAAAATTTGATTGTCGATCCATTACCCATATAACAAGGTCTACTACCTTTTGTCCACACACAATGGGTAGTATAATTGTAATCATATAAAATACAAAAATTTGTAATTTGAGCATGGCTAATAACACCCAATCCATAAGTCCCTCTTGCTTGTCCTAATGACCCTTCTAGACATCATTTTGCTTATTCTCAGTTATCCGTAAACATCCAGCATATAAAATTTTATAGGCAAGTTCACATAGAGACAATAAATAAAACCCAAAAAACTCAGGTATTTCAAAATACAACACCCAAATTCACTAGACCCTACGGTGTCCCCTTTTTGGTGCTCTTGTCTAAATGCATTTTTATCCCCAATGATCAAATTCTTTCAGTTCTTATCATCTTCCTTGTCGGCCTAACATGAATACATTTGACTTATGACCAATAGATGCCTATAAAAGTCCATTCAAAGCTAATTTAGAAGGGTTGAAACTCATTTATAGGAGAGAATCAAGAATATAAGGAAATATACTCAATAAAGTTGCCCTGTTGTCTGCATACAGAATTCCAATATTATTCTAAGCTTATTCAAACCCTTGCACTAGTACCTAGCCATCTAAATTACACCTAATTTTGCATATAATTATATTTTCATACATAATTTCACCAAACACTTCAATGGGAGACCTACATTAGCTTGATCCCTCCTCAGAGTATTAATATGTAGGTAGTGTGCCCATACATAGGGTGTGAAATGCCTCCAATGTATCCTTTACACATTAACCCCTTCTTTCTCTTTCCCATGTTGCCATTCAAGTTCAATCATGAAGAGATCCTAGAACTTTTGAAGATTAAAATAGACACACAACAAGTTCTATAGACTTCTAGGCTTCAATATTTCACTGATAGGGTAGCATAGACCTACTGAGTAGAACACAAAAAACTAGATCACTTAGACAATAGCATCATAAAAAGACTACATCATCAAATAGTAGGGTGTCTCACTTTTGATGATCCTATATAATCAGAAAATGAAGTTTAAGAACCTATTTTTGACACTGTCCTAGTCTTGTACCTAAATTCTTAGGCCTTATCTTAGACTTGATAGTTTAGAATAAGCTAAGTCATATTCTCTCTCATTTATTACTATTTTTAGAAAAGGCAACAATGCAATATATTTACATAAATCAATAGCTTAATTATTGCACATTATTTACTAATTTTCTTTACTCCACCCCTCTATTAATTAGGAATAAAACTTCATAATTCTAAAAAATAATAAAACATTTGTTAAACGTGACTTACGTCAAATTTTTGCACAAAAAACCTAGAAACCCTAGGGTAAATTATTCTATTTTTTATCATAATTTCCTAATTTTTCCTATATTTTAAAATCATAAATCTACAAATTAATTTCAAAATTCTCATATATTTTTTAAAACCCTGGTTTGCACATACTAGGTCCTTTTTGCATACAAACACCTTCCAAACATTAATAAATATATATATATATTGCTAAATTTAGAAATATTTTTATATTTTTCCTAATTTTTTCTAGTAGAATTCTAAAAAAAAAATTATAAATTCATATCAAAATTTTAAAATTACCATACTAATTTTAAAACTTCATTCAAAAACCCATATTGCATCAACTAGCTCCCAATTATTTTCTAGTAATTTTCCCATAAATTTCTAAATTTTATCTTGCATACTTACCTCAAAAAATCATTTCAACTTTCAAAAATTCATAGTATTTTTCAAAAATATTTTTGAAAAATCCCTAGTTGCATACACTGTCTCTTATTGGCTTCTTGAGGTATCACCTTGCATCCATAGTCAAATTACAAAAATGATGCTCATTTATTTATAAAATTTTCTTACATTTCTTGAAAATAACAAGGAAACCATAATGGGCCCTATCATGTACATGAATGATGAAGTGTATCATATGCTAGTACATAGCTTCATCCTTTGCATTTCATCCTTATTTTTCATAATAAGGGATGATATTACAAACTTTATTACTAAACTTGCACAAGATATCACATTTTTTTTTACATATTCTCTTTTGCTCATGTGAAATAATTTACAATTCTATCTTACTAAATATGTTATAAATGTCATGCTGCAAGGAAACATTTTCTATGCATTCTTTCACAAATCCATACTCTTTATCCCTTGTTTATTCTCTATCATGTAGAATGTTCTTCGTAATTATATTGCTATACATGTTTTCTACATAGATGTGTATGCCTCTTTGGCTACTCTTGTTTCAATGTCATATTTCATGTAGAGGAAAGAAATCCTTTCTCCTCCTCTCTCTCAAGAGGGTGATAGATACTTTTCCTCTAACTAGGTCCATGCAATCACCTCTTCAAAAGGTAAGGCAACCTTTACTATTATTCCTAATGCATATATTTAGCCTATAACTTCTTCACATCCTCTTTAACATATGTGATTACATGTTCAATCAGAAGTAATTAAGGTTTGCACTTATGAGACTTTAAGGAATCAAACCACTAGTATGTGCAAGTTATTTTTAGAGTTACAAACACATAATCAACTATTACATGAAAAGATCACAACATTGGAAAATCAGATTATAATACAAAAGCATCAAAGACACCCTAGTTTCAATCATGTATATGCACTTTCACCTACTTAAATGGTTGTAAACAAAGTTATATATCAAAAAAAAAAAAAAAAACACAACAAAGAAACTCTATAACTAGTGATTCAAAAAATATTCAAAGATAAAATAAGAGTTCAAGTGAGGTACTAAGGGAAATGATTAAATATAAGTTGATCAAACTACCTCCTCTACATCTAGTGAGAAGATCCAGATATTAGTGTACATATCATAGATTGCTTGGGCATCACACTAATTTATGTTTGTTATTGAAACAACATATACAATAGATAATTGCTAATGAGGACTCTATACATGGTAAATCATTCAAGCAATCAATAGTAACACAGGAATACATTCACAAAGGGTCAAATTCATAGATAATATAGAAGTGGCTACCAAATCATAATGAAAAACAATAAAAGGATCAAAAAACAAAATCAAAGAAACAAAAAGTACCACAAGCATACATAAATTAAAAAAATACAAATCTACCTCTCCAAAATGAGGTTCAACATTCAAAGCATTATGGGTTTGGTCAAAAATATCTCCAATAGTTTGATTATCAAGATCAAAGGTTGGACAAACATGCTTAAGGCATCACTACTCCTATTCTAGTAGTTGATAATGTTTGTCATAAAGGTTTTGGATTTATTGAACATCCTAAGGCAAAGCATTCAAAAACACAATTTATCAAAGAAAAAGATCTAGATACAACAAATGTTAACACTAGCATTCTATTGGTTCAAAATCAAGATGATAGTAATGAGTGGAATAATCTAGGTTATTATGATTTCCAAGATACATCCAATGAATCTATATATTTAGAATCATATTCATAGCCATTTCCTCATGCTTCACAATCATGCATTATTCCTTTATTTGATTCAGGACACCATGACAAGGAGTCTCATATGAGACTCATCGGTTAGTATCATTTCTTCCCAGTTTCTTTTGTACATAACATTTCAGAATATAAAAACATTCAAATAAATTAAAACACCAAAAACATTTATATTTTATGCATCATCCATGTTTTACATTTCTAGTACTGTGTTAGACTTACATTTATTTTTCTTTTCTATTTTTTGTCGATTATCTAAATTACCATGCTTGACTTGATCTTATTTGAGTGTGTGCAGTGACTTCCAGTTCCTTGTTTGCTTCATTCTACCCATTGAGGTGGCATCCTACTTCTACATTAGAAATGCACATTGATATATATTTCCACTAGGGGCATCTTCTACATGAGTACACCATCCAAGTTATGTCATTCTTACACTACACACTCTAGTTATCATGTTGATGACATTACTTACTAGATTACACATATTACCACATCGACACTCACTAGTATCTTGCACTTGTGGATTTCCTAGCATATACCTAGTCTTGTACTAAATATGTCTTACATACTTTCAATCTTTCTTTGATAGGTTGATGTGATTGTACCTTTCTAGCTTTTACATGATTTCCTTTCTTGCTTTGCATACCTAGATGTGATTACATTTTCAATTCCAATTTTGTTTCTTATGTGTGCCTTAAGACATTTTTCAATGTCTTTTACTTTCTATTCATGTGTGTGTACCTTTGGACATTTATAATGTCCATTATTTTTAATCTTTTATGTGCTTGTGGTCCTCAATGCAATCTTTGCTTGTTTTAAATTATATGTGTATGTGGCATTTGAACATGCCTTGTATGCTTGCTTTCTAGTTTGAGTGATATGTGTCCATATCCTTTATTTTCATATCCCCTTAGCTAACTTTGTATGCTTCTTGATTCTTGTTTTGTATGTGTATTCCTTTATTGCTTGTCCTTATTTATAATGTCATGATCCATATCATGCATTTACGTTACTTTCTTGGATGACACGATGGATTATCATGTTCCATCCCTCCAACTAACATCTAACATCTTTAGTTTCAATTTCGTAAATTTCACATGATTTTACATTGGTATATCTATCTAGGAATACCCTTATTGATATAAAAATAACTCAATACAAGCATTGTTATATATAGAGATATCTTATCAAATATCATTGCCATATCATGTATTTATGCAACATAACATACTTTTAAGACTTTTTAATTCTAAGGGTAATCATTTCAAGTTTAATAATTCCTAACCTCAAAAGACGAGGAAATAAATAAGGGTTTTGTCATAGAGATCAAATCCCCTAGCAATCAAAATAGTAGCATTCAGATCACCCAATTTAGAATCCAATGGTCAAACCAAAATAGAACAAAAAATAGTGACAATTCCAGATCAATAACTAGTTTTAGCACAAGACAATAGCACCAAAAATGGACATCAGCAACAAAAACAAAGGTGTCCTCATTTTGACACTCTTGTCTAGGCATAAAAACACCCAATTTTTTCAATAACAAGCAAAAAATTTACCTTAGCTATAGTTTTTGCACATCCAGATTAGTCAAAATCAATAGGTTCAGTATAGTTTATTTAGAGAACCTAAATATAGGGAGGTATCATGCATGACATGATGTCTCTCACTTCTAGGTTTAGATTAGGCAATTGACATAACTTCTAAACCATAATCCATGTTTTAGACACCAGTGATTGGGGGTAATGTGCATGGTACATTGGCCATCTTTTGTTTCTAATTTTGGTTGATTACCCAGGCATTCTCAGCTATTGAGTGCCTTACTTTATCTATAGGTGGTTGGCATCTTTTTTAACTTAAAATTTAATACAAGTTTAAATTTTTAAGTACCTTAGTTCTCAAGTTATATTTCACATAATCATATTGCATAAGTTTTAGAGTGGCTTTCATACAAGAACAACCTTCATCTTTTGAAATGGCCAAGAGTGGCCTAATTTCCAGCATAGATTTAGCTATCCATACTACATTATAAATTTTTTAGAGCATCCATGGGATCTATGACCCATATCATATGACATCTATTATATACCAATATAACTTCATAGATTCACTTCATGGAGAAATGATGGATCTAAAGGACTAGCTAGCCTTTATATTTTTGAGCCACCTATTCAGAGGAATTGGGCACATAGTCTAAACATTGATTAGTACATGCATGATTTATTAACTTTGCTTAGTTGGTGATGATGGAGCCAAATGGCCTACCTTTTCATTATTGAGCCACCTTCCATAGAATTGAGTACTCAACTCCATCAATGATATAGCTTTTGGTACATCATCATCCAACACATCTAGCATTACTTAGCCTTACTTAGTTTCACAATAGGGTTTGTAATGGTTCATGTACCAGATGAGGTGTATTCATTATTTTCTCTTCCTCTCTCTTACTCAACTTTGTACATTCTTTTTTTATATTAGATATGATAAGAACTGATCTACTCTTTATTTTCTATTCATAGATTCACACTTACACAATGTGCTATCTATGCACTATCCAGCATTACTTGGCATCACACAAGATTTATGGGATTAACCATTGTTGTTAAGAATGAAATATACTAAGAGGAGGGGGGTGAATTAGTATTTATATATCTTTTACTTAATCAAACTCCTTGTCTTTAACCACTTAATCACACATTCAAGATATGCAATAAAATTAAAATAATGATATGGACCACAAAAGAGAGACACACACACACCAGATTTCTATGTGGAAACCCAAAGTGGTATAAACCAGAAATAATAATCTAAAGTATATGAATGAACACCAAATCAAATTACAAAGTTTGCAATCACCAACTTTCAGGAGCACCAACCCCTCTTGTGTATAGAACATAACTATTTCTTAATGTTGCTTACTCGACAAATGATATAACTCTATAATATCTCTTGCTTTTATCTCTTCAAAAACAAATATAAACCATGCACTCTCTTACATATTGCAAATGGCTTCTCAAGCCTTTATTTATAGCTTTTGAAATGACCTTTGGCATTCACCATTTGTGACCCTTCAATCCTCATGGAAAATAGTGCCAAAACTGCATGACCCTTTGTATCCTTGCATTTGAAAATTCGTATGGTGACCCTTCATAAGCAAATGCATCCTTTCCTCTTTTATCTTTATGTTGGTGACTTTTCATATTCGTCAAAGTGTCCCTTTATAGAAAAATGTGCCATACCCTCTTTTGTCTTCACATGGTGACTCTTGGAATTCCTTAAGATGACTCTTGATGAGAAAATGCATCCCATTCCTCTTTTGTCTTTATCCTGTGACTCTTTGACTTCTCCATGTGCCCTCTTTTGACTTATAGGCAACCAAAAATATATTCATTAATATTAAATAAATATTAACACACATTAGCCAAGATATGAATATAAAAAATACCATTAAATTCTATGGGGCCTTTATCACCAATAATGCTAGACCTTTGACACCAATGAAAATATCTCCAAAAATCTCCCTCTTTATCATTGATGGCAACCTCAAACCAAAATTTCCACATCTTGAAACCTATACTGCACATGTCGACCTACACATACTACCATCTAAAAAACATATAGTAACTCCCCCTTACTATAGCAACCTGTACATGTTCCCTATACCTATTTTTGCACCTGTGCCTATACATATACCTATTATTCTCCCCCTTTGACATCAATATCAAAGGGCCTAGTTGGAGCTAACACTTGCTCCCCCTCAACTGATGCTGATCCTCAATGGTAGGAAGTAAAATAAATTACTCCGAACTTCTCTTGTAGATACTAGAATGTGTCTTTTAGTAGTGCCTTTTTGAAAATATTTGTAGTCTACTCTATAGTACTGATATATTCTATTTTAACGTATTGATCTACAATTTTATCTCTTAATAAGTGATATCTAATGGGAATATGTTTTGTTCTTGAATGCATCACTATATTCTTCAAAATATTAATAGCACTTGTGTTGTCACAAAAAATAGAAATAGGTTCATGATATTTTACCTTGATATCTTCCAAAGTTTGCTTCATCCAAGGCACTTGAGTACAACATAATACCACTATAATATATTCTGCTTCAGTAATAGAAAGTGACACTGAATTTTTATTTTTTCTTATCCATGATATTAAGCTATCACCAAGGAAGAGATATCCTCCACTTATACTCTTTCTATCATCCAAGCAACATGACCAATCTGAATCTGTATAAGTAACCAAAGTGAAATCTCTATTTGTGGAATACCACAATCCATAATCCAATGTCCCCTTGATATATCTAAATATTCTCTTCACCAACTGAACATGACTATTTTTTAGAGCTAATTGATATCTTGTAACCATACCTATTGCATGCATGATGTTTGGCCTCGATGTTGTCAAATATAAAAGACTACTAATCATATATCTATACAAAGATTGATCTATAATAGGTGAATCTTCATCCTTGATCACCTTATTTCCTATACTCATTGGTGTGCCAACTAGTGCACAATCCTCAAAAGTAATTTTTTTCAACATTTCCTTGGCATATTTACATTGAGATATGAAAATTCCTTTATCTGATTGAAATATTTACAATTGTAAGAAAAATGACAATTCTCCAAACATAGACATCTCAAAAAAAATTTGTATAATATCAAAAAAATATTTTTTCACCTTTTAAATGTTTCGTCCAAAAATGATCTCATCAACATATACCACAACAATCAATTGATGCTCACTTTCTATTTTTATGTAGAGATTACTATCAACAAATCCTCTCTTGAAACCTTGATCCTGTAAATATTTATCTAGTCTTGCATACCAATCTCTAGGAGCTTATTTCAATCCATACAATGCTTTCTTTAATTTACATACATGGCTACTAATATTTTAGAGAATAAATTCCTTAGGATGCTCAATGTAGACCTCTTCTTCTAGATTCTCATTTAGGAAGACATATTTGACATCCATCTAAAACACTTTGAATTTTTTAAACACTGTATATGCAAGAAACATTATAATATCCTCTATCCTTGCTACACATGTAAATGTTTATTTAAAATCTATTCCCTCAATCTAAGCATATCATTTACGTACTAATCTTGCTTTATTCTTGGTCACTTCTCCATTTTCATTCAACTTATTTATGTAAACCCATTTTGTTCAAATCATATTGTGATCTTTTGGTCTAGGCACTAATTTCCAAGTATCATTCTTTTGTATGTTATTTAATTAATCATTAATTACCTTATCACACATTTGACTTACACTTAAAATATTATCCTTAAGATCTTCTACATACAAAACATTTTTAGTTTTAGCTATACCATTATCCAAACTTAGTGTACCTTTTCTGGCTATTCTCACAATAGTATTATCTCTGAATTTCACTATGCCACCATTTATCTTCTTCAAGGTTATGAACTTGCTCTTGTCTCCTATCATGTTCCTTGAACATCCACTGTCAATGAACTATGACTTTTCTTTATTTGCTACATGCAAAGTTGTATGTACCAACATAGATTTTTTAGGTTGTTTCTTCTACCAAGAACTTGTCGAAACTTTCTTCTTGATGAATGGAGTTTTGAAACTCTACTCCTTGAGTAACTTGAACATGATTCTATAGTACCAAGATATTTTTCTAAATTGTTTTCACTTGTAACATATTATAGCCTCTTCATTAAATCTTGATAAAGGAGTAAAAGAGTTGTGGCTTCTGGTTGACTTTGCATGACTTTCCTTCTTATTTTTAAAATTGTTAGCCCTTTTTTGATAGTTTATTTTCTTATGACCATATCCATTACAATAAAAACAATAACCATAAAAATAGGACATATTTATGTATCTCTAACCTAATCATTTTTGATAACTTTGTTCCTTCCAGCCTTCTTTGTTTGAGATGTCCTTTATATTCTTAACTTCTTCCCTTTTTATTTCTTCTTTTATAAGATCTTAAACATAGCTCTATCATTTTTCTTTGTCTATGAAAGTAGTGGCCTCCCCTTTCTCTTTTTCAAATCTGATACCTATCTTATCTGACATTGATCCTTGACTTTCTAATATCTTATTCAACATATTAATGTGATTTTCAAATTTTGAATCATTGGCTGCTCTATCATTCATTGCTTTATTTTATTTCTCAAGATCTACTTTTAAAGAAGCAATTTCAATAACATACCTTTCACATTCTTTACTTAGTTTTTGAAAATGTGCTATTAGATCTTTTTAATTCTTCTTGGCTTCTTCAAAGTGTGCTTGTGTATCTTCAATTGTTTTCTTTGACTCCTCATTTTTCTTAATCTAGAGCTTTAATCTTTGATTCTTATTCTCAAGAGATTTTAACTCTTCTAAGGAACAAATGAATTCTCCTTCCATATTCACTTGGGATTCATCTTTTTCTTCTTCTTGATTATCTATACTTTTGCTTGTAGAGGCATCTTCATATGTGGGCATGAATAGAATGTCTTCTTCTTCTGAATAACTGACTACACTATCTTTGGTTAAGATAGGATGTTTAGAAACTCTTCTTCTTGAATCCCTTCTTGAATTTTCCTTTGAAATACTTCTTGTATGTAGACTTTCCTTCTTAATTTTCACCATTACCCTTATCTGGGCACTTAGCTACAAAATGTCTAATCTTTCCACAATTAAAACATTTAAAAGGTAATTTTCCTTGATATTTACCTATGCCCTTTTTTGGCTTGCAAATTAATAGAGTTCCGTTGTCATCTTCATCATCTCTAAAACTATCACTTGATTATTGAATCTTATCCTTCTCTTTCTTTGATGTTCTAAAATCATTTTCTCTCTTTGAGGGTTTCTCTTATTTGATCCACATCTCATATGTTGTAAGAATACCATGTAGCTCATCCATCTTTAGCTTGGCTAAATTCCTTATCTATTCAATTGCCAAAACTTTTGCATCACATCTCAATGGTACAAATCTCAAAAAAAATTGAACCACAATTGATTTTTCTAACTTTTCTCAAAGACCTTGAATTTGATTAGCTATTTTATCAACCCATAAAAGATAACTTGCTATAATTTATTCCTCTTTCATCTTCAAACTCTCGAACTATCTTTTGAAAGTCTGAAGCGTAGCTTGTTGAACCTTTCAATCACCCTTTTAAATATTCTCAAGTTTTATCTAAGTTTTATGAGCAGATTTACATTGCATAACTTTAACAAAATTTGATTCACATAAACCACATAAAATAACATTTAAATTTTTAGCATTATTTTTGCTTACCTTCTCTTCCATCGAAGTAGTTACAAGTGTATGTGGCTCTTCATATTCCTCCACCACTATTTACCAAATATCAAATCCAAGGGCCATCGAATAAGTCTTCATCCTTACGATCCAAAAATCATAATTTCTCCCATCAAAAAAAGGTTCCTTATTTGTAGAAAAACCTTCATGTGATCCAACCATCATGCTTTCTTGATCTACCTTCAAGCTGTTAAACTTTTATAAAGGAACCTGCTCTGATACCAATTATTAAACATGAAATATACTGAGAGGGGTGATGAATCAGTATATTATATATCTTTTACTTAATCAAATTCTTTTTCTTTAACCACTTAATCACACATTCAAGATATTTAATAAAAATGAAAGAATAATATACACCACATAAGAGAGAGAGAGACACACCAAATTTTTATGTGAAAACCCAAAGTGGAAAAAACCACATAGAAAAATATTACGTATATGAATGAGCACCAACTCAAATTATAAAGTTTGTAAGTACCAACTTGCAGGAGCACCAACCCCTTTACCGAGTACCAACATAAAAACTATTTTTTAGCACCAACCCCTATTTTGTATAAAACACAACTATATCTCAATTTTGCTTACTCAACAAATGATATAACGCTACAATATCTCCTACTTTTATCTCTTTAAAAATAAATACAAGCCATGCACTTTCTTGCATATTACAAATGGCTTCTCAAGCCTTTATTTATAGCTTTTGAAATGACCTTTGGCATTCACCCTTTGTGACCCTTCAATCCTCATGGAAAATGGTGTCAAACTTCCATGACCCTTTTTATACTTGTATTTTAAAACTCATATGGTGACCCTTCATAAGAAAAAGTATCCTTTCCTCTTTCATCTTTAGCTTGGTGACTTTTTGTATTCTTTAAAGTGTCCCTTCTTAGAAAAATGCACCATAGCCTCTTTTGTCTTCACATGGTGACTCTTGGAATTGCTCAAGATGACTCTTCATGAGAAAACTCATCCCATTCCTCTTTTATCTTTACCTCGTGACTCTTTGACTTCTCCATGGGCCCTCTTTTGACTTATATACAACCAAAAATATATTTGTTAATATTAAATAAATATTAGCACACATTAGCTAAGATAGGAATATTAAAAACAACACTAAATGCTATGGAGCCTTTATCACCATTAATGATATACCTTTGACATCAATGACAATATTTACAACACATGTACACTTTCTATATTCCTTTATCCTAGTAGTTTGCTTTGTTCAATCACTAAAATAAAGTGGGGAGGGGTGGGGGGTAGAGGGGGGAATGTATTCATATAAAATGCAAAAAATGGTAACTTGAGCATGGATAATAACACCCAATCCATAAGTCCCTCTTGCTTTCCCTCATGACCCTTCTAAACACCATTTTGATTATTCCTTGTTATCTATAAACATTCAGCATCTACAATTTTATAGGTAGGTTCACATAGGGACAATAAATAAAACCTAGAAAACTTAGGTCTCTAGGACAATAGCACCTAACTTGGACTATAGTGTTGGACCCTAGGGTGTCCCCTTTTTGGTGCTCATATCTAGATGTATTTTTAGCCCTAACAGCCAGCTTATTTCAACTCTTATCCTCTTAATTATTGGCCTAATATGAATACATTTAACCCATGACTAATATATCCCTATAAAAGGACATTCAAAGTCCATTTAGAAGGGTTAGCACTCATTTACAGGAGAGAAGCAAGAAAATAAGCAAGTATACTCAATCACTTTTCCCTATTCTCTGCATATATACTTCCAATATTATTTTAAGCTTATTTAAACCCTTACACTAGTCCCTAGCCATCTTAAATACACCAAATTTTTCATCTAGTTACATTTTCATACCCAATTGCACCAAGTAATTTAATGGGAGAACTATAGTGGATTTATCCCTCCTTGGAGTATTGGTATGTAACTAGCATTCCCATACATGGGGTGTGAAGTCTTTCCAGTGTATCCTTTACACACTAACCCCTTATCTCTCTTTCCTAATTTACCATTAAATTTCAAGCACTAAGATCTCCTAAGAATTTTTAAGATAAAAATAGATGCATAGTTAGCTTCACAAAAATTTGAGATTTCATATTTCATTGACAGGGTAACATAGACCTATCAAGTAGAACCCAAAAAACTCAAATCACTTGGAAAAAAACACTAAAAAGGACTACATCACCGAATAGTATGGTGTCTCACTTTTGGTGCTACTATCTAATAAAAAGTGAAGTCTAGGAACTTATTTCTAACAATGTCCTAGTGTTGTACCTAAATTCTTAGGCCCTCTCTCAGATCAAACAACTCAAAATGAGCTAAGTCATATTCTCTCTCATTTATTACTATTTTTAGAAAAGGAAAAAAATACAATCTATTTACATAAATCAGTGGTTTTTATTGCACATTATTTACTAATTTAATTTACTCTAGACCTATTTATTAATTAGGAATAAAACTCCATTATTCTAAAAAACAATAAAACAATAATGTACCTAAAACATTATGGCATCAACAAAGAATATGTTAATTTAGTTTATTATGTCCCAACTATTAAATAAATGTGGTGCTACAAGTTGTAGCCCAGTTGTTCCTATAAAACTTGAGATGTTGGAAATAGGCCCCCTTCAATATTAACATTAATAGTTAGATCTCTATGCCTTTATCACTTTACAGCATGGTTTTCATCTAAATCTTTGGAAGTAGTTTATCTTTTTCTCTTCTTGGGAATAATGTGTATGTCACCCTCACTCTTATATTTATTAGTTTGGTTTTGCAATCTTTGACATAAATTTATGTAATGGCCAATGATCTGATGATAGTTACAATATTGTTTTATGAAAAGTTCTAATCCCTAGTATGTGCCTATTAGAAGGTAAAGATATCATGTGATGTTCAAGTAATAGGTAAAGTATTGTATATGTAGTATCTTGGTTTGTTGTGATATGTAGAATCTATTATGGATTCTTATGAGAGACATATACATTATTTACATGATCTATATGAATTAAATTAAGACTTTTAAGGTTGACTTAATGTGTGAATCCAATATTAGTGTATGGAATAACAAACATTTACATATTCATCTGACATTTTCTCTTTTCCCTTATCTTAATTTGGTTATGTATCCTTTATAAGTTAGTTTAGCTTATATGTACTAGGACTTATAGGTGTAGATAGGTTACGTGAAATATGGTCAAGTGGATCAAATTTAATTTTTCATAAAGTCTCATATGTCATATCATGGGCTAGATGATCATCACTATCATAATAAATTGATACTTGGCCATTTTGCTTCTTGGTATTTACTAATAAAGGAAGCTCAACTATTTGATTTTATTTCAATTTTGGAATCATTGGTTTCTTTGGCAATGGTTCTTGTTCTTAATATTCATCCATGTGCACCTTAATGTTTATTGATTTATTTGCATCTAAAGATAAAAGAGTAATTTTACTTGACTCACCTATTTCAAAATTGTGTGTGTGTGTGTGTGTGTGTGTGTGTGTGTGTGTGTGGAATACAATATTCATGTAACACCACATTAGGGATATCATTTATGTCATAATATATTATTTTGAAATTTTAAAAAGGTTTCACATTAGTTGGAAGTGAAAATAGACTCCTATCATATATAAATTTTAGACATAGATGTATTATATATGGAATGGCATCATTTATGTATCTAAGGTCTACCTAAGATCACATTATAATTTAGTGATTAAGACATTACTTTAAAAGTAGTTGGATCTATTTTTAGTCCCACTGTCACATCCAAATTTATTTGGCCAATTGTGGGCCTATGTGAATTATCAAATCCCTTGATATGTATAACTAATTTTTGTAAAAGATTAGTTTTTAATACCCAAAGTTGTTATGAATCATGTGATACATATTTTTATGACTAATCTATTATCAAAGAGCACCCTTTTAATTACCTTGCTATGTATAATCACTTGTATGAACAAAGGAAATTTTTGGTTGATGATATCCTTGGATGGTAAATCTATTAGATCAAAGGTAATGAGTTTTGCATTATTTATAAGACCTTACATGATATCTAAAAAGTGAGTTGGCTCAATATCATTCATAACTTGGGTTTCACATAATGCCTCATATAAAATATCCTTATGGATAGTAGATTTCCTTAGAAGTTTGAGTATTGATATTTTAACATGTGTGTTTTTAAATTGGTCAACAAGGTCATATCCTTTAGATTTGATCATGTGTTTTGGCTTAAGATGAAATTGTTGTATATTGTAATCATCTAAAATGTCACTTGAGTGCCAATAGTGTTACTTGAGACCACCCATCCCTATCATAGCCCTAGACATATCTTAGGGCCCATTTAAACACTTACTAGATTTCATATGGCCCACACACATCTCTAGACATATAAAACTCAATCCCAGACCCTTACTTGGATATCCAGGACCCTATTTCCTCATGTTTCACAAATTGGACACAAGCACCATAATTGGACACTAGTGTCACAATGTTGCTTTCCTATTTGGGATTTATTGTCCTTTTCCCTCTTTTTATCCCCAATGAATATATTTTAAATCCTAATTACAACTAGGGTTAGCCTAGACCTATTTCAAACCCTGCACAAGCACTAGATCTATATGTATACATGAATTTTAGCCTTTTATTCACTAACTTTAAATCAGATGCAAACATGCACAAATAAGCTTAGAATAATGAAGGCTCCAAGAATGAGAGGTAATAATGAAAATTATATCATGACAAAAGCCTATATTTTTTTTACACACCAAATTTATATTATATTATTTCTCAAATTTATTTTTGTATAATGGTAAGCTTATAAATCTTACAAAAGGAAGAAGGTGGCTACAAAACTAACCACCAACGGATGAAACCAACCCATAAATAAAACTATAAATAAATAAATAAATAAATAAATAAATACTTTGGATCACTAAATGATCCCAACAAACTCCCCCTTGATCCAAAGGGGTATAGAAATATAGAATAATAAATTGTGAATCATCCAAGTAGACTCTATTGTAACTTCAACTAGTACATTATGCATCCTAGACTGATCCGCACCCTGATCATCCTTGCACTATAGTAGAACACAATCACATACTATCCAACTACATCAACACTCACATAGAATCCATCCAATAAGTGACTACCCTCTGTATTATGTATCGCACATCTCAAACTAATGCCCAATAATTTCCAACATCTCCTATAGGCCTTTGCTTAACACTAACAATTCTAACTCATACTAAAAATAACTGATGATTAATAAAAATAACCAATGTGCAATCTCTTCTTCCCCTATCAGGTGAGAGGTGAGAAGCCATGTAGGAAATAAACCAAGTACAAAACACTAAAATGCTCTACATCAAATATCACATCAACACTACATCTATGAAATCAAAGTACATAAGATAAAAATGCTACTACATCAAAACCCAATCTTGAGCCTAACAGCTCACACAAGATGGGTATGTCACTATCTCAGAAGATATAGTCATCAATTATGAAGCAAGAAACTTCATAGTCATCCCATCCATCAAAAGAATATGTAGAAGAATAACTAGAAGAATGACTAGAGTGACTAAAGTGAATAGCAATGTTTGCTTCTACCTTCTATCGATGTTGAAAATACCTCCATTAGGAGGGACATTATGTAGAGAGATGTCTTATGCCACCCCAATTATAGCATATGGTCTCACATCCACTAGAATGAGAGGAAGAATAGCCATATGAAGAATAACTCTAGTGTTTGTGCTTGTGTCCATGTGAATGTTTGTGGTGATGTTCATGTTGTGGATAACTAGAATGATGTATATTATTAGGAAAGCCTAAATGTTCCCTATGTCTAAAATGAGGTTGCCATCATAAAGAACCATAATGATTCTTATGCTTGGAAGTGTGCCTATGAGAGTGTCTCTATTTTTTATTGTATCTTTTGTTGGGTTTATACAATGGATTACTTGTTTTGGAATAGTGTGCCTCCTTAGTAGGTTATTCTTTCTTCTTTGTAAATTGTATCTCATGTTGAGTTAGCAACTCACAAATAGAATCAAAAGCATATTTGTGAAGCTTATCACTAAGCTATAACATCTATACAAATTTTTTGTAGCTTGGGTTAAGGCCATTTAAAAAAATATAAATGAGCATTTCAACATCAAGTTTTCCGCTAGTGGTGCCATATTCTTGTTTCAAATTCTTAATTTGTGACAAATACTCTAAAACGTCTTCATCAACAGTTAGTTTAGTGTTAGGTAATTATATAAGGAGATCATTTTTTTGTAAGTAGGTTGTTTATCATACAAGTCTTTTATATCTTTCCATGCTTTTCATGTTTTAGATTTGATAGCTTCGATGTGAATTGTGACTTGTGCACTGCAAGTGGATTTTTAAAATGTAAGAGCTTGTCTATCCCATTTGTAAAATTCTACAAGTTTTGTGGCTTCAGTGGGAAATATTGGTTGTTTTTCAACATCTTCCCAAAATTCAATGAATATTAATGTGTTTTCCATGTTCATTGACCACTCTTTATAATTCTTAGGAGTTAGTCATCCCATGTCAGAAATGAGGCTCATAATTTTAGCCATGACGTAAAAAATAAGGAAAACTATCGAGGTTTTGCCTTTACCTTAAAAATATATTTAATTTTATAAATGATCTTGGTACTTGTGATGGACTATAAGTTTTCTAAAAATACAAGCGTAATGAAATATTAGAAAAACTTACATTGTGAAGGTGTCAGTTTCAACCAAAAATGCACCTTGATACATAATGTGTAATAAATTTGTTTGAAAAAATAATACAAGGAAGCTCCAAAACATAAATTTGATGATTCCAATCTATTCAAAATGTCAAAAATCATGAATATCACCTGCTCACATGACCACCTTCACAAATGATAAGATGGACAACAAGAGTTTGCAAGAATGATGACTTACAACCTTATGTCTCCATATGAATCAAAAAAGATTATCAAAATAGAATATTCCTTAAAAATATTGTCCAAAAAAAATATTCTTTCTAAAATAAAGATTTGAACTCTTAACCTCCCCTTTTAAAACCACTTCATAAAATGAGGCTTTCCAATTTTTATATGAGCATTTACGAGTTTATAAAGAAAGGAATTGCTATATAAACTTGAATTTTGCTCTATTAACCCAAAAAAAAAAATACTTGGATGTAAATAATCTAATTATCTTGTGAAATTAAATTTTCAAGTAAAAATTCCAATATTTTCAAAACTTTATGTGGGTTCCTCCAAACCCTAAAATTTTGAGGTAATTTTATGAAAAACTTAGGGAAATGAAAAAATTAAACATTTATAAATTTCCAACACCATTCTTTAGCAAAGGATGCCATGGCTGATTTGGGTAAATTCTAAAACTTGTTTATAACTCCCCTTGGTTGTATAAGGCCATACAAATCTATACTATTTCATTGTTTAGCTCAGATAGAGACGATTAGAAGGAATTTTGAATAATAAAATCTGATGTAGAGGATATGACATTGATTGGGAGGCCATACTTCTACTATTTTGAGTTGTAAAACTCAAGTTCGAAGCTTTAAAATCTTTTGAGATTTATTGGGAGTGAGATTTTGATCTTTGAAACTCAATTACTGATCAAGAAACTTAATAGATTAAATTTAACAAAAAATTAAAAACCATTTTATCTAGTCACAAGTATATTTAGCATGAAAAAGATGTACATATGCATATATAGGTCATACAAATGCATAAATGGCTTGAAAAAAATGCCTTAAATGCTTTTGGTGTTGAAAATTGATCTTTAGAAACTAGTTTTCAAATCAAACATTGATTAGATTGATTGAATGAAAGTTTCATCTTCTCTTCACATTTCACAGAGGTTTTTAGATTCAAACAAGCTGTCCCAAGGCATATGTGGGCCGTATAATACAAAGTAAGGGTTTACAAATCCTTTATGGAAAATTTGAAAGATGTTTTAAGGATTAAAAAAATTCAATTTTATTTTAGATGCAACTCAGATTTGAACCAATAATTTATGGAGGTCGTATAATACCACCATACATGCATAATTTTACACTTCAATAAATATAATGTAAAATATTGATTTTACATTAAATATTGACCAAAGAGCATACCTTATTAATTTTCACAAATTTTATTTCACCTCAACTTTATTTCTCCATGTATCCAAAAACCATGCTCTAATACCATTGAAAGCTCTAGGAATAGGAGGTAATAATGAAAATTACAACATGACAAAAGCCTTTTTTTTTACACACCAAAATTGTATTGTATTATTTCTCAAATTTATTTTTGTACAATGTTAAGGTTTTAAATCTCATATAAGGAATAAGGTGGTTACAAAACCAACCACCAATGCATGAAACCAACCCCTAAATAAAACTAAACAAAAACATAACAAATTAAATAATTTGGATCAATAAATGATCCCAAAAAATAAGCTGTGCACAATTAAGGATATTGATCCCTATTCTATCCTAATTCAAAATGCAGTCATCAACATCCATCCTAAGCTTAGATTACATAGATTTCCAATCTTAAGCATCACTAAAATCACTCAAACCAACATTCATACTAACTTTACTTGCACTTATACAAAAACTTAGGTGGGGATAATTATAACAAGCTTGATCCCCTTTCAAGGTATTGGTATGTAGCAAACTCTCAACATAGTGGGGTATTAAGGATGTCTAGCTAACACACTAACTTATTTTTATCATGATGTTTATTCAAGCCCTTATAAGCATCAAAACCTATTAGGTTTAGAGGAAAATAGAGATACAAGGAAAATTATTAATCACACAAACCTAAAATTTAAACTAGTCCTAAGATAAAACCTGATCTACAAAAGCTATAAATAATTTTGAGAGATGATTATAGAACAAAAATTGGAAACTATCACCACAATGGTAATATCAAGGTTATGATTCCATTATCCAATAGTAATTTTGACATATAAATCCTATGCACGACACCTTGATCAACTTATATGCTAATTTTTCACCTCTTGATCATCTATCTCAATCAATTTCTTGATAATTATTCATTTGTTTCATTCACTGATATTTTTATAAGTATTAGATTAGGTCAACACTTTCACAAATTATTGGTTATATTTATTGCATATTTCATACCCTAATTTATTTTACTCAAACCCTTTAACAACCTACCACTTAAAATCCATAAACCCTAAAAAATTACATCATTTGGTGAACCCAACTTACTTTTAGCAGTGTAAAAACCCTAACCCTATACTACCTTTAGGGTATATGATTCCAAACTTCTATAATTCAAACTCAGATTTTAGATCCTTATATTTTTTGATAATAATGATGGAAGATGTTTATCACTTTCTAATGTAATGTTTTCTATTTTCATTATCATGTTTTTTTCCTTACATTCGAAATAAATTCAAATAATATATGTACATATATGTAAATGATTTACTATATCAATTATAATATAGATATTGGACTTTTCCATTAAATTTAATACCCCAACAACCATGTTTCAAGTTTCAATGTCATATCTTATGCATAGGAAAGGATATCCTTCTCCTCCTCATCTCCATGATGATGATAGTTACTTTCCCTCTAACCAAGTCCATGATATCACTCCTCCATGAGATGAATCAACCTATAATATTTTTACTAAAGCCCATATGCATCTTATACATTCCCCCACCTCTTATCTACAGGGTGTGTGCTTACATTTTTAATTAGAAACAACTAGGGTTTGCACTTGTGAGACTCTAAGGGATTAAATTATCAGTATTAGTAGGTTCATTTCAAAATAACAAAATTAGAATCAACTATTACATGAAAAGATTTAAACATTGTAAAATCATATAATAATATGAAATCCTTCAGGGCACACTAGTGTCAATCATGTATAAGCATCTTCCCCTAGTTTATTTGTGGAAATCAATGTTATATATCAAAATAATAAATCATAACAAAGTGCATCTATAACTAGTGATTAAAAAAGTACTAAAAGATCAAATAGAATTTCAAGTGATATTTTGAGGCAAATGATTGATGCTAATTTGATCAACCTACCTCCTCTACATCCATTGAAGAGATATAGATATTATTATGCATATCATATAATGCATGGGCACATCACTAATTCATATTTAGCACTGAAAAGTAAAATATAATAGGTACTTGATATAAATTAATCAAATAGTGACACCTCATATAAACAATATACAATGACACAAGTATAAATTCAAAAAGCGCCAAATTTATAAATAATATAAAAGTGGTTACCAAAGAATAACTTAGAACAATAAAAGGTTTAGAAAGCACAATTAGAGAAATAAATATTAAAATAAGTATATGTAAATAAAGTAAAAGATATAAATATACCTCTCGATAACAAGGTCCCACTTTCAAATTTATATGGTTTTGGTCAAAAATATTTACAATAATTTGATTATCATGGTCAAGGTTTGGGTAAGCATGCTCAAGGCATCACTACTCCTATTCTAGAATTTGATAATGATGGTCAACAAGGTTTTGGATTTATGAAACATACTAAGGAAAATCATTCACAAATACAATTTATCAAGGTAAAATATCAAGATACAAATGTCATATTACAAAAGGAATAACCACATCAGTTTTAAACTCAAAATCATGCTAATCCAACAAGCATTCTCAAAATAGGCTTTCTAAAAAAAGATCCTCCAAACACCATATGTCTATAATAATCATATTTTCAAAGGGAACATTCATAAAAAAATATTACAAATCATAGAAAGGTCAATTCCATAGTATGAAGCAATTATATGTGCTCATCTAGATACAATAGAAGTTACCACTAACATTCAATTGGTTCAAAATCAAGATGATAATGATGAGTACAGAAATCCCTATTGTTATGATTTCCAAGATACCAACAATGAACAATACTTAGACTCTTACTACAATTCAATTTAGTCATAACACATCCATCACACTTCATGAGGGGTCACCATTTCACTTTTTGATGCACGATCCATTGAGGATGGGTTTCTTGTGAGACTCAATTTTTAGTAGTATCTCTCCTCTTTTATATAGTATCATTTTCATGTTTTATTGTACATAAATGATCCTTAGAAAATTTAAAAATAATATAACATGCTTAAAATGCAAAAACATTCAAATATTTTCTTAAAAAACACAAATTCTAGATTGTATGCATGTTTATGTCTACACTTATTATACTTGATAGGTACTATATGTGTTATCTATGTTAGTCTACATAGTTTTGACATATATACTTGTTCGTTTCAAGTGTTTTTAGATTACTAAAATACCCATGTCCACCACACAAATCTATATTTGATACTAGTTACAAACTAGGTGCACATAAACAAGTTCCTTATTTGACACATTAACTTATTTGGTGTCATATTATACATAATTTCAATTACCAAGTTATATATTTCTATACTCTATATCACAAATTTATCATTGTTTATATATTGATATTGATCATCCTACACTACACAATTTATTTTCCTGTAATTACTACTCTAAACTCAATTTATGTACATCTTTGCTCTTATACAAATTTATACCACATATTAATGTGTATTTTCATTTCTAAGTTTACTAGTTTAGACTTGATTATGTATCTATAATTCTATATCTATTCAAGGGAATTTGAACAAGCCATCATTCTATGGATCTAGGCCACTCCTTTCACTGTATGTATGCATTAGGCATGTGCCCATGTCCTTGTGTGTGCTTTCTTGATTATTTATTAGAAATTTTGAACATGTCTTTTCATATGTCTCTAAGCCAACCTTGATTTATCTATGTTTATGTGGACATTTAAACATTTCTTTGTATGTATTTGTTTTCTCATATTTATTGACATGTGCCCATGTCCCTTATATTATGGCTCCTTATCCTACCTTGTGTGTCTCATGTGTGTTGTATGTATGCTTTCATGTACACGTCAAGGCTATGAAACTTATCTCTTTATTGTTACATAGTCTAATTTTGAGTTTCATGAAGGACCTCATGCATCTCCCCTTCCTAACTAGGTGTCTTTATGGATATCATGTCCCATCCCCCTAGATAGTTACTAAGTTGATTACTCAGATTTATTATTCATACACATGCTTACATTGTTATATTTACCTTAATAGCCTTGTGAATACTATATGTAACATACATCATACATTACCAACTTATCCTCATATTATCTTGCATTTCAATGTCATGTATACATATTATATAGGTTTATTATGTAGATATCATATACACACAGGCTAACACATAATATGCAGATCTTTTTCTTTCAAGGATAGTTCTTACATGGGTCCATTAACTCCCCTAAAAAGAAAAGGAAATCATAAAGGATTTTCATTAATATTAGAGCATCAGAATGCACTTAGATTACATTCTCCAATATGAACACATAGAATACAAAGATTAGTTTCAAAAAAACATAGTATAAAATAGTTAGAAGAGATCAGAGTTAATTTGGTAGACAAATAACATAGTTGGACACTAGCACCAAAAGTGGACACTAGTGTAAGGAAATTACTTAGATGATTCATAATATTATAATTATATATGGTACAATTAAGATCAAAATAAGCGTATCCACAAAAACAATTAACAAAATAGAATAATAATTGAATATTATATTTGAACCACTATGAGGGGGTAACCTCTACAATGATGCAATAAGAATAGAATTCATAATATGATGATAAAATACTAACCACTATCTTTTATATATACTCTACTTAAACATGGTTATTCCATAGGTTGACCATACTGTGAACATTAAGAAATGTAACAAGCTAATATGAGGATGTGTAAACCACAAGTCGACCACCCATATCTTTAACACACTATAGGTTAAGGTCATAACATGCCCCTCCCCTTCAAAACAACATTGTCCTCAATGTTGAATAAAACTAGAATGTTTATGTAGGAATGATTCATCCTCCTATGTTACATATTTAGAATGCAAGTTCTTATCTTTGATCAAATACTACTTAATGGATCTGGTCTATAGTTATTTATTATGCATGTGAAAGATCTCCTTAGTATCTAAAATAACTCTACCTTCTTCATTTAATTTAGGTAACTCAATCTAAGTGGAAACTCTATGTCCAATTACTTTCTTCAAGTAAGATACATAAAGTACTAGACGTATGTGAGTGGTTGGGGTAAGTCTAACTTGTAAGCCACACTACCAATTTTATGTAAGATCTGGTAAGGGCCATAATACTTAGGTGATAGCTTGTTATCCTTTTTTTGTTTTTTAGATACATCTACTTATATGGTTCCAAATGCATAAAGACTAAATCACCTATGTCAAAATGTCACTCACTATGGTGTTGATATCTGTGTTGCTTCATTAGATTTTGTAGCATTGTTAAATTCTCTCACAAACTAACTAACACCTCTTATTGATGGTGAATGCATTACTCAATAGCTCAAACCTTACGATTCACTATCAAAACTAAAGTTATGGATGGGATTGATACCCATACAATGCTACAAAGGGATAAATGTTGGAATAAGTGTGAAAATAAGTTTTATACCACCATTCAACAAGTGGCATCCAATGAACTCATTATGCCTCTTTGTTAGAAACAAAATAATGAAGATACCATTAAAGAGCTTTGTTGACTACCTCTATTTTTCCATAAAATTGAGGATGATAGGTTGAGTTATGAGCCAAATGGGTGCCTGAACATGCAAATAATCTAGTCCAAAAATTACTAGTAAATATGGGATCTCAGTCACTTACAATGTTTTTAGAGTGCCATGCAATTTTTAAAATATATTGAGAAAATTATAAGCTAATATACTAGAAACAAATGGTTGTGATAAGGATAAAAAATTAACAACCAAAACTACCATGATAACATTTTTACCCTTAGACCTTGGTAACCCCATAAGGAAATACATAGAAACCTCTTCCCAATGCTAGCTAGGGATGGATAAAGGCTGCAAAAGACCTAAGGTCCTAATGGTTTCAACATTATTTTGTTGACATACCATGCATTTAGCCACATATTTTTGAACATCCCCTTTGAGTCCTTCCCAAAAGAAATCTTTCTTGATTCTATAATATGTTTTGAAAAATCCAAAGTGTCCTCCAAGTGGAGAGGTATGAAGTTCTTGAATAATTTTATATTTGAGGAGAGAATGCTTACAAAGGTATAATCTATCTTTATACAATAATGTGTTCCCCTTCCATGTAAATTTTTCAAATTCATTAGAATCTTGCTAAAGATTATGAATCAAATCACTAGTAGCACTGTCATTCTCCCATTCTGATCTTGCTTCCTCTAGCCAATCTTCTTGCCACAAGGTTATGGTGCATAACATTGCCTCAGTTGATTTATCTTATCAAGAGAGGGCATCTACCACCATATTCTCTTTTCCTTTCTTATAAACTATTTCAAAATCATATCCTAACATTTTAATCACCAATTTTTTTGGTTATTCATATGACAAGAGTTATTCCAATAAATATTTGAGGTTATCATGATTAGTCTTTACCTAAAATTGATGACCCATCAGATACAGTCTCTATTGTTTCACTACATGTAGAAAATCCATCATCTCTTTCTCACATATTGGTCTGAGACTATTTCTTCCCTTAATATGGTGACTTTCAAATACCACTGATCTACTTTCTTGTATGATTACAACCCATATATGATATCTAGATGTGTCACACTCCATAATAAATGTTTTTAAAAAATTAGGAGTAGCCAAAAATGGAGTTGTGCACATAACTATTTTTAACTATTCAAATGCCTTAGTAGCTAAATCAATCCACTGAAAGGAGTATTTATTCAGTAAAAAGGTGAGTGGGGCTATAATACTACCATAATTTTTGACAAACATGTGATAGTAACTAGTTAAACCCAAAAATCTGCAAAGGTTTTTGAGTGTTTTAGGACCCTACCACTCCATCATTGCTTGGATTTTCTTAAGATCAACTTTCACTTTTGAATTTCAAACAATGTGACCCAATTAATCTACCTCTTAGATACCAAAAGAACATTTTGAAGGGTTGGCATAGATTTGATGATGTTTTAGAATAGAAAGCATCTATTCCACATGCTTCAAATGGTCTTTTGAATTTTTGTTGTAGATGGGGATATCATAAAAAAACACTAATACAAAATTTCTCAAGAATGGCCTAAAAACAATACTCAGTAAACTCTGAAATGTAAATGGTGCATTTCTTAGGCAAAAAGGTATGATCATAAATTCATAATTGCCTTCAAGATTTCTAAAATCTATTTTATGTATGTCCTCATTTTGGATGCAAATTTGATGATATCTAAAGTGAAGATCTAGCTTGGTAAAATAAATATCACCATGTAATTCATCTAGCAAACCATTAATTACTAGAATAGGAAACTTATCTTTGATGGTGTATTTATTGAGTTCTTTATAGTCTGGGCATATCTTCCAACTATCATCATTCTTTCAAACCATGATCATCAAGAAGAAATATTCAGTTTGACTATGTTAGGTGATTCTTGCCTCTAACATATCTTGTACCGTATTTTCAATTCCACTCTTTTGGGCATAAGGATACCTATAGGGTCTGATATTGGGTGGTGAACATCTTAGAATGAGTCTGATGACATGATCATGTTCATGAATTAGAGGAAGTCCTTTTGGCATGTCACCAAAACCAACATAATGGTCATCCAACACCTTATTGCAAATTAGGATGTGTAGACTCCTTGATTGGTTGAATCTCTATGGAAAATAGGCATGTCACAAGGCCTTTTGTACCTTTTCTCAGAATCTTCATCATCTGGTGGGAACTAACAAGTTGCAGAGATTTAACTTATAATCCATGCATTTCAAAATCTTATCCTTTGACATGGAACCTCAGGAATAATTCCTAAAAATTCGTCTCATTAGTGCCCAAAGTGGTGAACCATTGTACTCCCAAAATAATGTTAGCTCATCCCATCAGAATATAAAACATAGGGGAATCTAACAAATAGTCACCCATAGCAAGCTTAATATTCTGACATTTTCTAGAATAGTTTACCATACCACCATCTACAATCATGACCTGAAAGTCAAGAGATGGGTAAATGAAAAAATTTAAATGAGCAACTTACTATTGATGAAGTTATGTGTACTTCTGAAGTCAATTAACATATTCACCTTATATTTCTTCAAGAATCCCACCACCTTAAGAGTTTGAGGAGTTATAATTCCTGAAAATGTATGATAGGAAATAGTAGGTTGAGAATCTTCATATTCATCCTCAAGTTCTTCTAACCCTTCACCTAAAGCCTCCTCATTTTCTTCCTAATAATTTTTACCATCAATGTAAAATAAATTATTTTTATAATATTGATGCCCTTTTCTCTATTTGCTACCACACCCAAAACATAATCATTTTATACACTTTTCTTCCACTTGTTGAGGTGTCAATATGGTAGGATGATGAAATGATAGTGCTAGAAAGGTAAATTCATGAACATTGGTAAAAGGTCTTCATCTAATCAGCACTTTTTCCTAAACCATGTGTGCCTTTGGTATGGCCTCAGATATAGTACTGGGATAAAACATGAAAACATCCAATTGGATGTTATCTTTGAGGCTACCCAAAAATAGGTCAATCAGATTTTCCTTAATGATGTCTACCACATGTAAGAAGAGATTATGAAATTGATGAATGTAGTCCTTGACAATCTTATTTTGGTATAACTTGGATATCTAATTGAAGTAATTTTCAAAGACATTATTTTGATATTGGAGCTACAAGTCCTTAGAAAATAATGACTATGAAATGGGTACATTGTTTTTCTATTTTAAGCACACAACTAATTATACCAAATGAATGGCTCAAGTTTCAGATAGACCGAGATCATAACCACTTTTTGTGAACATGGATTTTGATTTCTATTAAATAAATTTTCAATTTGAGTGAGCTAAGTGAGTGGATCATTACCATCAAACTTGTGTAGGTCTACTTTTGAAAACATTGGCTTAGGGCTAGAATTGGTATTGGTATTGTTTGGAGTATGAGAACTAATATAAAGTGGTGGAGGATTATTTTGTAGTGGCTAAGCTGACAAGTTAGCCAAGTTCCTAGATGTTTATTGTAATTAATCCTTCATGTTATCCAAGTCCCTTCTCAAACCTATGATGTCCCCTTGAATCATATCAAAATCATCTTTTTTCACCATGCCCTAGAACTCTGACTTAAGTTGTTAAACTAGCTCCGAACTCTTGCCCTTTCTAGCATCTACAAGTGTTTGTATGAGCCATACACAAACCCTAGGAGGCTTTCATCCCCAAAAAAATTTACCAATGGAATACACTATTACGATCATCTCATCAAGACGAATCCAAAGACTTCTATAATGCACAAGGGTGAAAAAATTTGACCCAAAAAAGTGTATCAGTATAATATACCATTGCAATCATCTCATAGAGATGAATCTAATGACTACTTATTTATAGAAGGTAAAAAAAATTCTAGAATTTTTTTCTTTTTTTACCCAAAAATATTTTTTTCTTTCTTTGTAAAAAAACCTCAGGAATAAAACTATGGTGAGGAAAAAAATCAATTCCCCTTGGATTATAAGTTATGTTTTTTGGCTTTCTGGTGCTCAAGATACTAGATCCATAAAACAATACATGGTAAAAACTTGCCCAAAATGATGCTCTAATACCACTTGTAAGGAAATTACTTAAATGATTCACAACAATAGAATTATATATGGTATAATTAAGAGTAAAATAAGAATATCCACAACAATAATTGGTAAAATAGTAGAAAATTTGAATATTATGTCTGATCCATTCCAAGGGGACAACCTCCACAATAATGCAATAAGAATACAATTCATAATATGATGATAAAAGACTAACCACTATCTCCTATATATACTCTACTTATACATGGTTATTCCATAAGCCAACCATATAAAGAACATCGATAAATGCAACAAGCTAATATGAAGATGTGTAAGCCATAATTCGGCCACCCATATCCATAGACACACTATAGGTTAAGGGCATAGCAACTAGAACCATAGTGATACTATAAAAAGTATGGCACTACTATCTATTAGTCCTATAAATAGGAAAATTTAGATTTTCCATAAAGGCACAATAATTATAGTCTAGGTTTGCATAAATTTAGTTATAGATTATCAGTGTTTACTCATGTTTTGCTCAATATTACACAAAATCATACCATTTTACTCTGATTAGGGGCATCATGCATGGCATGATAACATGTTACCTATTTGACAACCCATATCTCTATTTGTGTGCCCTATATATATCTTTTTATCTTAGGAGATGATATGAGCTTTAGCAACAAAGTGGAGGAGACCCAATCTTGGTGAGATGCTTGAGATGAGATGTCATCTAGTCCCCCCACTCTATCTAGAGTGAGTGTTCAATCTATATTTTATATTCCTTATCTCTCTATCTTTGAATGGTTGATAGTCTATAATTTAATTAGGTGGGGGTTGGATAGATATATAAGGCCCAACCCCAATCCCAATAAGCCAAATAGACCCTATATAGAGGGGGGCTATTCTCAAGCTAAGACCTATAGCTTTGGGGTGGTCCTCTAATATATATATTAGAGGACCACCCCAAATATATATTAAGATATATCAAAGAGGCTAAGGACCCAATGGGAATGTTAGCCTCTCCCTCTCCCAAATACCTAATTATGTTGGCCTCTCCCTCTCCCAAATATCTAGTTTTTTTTTGCCTCTCCCTCTCCTTCTCTATATAGATGCAATGGGATGGGATGGGGGTCTAATTTTTTAGCCTTTAACACTATCTCTATTGATATGGGATATATATATATACATTTCAATTTTATATACTTAAATAAAAATTATTACAACTCAATCTAGAATCCATATACTCAAATATCAAATTTGGGGGCATGTGTGTCGTGTATACACATAATATTTTTAAACTTTATCAATTGATGATGCTTTCTATCTTATATGAACCCATCGACTCTCAATATCTATGAGTGCACACCTTAATGGGTGCATTGAAAAAGGGGTGAGAAAATCATTGGTACTAGGTAGGATTGTTGTCCCTATATTACCACTTGGTATCAATCCAACCATTTGTTAAAAACATTTCTCTAAGATTTGCCTCCTCTTTTTCACCCTCCTCTAGTCATTTTATGCCTTCACTATCCCTTCCCTATCCTAAAATCCTTTTTTATGATTTATGATACATTGTTGACCCCATCGACCCTATACTCTAATTGACAAAACTCATTTAAGGTTTAGGTCAAATCTTATCCAATTTAGACCAAGACTTAAGTTGATTTTGTCAATAACAATATAGAGTCAATTAGGCTAACCCTATTAGCTAAAATTTTGGAAAGGACTAGGGTTACATTCAATTATATAAACACATTTATTTCATCATTTCTAATAGGAGAGAAGAAGAATATATATATATATATATATATATATATATAGTATGCATCTGCTTATCCACTATTCTACTCAAGGAGAATAACTTAGGGTTTCATACTTTCTTTGGAGATATAGATCTTATCTTATGGATAAGTATTTTAGATTCATTGATACAATATGTATCATAGGGTTGATTTATACTTGTCATCATACATACCAAAACAACCTCGTGTGAAGCACCTTGGCCAAGGGAGAGATTGAGGTCCAATAGGTTCATCATCAAAGTTAAGTATTTTTAACCTTTTTTTGCCTTTGTAAGAGTAAATAGATATGCATTTGTAATTCTCTCCCATCCATTACTATTATATATACATTTATTTGAGTATATATCTTTGATGCATGTTTACTTCTAATGTTTATTACCCCATTTTGTGCCACAAGATTTGGTGAGCACTAGATTAGACTTTACTTTTTATTAATTTAGTGAATATGAAAACATAGGACCTAGTTAAGGTTATTACATTTTTTTACTTGACTAGAGTCTTTGGTACCCTCCCTAACGATATTACTATGGTAAGGATACCTTGGCTAGGTCTAGAAGATCCATCTTGGTCATAACCCCAAATATCTAATGTATCAACCATCAGAAGTGTAAGTAGGATTTATGTTCTTTGAGATAGGGATGATTTATAAATCAGTTACATTATCATTTGCATACATTATGGTAAACCTAATGTGAATATAAAACTTGAAATTTTTCTTTCATGTCATAATTTTTATCATTTTCCTATATTTTTCCATATTTTCAGTATTGTATCACACTAGTCGATATATTTTTAAATTTTTTTGTGCATGTTTAACACACAGTCACTTCAAAATGACTTTCTTCTATCTATGCAAGTCTTCATCAACTACCGGCTATTGGATCAAACAGTTTGATGTAATATTATTATTTAATTATAAATTAGATTACCCTATCAAATAGGTTGACTCTATCTGATTATTTCTTCTATCAACATATAGGTCAACAAACACTATCAAACGGGGCAACTCTATTCATTATTTATTCTTCAACACACAAGGTTTTTATGAAATAGGTCAAACTAGTTGACCCAATTTATAGAATTTGAAAGTAGAAACTAAAGAATTATATCATAAAAAATTTCAATCTAAATCATCTTAAAACCCACCAAGGTTAATTTTATTTCTCTCTCTATCATTTTAACTCTTCCTTTAGTTACATGTTTCACAAGTTAGCAGTCTTTAAAACTATAAACCTATAGCTAACTATGTTGACTTGGTTGACTTAGTTCTATAGTTTTCCTTCTATCTAAGAGACATAGTCTATCTATTTGACTATGCTCTTAAATACCTTGCTTATATAGAACAAAAGTGTCCCAGTTGACTCTATTCTAAAGTGTTTACATGCAGTGTCTCCTAAACTAACTTTTTACTATTCCTAATTAGGGAATTAATATTTATTTACTAGTAAATAATTCACATTTTATTTTCAATTGTTTTCATTCTTATATTAACTCACATATTATAAATAGGTGGTTCTTTAAATTACCATTTTAAATACACTATTTTGCTCTTGTGAAAACACTACCAAACCACCTAAAATTCAAAAAACATTTATCTTCTCAAGGCCTACCTACTTGGATTTCATCACCAAAGGGGAAGCCAACTTGGTTTTTTGAGCATGTATAAATACATTTTTAATGGTATATATTGGTAAAACACCCAAAACCCTTATCAATATATCAATCTAATACCATTGCCAACACAAATCCCTTTCATCTCAAACATCCTGAAACCAACTTTAGCCTACTTTCATGATCTCTATTTTAGCCAACTTCCCTATCACATTAAAATAAAAACTTTTTAATAATATAATAACACTTAAGGTGACCAATTATTTAGCATATACTTTTTATTTTATTGCTTTTTCTTTGATCATTTCATGTTATATTAAAAAAAATTAAATTAGCCAATATTGGTGAAAGGTTTGTGCTATGTTCCCCAATTCGATCAATCACATTGATCCACTTTTTTGTGTGTTTTATTTCATTATTTCTTCTAATTATCTTTCAAAAAAATTCTTTGTTCTAAAAATATTGTCATCTTAGTCAATATAATATCTTATATACTATTCCACCTTCCTACCAATAGTACACAGTTGACCTACATGATTGGATCTTCTTATCTATTTTTTATCCTTTGTCTAGTAGTACACAGTAGACCCATATGACTTCATACTCTTTTTATCCTATGTTTTAGAAGTATTGTGTTAACCCAATCACTTTGGTACCTATTGGACAACCTTGTTCCTTTTGTGCCCACTCTATTCTTTATTTGGCCAACTTTGTTCTTTTTCTATCCAAATTTGTCCCTAACTCTCCATCTTTCCTAAAAATTTTGGTTCTTTCATCAAGCATCATGAAATCCCCTATCAAAATATTTTTAGATGACTTGAATCCATTTAGACACTATAAGGGGTTATCTTTTATTCCTATTTTTAGCCTTTGGGGCATCTTGAAATGCCCATCCACATATCATTTCAAACTCTAGGTAATCTTGTGATGCCCATCCCTACCTATAATTACCCATTATGGAATCTTAAAATGCCCACTCTTATTCTACATTGCATGATACCAAAATAATTCAACTTCAAGAAACTTATTGAGACATATAGGCTTATCTCTCACATGTTTATCCTTGATATATACATTAGTGTAGATCCTTCCCTTATTATCATGATTTCTATATGTTATATTTCTAACACTTTTTGTAGGATATATACATGGGGTTTCACCCTCTACAACAGTTTCTATTTTCACAAACTTTAGTTCCCTCTTTTTGGTCCTTTAGTTTTCACCTTTTCTCATGAATTTCATTGTAAAACCATGGATAAGCGCTTGTCTTCCTCATGATTTCCTTTTATTATCATTATTTTCTTGATTTTAAATAATTTTTGAACCCCTTGGGTTTTTATTTTTTGTGAGTTTCAATTTAAGACCATGGATAAGACCTATCCTTCCTCACAAATACCATCTTTTCATTTACTTTTCACATGTTTTTTCCAGCCTCTTGGGTTTCTCTTTTATGAGTTATAGTGTAAGACCATGGATAGGACTAGGTATTCCTCATAAAATCACCATATTTAAATTTAGTGTTCCTTCTCAAGAATATTTCACAATCATTACAATTTTCTGATCAATTGTTCTCAACTTTAGCTTTTGCTTCTTCTATAGATAAATTTTGCACAACAACCTGTATTAGCATGTTTTCTGAAAATCCCCTTGTTATTATGATAAGTAATCACACTCACTATCATTGCATCCCTATTTTCACCCTTTGTCACCTTTTTTTTCAATTTGAAGTAATCCAAATTGTTTCATGTTTTATTCCTCTTTATGTACTTTCTTTTCACTCCACTTTGGATAAAATAAGTTCAAAGTCAAGATAGAACTTTTATTTCACCTGAATTAATTGTTCATCAATATCTAGGATTTGAAATTGGACAACCCTATAGCTTAAGGGGTCATATCCTATGTTTAAAATTTTATTGTCAGTTATGTTGAAGGCACTCAAAGCATGTATAGTTAGTTCTTTGTATGGTCATATTTCAATCTTGTCTTAGAAACCCTTAAGTGAAGTATTCCATGAAAAGGGAATTTTTCATGTTATGTCTTTACTCTAAAAATTTGGTACCTTAGCACATTTTATATCTTCAAATACAAGCTTTGAAAAATGGTTTAGCAATGTAGGAAATGCCCAGGGATGT
Organism: Torreya grandis; assembly: GCA_037957365.1. Taxonomy (NCBI): domain Eukaryota; kingdom Viridiplantae; phylum Streptophyta; class Pinopsida; order Cupressales; family Taxaceae; genus Torreya; species Torreya grandis. The sequence goes on from JARHVA010003996.1 coordinate 1,728,103, forward strand.
CAAAATTTAGATTCATAAAATAGCCATTTAGATTCATAAAATCCTTAATGAGATCCTAGTGAATGCATTTCTACTAGGTGTCAAACTCATGAGATCTCAGGTATCAATATCAATAACACACAGATGGAATCTCAAGTTAGTAGGACCATAAAGATCAATGAAGTTCATTTTATCTTGAAATCAAAATAAGTGGTGATCTTGGAGGTCAAAATTTCAAAGGTTCCAAGGATGAACACATGGATAACAAGTGGCAAGATCTTGGGTGCTCATATGAAGATCTAATGGTGCAAAACAAATTAAAAAAACTAGTGGGTCTAACTAAGATCAATGGTGTATGATATTTCATACCAAAGTAGATCAATGGTGAGAAAAGATCAAAAAGTTATAGGATCCCAGGGATGAACTAGTTCTTTTCAATTGTTGCAATCATGAAGAGTTACAAGATCAATGGTATATGTCTGATCTTAAAACTAAGATCAACAACATGCATTTAATTGAGTAGAAGAAATCAAGGGTGCATAGGTGAAGGAGCTCAGATTTAATGCAAGGCTGACATATGGCTCAAAAGCACTAACCAAATAAAGTTGATGATGAATCCATAGAAAACACACTGTGGTAACAAATGTCTCAATCTGTGAAGCCCAGGTCAAGGATCAATGGCCAATGTTGAAAGCAAACTTTTGGGATCAAATGAGATGATGAAATGTGTCTAAAACAAATAGTGTGATCAAGCTTCTAGTAAAGAGTTTTTCTTTTTAAGGATCATGATTAGTTAAGAGCTATTAAAATAACATCAATGTAGGGAGAAGTGGGAGAAGGAATGATGTGACTATTGTAACTATTTTTTGAGGTGGCCCTAATCAATTAAGAGTTATTAAAGAGCATAAATATAGGGCCATTTTAAATTCTATTTTTAGTAGATTTGATCTCATTAATTACACCTTTCAAACCAAAAATTTCCCTCTCTAGCTTTTTTTTCTTCCTATAAATGTAGGCATTAAGATCTTGATTATCATCCCTCAACTAGGTATAGTAAATCTCTACTAAAATCACTTTGTAAAATCTTTGAAACAATATAAGATAGTTTTATATTACAATTTAATACTAAGTGTACTTTATTGAAGTTTGATTTATAGAGTGTATGTTTCTTCTTCATCATTTATGTGTCCTTTATGTACCCTTGCTTCAAGACTATTAGTTCTTGTAGGTTCTCTAAAGTGTTGGCTAGTGAGTTTTCTCTTGAAGTGTCATAAGTACATAGTGTCTTTCATAGACATATCTCTTTATGTCCTTCAAGTTATAGGTCCCTTTCTAACCTTCATAAAAAATACTCATGTTTAGAACCCTATCATAGAATTTAATCAATCCTTGTCCCCATTAGATTGATTAGTAGTCATGAAAGTTTCCATGTTGAGAGTGGATCATTGAATATTTGGTGCATCACCACACTTAATGTTTGTTTTCATTGAAGTATTTTCTCCCATTTTCACCCTAATAGATTAATTTTTAAGAATATATATTCAATTTCATATATAAGGAGATAGCTTCAATAAAAAATATTATAGGTCTGACCCAAGATTAGGTAACCCATAGCCTATGGTCATTCCCATGTTGGACTAGATTTGAGTAAAGGACCTAAAAAATCCTTTGCTAAGCTAGGGTGTAGTCTAAGTCTCTAACAATTTTAGCACACTTGGTGGGACCTCAATTAAGGAATATAGACATCATCTTGGTATGGATTGATAGTGTGGAAAGACATTTAAAAGTCTTGGATCAGTCATCAATAGATTGGGGGATAAATTCATGCACCAAATCTCCACCAGGTCTGCTTCAAAAGTTAAACAAGTTCAATTCATTGAATTTCCTTTATATATTGTGAGGAAGAGATTACATATTTCAAACCCTAACCTATCACCACCTAATTCTCCCACATCTCCAAAATTTTCAAATTCTACTCATACTCAATCCACTAAAAGTCCACAAAAATAAATGCAAATAGCAATGCCTAGGTTTCAATATTTTGTACACTTTAATGGTAGTAGACCTCTTAACCTTCAACAATATGATGATATCACTACTACCTCTTTGAATATTCTACCATACTTTATAGGATAAAATTGTATCACTCATATAGAGCACATAGCTAACATTGGAAACCATTATTCAGTGCATAACATTACGCAAGAGAATAAAGCCATGAGATTACTAGCCACATATTTGAAAGGGAAAAGCCTTGCAATGGTATAGGAGTCTATCTCCTACATCAATCAATACTTGGAATGAGTTTGGTGAGTGTTTATGTAAGTATTTTTAGGATAGAAATGACCATGTGTCACTTGTTGAACAACTCGCCTTAACAAGAAGGGCATCCCTAGAATCTATGGTTGATTTCAACTATAGATTCATAAAAACTTGGGATAAGATCCATTTAATCATTAATCCCACACCTAATTATATTGTTTTAACTATTTGAGAGCAATAAATTTAGACATTACAGTCATGATCCAATCTATGGGTGGGATAACTCTATCTGAGGCTTATGAGATATCTATAAGGGCAAAAACTTATTTGATACAAGTGGGTAAACTCATGACAAGACCTCTCATGTCACTTTTTCCTAATATTTAGCCAACCCCACCTACCATTTCTCTATTTTCCACTCCAAACAATGAATCTCAACCTAATGATAGTCAAGCGAACAAATTTACAAAGATTGAAAGCTTATTGAAAGCACAAAACAACAAGTTAGTAGTTATAAAGAGACAATAAAAGACTTCATATAAACCATACCAAGGTCCTTTACAATCCCAATACTTTAATAAATCCTATAATATACCCCCTTATCCATAAAATAAACAATCCTAAGGTCAAATTACTTAAGGTAGATCTCATAATGGCTATAATCCTGCAGCTACAAGTAAATCATGAGCCTTTGGTCCCCACACAAAATAGCCATGCTTAAGAGGGTAAATGGCAATCCAGGGGGCATTCCAATGAGATGGTAATGTCTAAAAGTGGATAAATGTATCAAGATCCTATTTGGTATCATGTTCCTTCATTCTAAGGCCATGTTATAATGCCTCTTCCACCATAAGTTCTCTCAATGAATCATGATAACATGCCTACCATAACATCATCAAAAGCCCAAATTCAATAGTAAGGGAACATGGATAAGTCATCAGTTGACACCATGTGCATAAAATTTCAAGAATGGGAGCATATGTTTGAGCATGTAGTAGTCAACATGGGGTAGACTAAGGATTATTCAATGTCTCCACAAGTTAATCATCATCTTACCACTTCAAATATAGTTGTTAAAGCTCTTAAAACTCAAAAAATAGCTCAACATCATAGGTAGTAGTAGAAGTCTCCTTTTATTCCTCATGTCACTCAAGTCCTAGGTGATACTTTAAATTCTAAGGTGTATATCAAAGGTACTAGTCTTCTTTTTAATATTATGGATCATAAGAAAAAGGATAGTGTCACTATGTCTATGTATGATGCTCTATTTATCCCAGGATAGAAAGAGATATTTCATCAAGAGCTCTCTAAACTTTCTCATGTGAACAAGATAGCTGATAAGTTAAACATTATTTTTACCAATAGTAGTTAGCTTAGTATAATTAAAGTTACTAATCAAGTTCGTAGTCAAGTTCAAGTTCATAATGTTGTTCATCTCCCTAAGGTTTTCAATCCCCATTTATTCTATTTGTCAGTCATCATAAGGGATAGTTTAATGCATAATTGTATATAGACTTAGGTGCTTCAACCTCAATTATGTATAAATCCATAATATATAAATTTTAGTTTATGTATGTGCCTAATGAAAATGGTTTTCACTAGTTGGATGGTTTTCTCACTAAAATAGTAGGTATATTGAAAGATCTTAAGATCACATTAGTAACCTACCCAAATTGTGTCATCACTTAGGATGTAATGGTTATAGACCTACCCCCATATTATGACCTATGCCTATCTTGGGGATTTAGTAGAAAAATTGGGTGTTATTTGTCCTTTGACTAGTCATACATGGTTTTCAGGACTAGACATGGGATTAGGGACATTGTTAGGTCAAAACCTATCTCTAGGTTCTACCTAGAGCCTTATGTGCCTAACCTTGTAAATATCAACTTTACCATATTTGAAGAGGATGAAAATGTTAGTGAAAAAGATCCTCATTATCATCTTGAAGGAATTTTAGACATTTACCTATATGAATGGGTAGCTAATAATCATGGATTTGATCCCTATAAAAATATTGAAGAAGTAGACTTAGGGGTGTATTGTATGCATGAGGAGGGTACTGCTATACCTTACTTAACTAAAACCACTAAAAAATAATATGGGCTATGTATTTTATTCTTTGATGGCTCAAGGTTAAATAATGGTATTGGAGCTAGGGTCATGTTAGTTTCACCCTTAGATCATAAGTACTATTTAGCTACAAGATTTCAATTTAGTTGCACTTCAAACATAGCTAGATAGGAAGCCCTTTTGCATGGTTTGCAAGAGGAAAGAAGAAGAGGTTTCAAACTTATTCAAGTCAAGGGTGATAGTGATCTTGTTGTGAAATAAGAGAGAGGCATAAGTGTAGTTAAGAACCATGATTTTAAAGTGTATAAGCATCATGTATGGGATGTCATAGAGGACTTCTTGGCATTCAATATGTAGACCATACCAAGATAGGTAAATTAACATGAAAATAGGCTTGAAGCCATTGAATCTCAATATGATAATTTATAAGGATTAAAAGGTAACAAGAGTTAAGATAAGATCAAGTTCATATGAAGGTTATCTATACCTGATAATGAGGTGAGTTGGTAGGTGTTTGACAATGATGATCAAATTATGTTTTCTAATGTAGGAGGTAGAATTATGCCATTAGAATAAAAGAAAATTCCAACATTAGTATGATTATAAGATAGGGAAGATAAGATATAACAAGTTTCCTATGTAAATTATGACACTAGAAAGCATCTTCAATGAAGATGACCAAGTGATAAGAGGTAAGGCATGTATACAAGCCAAGGAGGAACATTATGAGAGGATAGAAACCTTTAAAGATTAGTGGTTGAAGTTAAGAAAGATCAACACAACAAAAGATAAAGTTAAATTTATTGATTTATGTTAAGAATTATCTAATGTATTTATATCAGAATACAAGGATTTGAATGGATTTGATCCCAAACTTGCACAACATACCATTGAACTAGAGAACAATGAAAAACCAGTCAGGCAAAAACAAATGTCTATCAAAAAATTGGAGGAGTTAATGAGAAGGTAACTATTTAAATTGATTGAATCCAAGATAATATTCCCCATTAAACATTCCTCAGGGGTCCAAAACCTTGTTCCTATGAGGAATAAGAATGGGGAAATACATTTGTGTGTTGACTTTAGGGACCTTTATAAGGTATCCCTAAAAGACCATTACCCATTGCTCTCAATGGATCAGAGTATTCAAAAGGTGGCAAGTTATTATAGGTTCTCATTGCTTGATGGATACTTTGGTTATAATATGATTATGGTCAAGGAAGAAGATAGGCATAAGAGTGCCGTCAATACAAAATGGGGCACGCATGCATACATGAAAATGACCTTTGGACTATCCAATGCTGGGGAAACTTTTTAGAGGACAATAGATGTTTCCTTTGAAGGTTTGATCAATGACATGGTTCTCATCTACCTATATGATGTCAGTATTTATCATAGGACCCAATTGATCACATTACTCACTTGAGGTTAGTATTTGAAAGATGCAGAGAATTTGGTGTATTATTGAATCCTAAAAATGTATATTTGGTGTTCATGAGGGTAGGTTATCATGTCATGTAGTGTCTAAGGATGGTATTTCCATAGACCTCAAAAGATTTAATTCCATCTTATCCTTACCCTTTCCCAAGAACAATAAGGTTCTATAGAGTTTCTTGGGAAAGATTAATGTTATAAGAAGGTTTATCCCAAGATTTGTAGAGCTATTCAAGCCTCTTACCCACATGTTAAGAAAAAGCAAGGATTTTACATGGACCAAATAAGGTAAGAGGATTTTTTAGGCCATTAAGGAGGACATATCTCATGCCCTTACACATTATAATCTTTATTTTAATAAGTAATTCTACTTGTATGCCTTCTCTACATTTGATGCAATCTCTACCATGTTGATGCAAAAGAATGAGCAAGGTCTGGAATAACCTATTGATTTTTTTGGTTAGGCCTTAGAGGGGTATAATGACAGGTATAACATTTTATAGAAACATGTTCTTATCTTAATTATAGGTTTGAATAAGTTTATGCACTTGGTCTCTAATAGTAAGATCATACTCATGGTGGTACAACCAAGCATTAAAGAGTTTATACTCAATAGAGGCCTCAATGAGAAAAGAACTAGATGGGTGACAAAATGTATGGAGTATGACCTTGAGGTTAGGGTTAAAAATATTATAATGGGAATAGGGTTATGTTAACACCTTGTACTAGAGGTAAAATAAGGTAAAGACCAGGTGTTGGCAGTCCATGATTGCCAATAGGTAACTGTAGACAACACACCTTTCAATTAGACATATGATATAATCAAATTTATTGACTCAGGCCAATGTCCTCTAGGGATAGATAGAGAAAAGATAAGTCACTCATGTTTTAAAATTATAGCTTGTGTCCTAATATATGGATTAATTTTCAAGAGAGACATAGGAGGCATGATTTTGAGGTGTGTGGAATTATGCTAAGTAGACAAGATGCTTAAATAGTTCCATGATGGTCTAGCTGGTGGCTATTTTTCTACTAAGACCATATCCTTTAAGATCATTAGATCTAGGTACTTTTGGCCCAAAGTTTTTAGAGATGCACACTCTTGGGTAAGGAAATGCCCAAAATGTGTAATGTTTGTTGGCAAGTAGAAACTACCAACCCTTACCTTGAAGCCAATACAAGTAAAACAACCTTTCATGTAAAGGTGCTTAGATTTCATAGGGATGTTACACCCTTCTTCAAGTAAAATAAATAAATGGATCATTATAGCTAGACTAATTTACAATATGGGCTGAAGCAACTTCTCTTAAGGAAGCTAATGAATATTCTATTTTGGAGTTTTACAATCAAATATAATAATACATTGGCCTTCAGTAGTAATAAGGTATGTGAGTGGGATATTTTACATGTAATTCATCTCAAGGAATCCTATAAATATTACCCATAGGGTAATGGACTAGTAGAGTCCACAAATAAGAACTTATTGAGGATTATCAAGAGAACTATGGAGGATAGTTAGAGGGAGTGGCATACTAGATTGAGGAATGCCCTATGGGCAAATAGAGTGACACCTATGAAAGATACTAGACACTCCCCATACCTTCTTATCTATGGGAAAGAATAAAAACTTCATATTTCTCTTGAATGACCTGCATTATAGCTTGCACACTAACTTGAGCTCTTTGAGGATGATGTTATGTAGATAAGGTTGAATGAACTAAGATAGATGGAAAAGATAAGGGACAATATTATACACATCATGTGTTCCAATCATTACCAATTAAATAGGTCATTTGATAAGAGAGCTTCCTTGAATACATTCCAATAATGTGATATAGTCCTCAAATGGGATGAGGACCATGTAAAAATAAGAAAGCACTCTAAGTTTGATAGTCTTTGGAGTTAGACTTATATCATCATAGGTCTCAAAGAAGGTAATGCCTTTACGCTTGCTAAGTTGAAAGGAGAGAACCTTCCCATACATGTCAATGGGAGGTATCTTAAATTATTCTACTAGTTTTATCTCATGATCTTTATACATAGGTAGATAGGTTTGCCTTTACCTCCAAGTGCTCTTACACATTGCTCTATTTGCTGTTTTTTATGTTGTTTAGGTATTTGTTTGGTGTGTTTTTTATTTCCTATTGTTTGTGTGTGTCTCATTATTTGAGAGTGTTTCCAAGAGTCACACATAATCCTTATTATAAGTAATAATTCATATGTCTAGTCATCATGAGCAAGTTTGATCAAATTATAAGTTCCATGACCAACAAGTTGGTCAACCCAACTAAGTCACCAAAAATGTTGGTCAATTTCTAGGATTGGAAATTGGCCAACCCTATATCATAAGGGGACATACCCTATGTTTAAAATTTTCTTATTAGTCATGTTGAAGGCACTCAAATCATGTATAGTTAATTCCTTGTATGGTCATATTTTAATCTTATCTTATCAACCCTTGAGTGAAGTATTAAATGAAAATAATGGTTTCCATGCTGTGTATTTACTCTATAAATTTGATACCTTGGTGTATTTTTTGTCTACAAATATAATCTTTGAAAAATGATTTAGCAGTGCATGACATGCCTAGGGACATCAAAAATGATCTCCAAAAAATAGCCATTTGGATTCAAAAAATCCTTAATGAGCTCCTAGGGAACACAATACCACCAAGTGTCAAGATCTCGAGTAGCAAGATCAATAGCGAACAGATGGAATCTTGAGTCAGTATGACCATCAAGATCTAACAGTGTGCATTTGATCTTGAAATCCAAATAAATGATGAGCTCAAAGGTCAATAGTTCAAAATTTCCAAGGATGAACATGTGGTTGACAAGTGGTAAGATTTTGGGTGCTCATATGAAGACCTAATGGCACATGGTAAATTGACAAAACCAGTGGGTCCAACTAAGAATTATGGTGTATGATTCATTATACCAAAGTAGATCGATGGAGAGCAAAGTCCAAAGATTCATAGGGTCCCAAGGATGAACTATTTCATACCAAGTGTCATAACCATGGTGAGTTACCAGATCAATGGTGTGTGTTTGATCTTACAACTAAGATCAATGACACGTGTTTAACTAAGTAGAAGAAATAAATAGTGCGTAGGTCAAGGATCTCAAATTAAATGTGATTCCACCATGTGGCTCAAAAACACTAATCAAATGAAATTGATAGTAAATAAATAGAAAGCATATGGTGGTGATAAATGTCTCAATCTATAAAGCCTGGGTCAAATACCATTGGCCAGTGTTGAAAGTAAACTTCTAGGAATAAATGAAATGATAACACATGTCTAAAATATATAGTGTGATCTAGATTTTGGTAAAGAGTTTATTTTTTGAAGGATCTTGATCAGTTAAGAGATGTTAAAATAACATCAATACATGGAGAAGTGGGAGAAAGAATGGTGTGACTATTGCAACTATTTTTTGAGGTGGCTCTAATTAATTAAGATTTTTTAAGGAGCATAAACACAAAGTGGATGTAACTATTGTTCTGAGTGGACTTGAGTTCATTAATAACCCCTTTAGCACCAAAATTTTCCCTCTCTAACTTTTTTTCTTCTGATAAATATAGGCATTGATCTCTTGATTATCATCCCTCAGTTGGGTATAAAAAACCTCTACTAAAATCACTTTGTAAACTCTTTGGAGCAATATAAGATAGTTTTAGATTCTATTTTAATGCTAATTGTACTTTAAATTTTTATTTATAGATTTTATGTTTCTTATTCATCATCTTTGTGTCCTCCATATACCCTTTCTTCAATATTGTTAGTTCCTTGTAGGCTCTATGAAGTGTTGACTATTGAGGTTTCTCTTAAAGTGTCATAAGTCTATAATGTCTTACATAGAACTATCTCTTTCTATCCTTTAAGTTATTAGTCTCTTTTCAACCTTCATGAAAAATACTCATATTTGGAACCCTATCATAGAATTTGATCAATCCTTAACCCCATTATATTCATTAGTAGTCATGAAAGTATCCAAGTTGAGATTGGATCATAGAATATTTGGTACATTACCAAACTAAAACTATGTTTTCATTCATGTATTGTCTCCCCTTTTCATCCCAATAGATTAATTTTTAAGAAGAGAGATTTAAATTGTCATATCTAAGGAGATAGCCTCATTAAAAAATCTTATAGGTTTGACCCAAGATTAGGTAACCCATAGCCTAAGCTCATTTTCATGTTGGATGAGATTTTATTAGAGGACTAGAACAATCCTTTGAGTAGCTAGGGTGAAATATAAGTCTCCAACACTAACTAGACTTTAAGACAACATGCTCTCTGAGTTATCTTTCTTAGCAACCAAATCCAAAGTATTCAAATGAAATTCATCTTTATCACCCATGTTTAGTTTTCCAAATCCATATGAAAGAGGAATAAAAAAAGCCATCAAGAAAGTTAAAATCCAAATCATTTTAAAAAAATGCAATGATACAAAAGGCAACATACCAAGTTAAAAAGAAAAAAGATGTGATTCAAATCACAAATCATATCTCTAATAGAATCTCAAACTCTACAGTCGATATTATGATAAATTCAAGGTCCATTGGTGTGTGGTAGGATAGTAGATTGGAATAGGAGAATTCATCAAACTCTATGGTGCTACCTTCTTTCTCACACAAGTACCTAATATTCATAGTAGACAGATGGCTCTATACGAGGTGTTGAGTAATAGAAAACACATTGTGGGAAGGTATGTCCATTTTACTTTTCATGCATATAACCTTCATTGGATGATAAAGATGCTTAATTTGTTGACCTAAGACTTGTGTGTCTAGGAGAAGATATTCAAAGTCCTTAATTTTGAAAGTCCTCTTATTTTGACAAAGTTAATTTGAGTGTCTTGATTTCGATAAAGATTTCCTCTAACTTGGTTTTTCCTTCATTTTCCCCTCCACCCGTTTCATTTCCTCCCTTGGTTTTTCCTTCATATGCCCTCTTCTTCACATATTAAAAACATGCTAACACTACTTTGTTTTCGTTTTATCTATATTTATAACCAAAAAACATGTTTGAGTGTCTATGTATTATTTTCTTTATACCATGGTTCTACATCTCTAAATGTGTCTTGCCTTCTTTTACCATTTTCCATTATTGTAATCCCTTTTTTTATACACTTTTGTCTATTTCTAATTTCATGTACTTTTACCATTGATGTGTGAGTAAGTATTGTTATTTCTCACTCATCAATGTTGTTTTACCATTTTTATTTCCCATCTTTGTTTAAGTAAGAATTGTTAAAACTTTTAAATTGTTGTTTGATTACCATTTTTGACATGTATCCTTGGTTTGACTTGGTGAGTTTGCCTTTCATACTTAAGGTTTACCTATTTTAGTTTTTCCGTCTTTAGTAGCCTTGTCTTTTCAATTACTTGATTTACTCTAAATTTGGACTTATCATTTTGTCTAACATAGCAATAGTCACCCTAGTTTTCCAAATTTTTTATTACGTATTGTTCACATAGCATAAAGTATCTTGGCTTTCCTATATTTTGTTTCCTTTTTAGTTTCGTATCCTTGGGTTTGTCAAAAATAGTCTCTATGCCCTCTAAGATCAACACTACAAACACAATAGACAACTATCCAATGATAAAGGCAAGTCAAAGTACACATAAATTAATTTTAATTTTTAGTTATTTCCCTTTTAATCATTTATATTTTATTTATTTTTGCTTTAAAATACTACAAGTTTTTTTTTAAACTCATTATTTTGTGTTGCTATGTTCTTTTATCGAAGCACCATCCCCTATTACACCTGAGTGACACATGATGATCTTCAAGTTGGGTATATATATACACATAATATTTTAAAAATTTATGAATTAATGATATTTTATATCTTGTACGAACCCATCAAGTCTCAATCTCTTTGAGTGCACGCCTTAAAGGGTACACCAAGAAAGAGCTAGGTAGACCATTGGTGATTCATAAGATTGTTATCCCTATACTACCACTTGATATCAATGCAACCATGTCCTAAAAACATTTCCCTAATATTTTACCCCTCTTTTTCACCCTCATTTAGTCATTTTTTGCCTTTATTATCCCTTACCTATCCTAAAATCCTTTTTGACAGTTTACTATACACTATTGAACCCATTAACCCTATACTCTAATTAACAAAAATCATTTAGGTTATAGGTCAGCTCCTGAAAGACTTAGACCAGGACCTAAATTGATTTTTAAATAATGATATACATTTGATTGGGCCAACCCTATCTAATAAACTTTCATAAAGTATTAGGGTTAGATTTAGCTATATAAACACATCCATTTTTTTATTTCTTGGAAGAGATAAAAAGAGGAGATATATAATGTGTATCTACTTATCCATCATTCTAATTAAGAAGCATAGCTTATAACTTCATACTTTATTTTTAGATACAAATATTTTCTTATGGAGAAGTCTTTTGATGCATTGATAGGTTGTGTAGCCTAGAGGTGACTTATCCTTGTCATCCTTACATACGACAATAACCTATTTCAAATCACCTTGGCCAAGGGAGATATTGAGGTTCAGTGGGTTCATCTTCAAAGGTAAGTATTCCAAACTTTTTTTCTCCTTTTTAAGAATATATAAATATGCATTTATACTTATCTCTCATGCATTAGGATTATATATACATTGATGTGAGTATATGTCCTCTATGTATGTTTAATTTTTATTTTTATTATCCCCACTTTGTGCCACAAGCATTGGTGAGCACTAGATTAGATTTTACTTTACATGCTATTATTTTAGTGACTATAAAAACATAGGACCTAGTTATGTTATTGCATAGTTTTGCTTGACTAGAGGATTTAGAACCCTCCCTAGTGATGTTATTATGGTAAGATATCCCTTGACTAGGTCTAGTGGACCCATCTTGGTCATGACCCTAAATATATAATGTATCAACAATTGAAAGTGTAAGTAGGATTTATCTTCTCTGAACTACGATTGATTTATAAATTAGTTGTATTTCCTTTTGCATACATGTGGCACATTATTTATGTATGCTCATTTATACATTAGTTGATCAAATAGAATGACAAACTCCATCTGATTATCTATGTTTTATATACCATACACTATGTTCCAAGTTATACATTAGATTGATGAATTACTTTATTTACAAGAGTTGACATTACCACATAGACCTTGAGATACATACTTGAGTCCCAAGAGGGACCTAAGCTAAATTTCATTTTAGAGTTCTTGAGTGGTCATAGACCTATTATATATAGTTTGAGTTATAATCATACAGCTTTAGTTATATTAAAAAAATTAGTTACATATGCATCTACTACACATGGATAGGAAATGACCAAGTCATCGTCTACCTGAGTTCTTGAGCCACGTACATAAGAAGGTTGAAAAATACATCAGTCCAATCCAAGTTTTTCATAGGTCATGATCCAAGGAGTGGGAAATGATGGATTCAAAACTAGATAGAGTTATTAAGCCATCCACAGATAGGAATTGAGCAATCCATTAGCTCAGTCCAAACTTTTCATGAATTTGATCACTATCTACATAGACACACACAAGACATTACTAGGTTTATGCATTGGTTCATGTATCCATTGAGGTGCATTCATTCATTTCCTCTATTTTATCTCTTTAATAATTTTTTTCTTTTATTTTGATATCTCTTAATTAAGGATTGATCTATTCATGTTTCATTAATAGAAAACACAATGGAGCACGCTTCACATACTCATATCTAGATTCATGGTCTTCACTTCTTAGGTAAATCCATATACATGTCTTTTCCTTTATCCTATTTATTTCACTTTCTTATATTTCTATAATAAGGGGGGATATTTAGTCATCCAAAATTTCACTTGAGTGAAATGAGTGTTATTTGATATCACTCATCCCTTGTTTATCCATAGACAAATCTTAAGGCCTATTTAGACACTTATCTAGCTTTTGTGCATATGACACACATCACTAGACATTTAAAAATTAGTCTCAGACCCTTCCTTAGGAATTAACGCCCCTAATGCCTCAATTTCTGCCACTCAAACACTAACACCATAAATAGACACTAGCACCACAACACTAATGTCTTATTTGGGTGTTATTGTCCTTTTCCCTCTTTTTAACCCCAATAGATATCTTTTCAATCCTAAAAATAGCTAGGGTTAGCCTAGACCTCTTTCAAACCTTGCACAAGCACCAAATATATATATATATATATATATATATGAAATTTATCCATTTATTCAATAGATGGAAATCAGATGCAAATGCACACAAATAAGTTTGGAACAAGTTGTGCATAATTAACATTATTGGTCCTTATTCTTCCCTACTTCAGTATACAGTCATTTACAACCATACTAAGCTTAGAATACACAAATTTATAGTCTCAAGTCTCACTGAAATTATCATTTATATGACATTCACTTACACTTTTACCAAAACTTAGGTGGAGATAAGCTACATCAGGCTTGATCCCCTTTCAAGGTATTGGTATGTATAAAACTCTCAACACAACAAAATCTTGAGGATGTCCAACATGCCCCAAAAAATCCTCTTTATCATGGTATTTATTCAAACCCTTGTAGACATGAAAACCTTGGGTATTATGAGAAAAACCAAGCTATAATTATTTTGATCACACAAAACTAAAATTTAGACCAAAATTAGAGTAAGACCTGATCTACAAAAACTAGAAGTCATTCATAGAGAGGAAACTAGCACCAAAAGTGGACACTATTGAAAAAATGATACTATATAGGTTATGATGCTATTATATAGGAGAAATTTGACACCAAGATCCTATGCACGATGCCTTGGTCAACTTATGTGCCATTTTTTAACCTCTTGATCATCCATGTCAGTTAGTTTCTAGCTAAGTATTCATTTGTGTCATTCATTATTATTTTTAGAAATATCAAATTAGGTCAACTCTTTCAAAAATCAATGGTTGTATTTATAGCATATTTCATACCCTAATTTATTGTACTTAGACATTTTAACAACTTAGGGCTTAAACTCCATAAACCTTGAAATGTGTAATGTCCCCTTTTTCCAAAAGTGACATGAATAATACCATTAGCCTATTTTATTCTAGTAGCCTATTGTAGGTGTTTTAAGGGATTAATTGTATATATGTCACTATTCACAATTAATAGTCATAGACATCATTCACTTTTCACTATTCACTAT